>JAABNY020000025.1:15618361-15637768 GCA_015164015.2 Brevimyrus niger | reverse complement strand
CCCACACCGCCCCCCAGCTGTAAAAACCAGACACCCGCACACCATCGCACCCCAGCTGTAAACACCGGACACCCGCACACTATCGCACCACAGCTGTAAACACCAGACACCCGCACACTATTGCACCACAGCTGTAAACACCAAACACCTGCACACTGAAGCTGTGAAAGGAGCCCAGACCACGCCTGCTCACCTTTATCACCACCCTCCTGAGCTCGCCTCTTCTTCTGAGCATCTTCTGCCTGAAAGCCAATCAGTGCACATTTACACAAATGACAGGGAAAACAGTGATCAGGATGAGGACTGCTGCTCTGGCTATACCTTGCTGTGCTGGGACTTGGAGTAGTGGTAGAAGAAGGGGTTGAATTCCTGAAGGCACTCTTTCTTGACCTCGTAAAGGCCATGACCCGAAACCCCAGGCTTCCTGAGGCAGGGAAACAGACATGTCACATGACCACGGATTCATACACCTCCATACACTCCCACAACAGCCTTTTGAAATAGAGAGCACATAGAGGGAAAAGCTGCAGGACTTGCCTGAATGTGGCGACTCTGGAAATGACACTTTCTAGACCAGTCTCTTGGCTCTCCTTGGGGGGAGGGGGGACCAAACGTAAATCAGTTCCATGGTATACCACTTAGGGACAAAAGTACATGCTAAAGAGGGGGGGGGGGTGTCTCACATTCTCTGGCAGGCCCTTGACCAGGCTGCTGTGGGCCATGGGTTCGATGCAAAGCAGATGGATCACTTCCCTCATGGTGACATCCTCCCTGGTCACCTGACTGATCCCCGGGACGTACCTCTCACCTACCCAGAAATGTGGACCAATCACTTCACACCTTCAGGGTCTAGCCTGCTCAGCTGATTATTTGCTTCAAGGCTCATGCTATGCTAGCTCAGTTTCAGGCATGTTTGAGGACCACTAGGGTGTTAATCGGGCCCCCAGAGGGCTTTGCTGGATGGGAAACTTGCCTATGATGACAATGAGCAGATGAAGCATCTCTTCCACCAGCCGGTTCCACTGCTTCAGCAGCTCCTGCACAAGCACAGAGTCAGCCGCCAGTCTCCATGTGGCAGTGATCACGCATCCCCCCTTATTGCACACCGCTCCTCCAGAGAACCTCTGCTTCTCACCTGCTCTTTGGACCAACAGCTGCCATTGAAGAGCTCAAAGAGCTCCAGGCGCTGAAGCACCAGCATCACAAAGTCGTTAGGATCCATCCTGGACCCAGCAATCTGTGGGAACAGACCCGGAATGTGAGGGACGGGGCTCCATAGGACCACTGGGGTAAGAAGGCGGCGGCACTGCATACCTGAAGCATGATGATGTCCTTATCAAACATCTCATCCCTGCATTTCACATCCTGATAATAATACACCTGCGAAAAGAGTGGGATTCATCAAGGGTCTCGATTCATTGCTGGCGACGCTCAATGGCTCGACGGATCTTCACCTGCTCAGTGCCGCCCCCTGCCTTACCTGGCTGACAAGCGAGAGGCCATTCCGACGCCACATCTCAGAGGACACCTGTGCCGCCAGGGCCAGGCAGCGCAGCGGATGCTCAGCCAGGTATGCGAAGTCGCAGTGCACCTGCGAGCAACGGTAAGCGGGAGCAGAGGGTCAGAACCAGAGGTGTAAAGTTCAGGTCCAGAAAGAATAATTCCAGACCAAGATTTTCAACCAAGCCATTGTTTGTGAATGTGACTCTTTATACTCAACTTGTTGGTTGAAACAAAACCCTGGTCTGGATTTGTACTTTCTGAGACTGAACTTTCTACCTCGGGTTAGAACCGGAGGATCATGCACAGGGCGCCAAATCCCCCCCCCCACCTGCCCAGACTGACAAGCACTGCTTACGGGCAGGAACACACCTCATCAAGATATTCTTGCAAACGAGCGACCGCCCCGCTCTTGCAAATGTGAACGTACAGGCCTGTCACAAAAAAAAAAAAAAAAAGAGGCAACAGATAGACATCTTAGCTGTTCAAAGTCAGTAAAGAGGTGACCATAATGAGGCACCCCGGACCTCACCTGCCAGCAGCCGGGAGACGGGCAGGTAGACGCTGACAGGCTCCTGGGAAACCTTGTAGAGTCTTGAGTTCAGGATGTGCTTGCACATGTAGGAATCCGTGGCTTCACTGTGGAAGGGCTGGTTGGTGCAGCGCAACAGAGTGCTGTGACAGTCTTTGAAGGCTTGCAACAGCACCTCCTCCTGGACACAAATGTACATTACAATATATATTTTTTTTTTTTGACAATTTGGTTTGCCCACTTAATGAGAAACAGGACTATCCAGAATTGAAATGTCTTATTGTGGGACTGGGTGACAACGGCTGGGTTGTTGGCGTCCCGGGCCCCATACTCACGTCGGACGCGCACCACTCCTGCAGCATGGAGAGGATGTGCCTCAGCAGGATCTGAATGGAGAATCCAGCCTCCCACTCGGGCTCCACCTCCACATGCTGGCCAAACTGCCGCTTCACCTCCTCCATGCCCTTAAAAAGGGAATCGGTCCCACAGCAGTCAGGTAAACCCCCAACCGCCCCGGGAACTTCCCCTCCCCAACCCCAGAGACGTTACAGGCTGAAGATAACTGAATACGGTACCTGCATGCTAGCCAGAATTCTCAGAAAAGCCCGGAAGCCCTCCAAGAACTGCTCACGGAGTTTACCGGACCAAGCCGTGGGCTTGCTGATCAGGATGTACCTGCGCACGGTAATGACATCGTTAAACACGAGGGGGGGGCGCTTTGCGTGCAGGAGCGCTCCTCTGGAAGCCACTGCCCACCTGAGGTCGTGGAAGATATCCTGGATCCTGTAGAAGCGGTCCGCGTTGTGTCCCTGGAAGTGAAATCTACTGCTACTGTCCAGGTGCTCGGCGAGCATTTCCATCACAGTCTCTACGATCACCTTGATGACGTTGCCCTCCTCGATGAGCTGCCGGGCCTGGGGGAGACGGGCAGCGGTGAGGGCGGGGGGGGGGTCTGGATGTCACGAGAGGACGACGCCACCTGCAATAACAGCAGCCCTGCTTACCAGAGTCGGCACGGTGAAGATCTGCACCGAGAGCGAGGTGATGGAAATGCTGCGCTCGTGGTCATCGATGATGAAGTCCTTCTGGAGCTGCTTGTAGTGCTGTGGGTGGGACAGGGGTGAGGGTCACCGCTTAGGCCACAAGACGGGGCCCTTTGTCCCCCACATCATCCGGTTGTCTTGTGGTGCTTGGAAGGCTGAGGATTACGTGCAAGTTCCCAAAGCACCCACCTTGGTATATTCAATGGCGAAGAGTCGTTTATACTTGGTCTCCATCAGCAAGCTGCAGACAATAAGCTCATGTACGACCTTCCGCGCCACTGAAAAAGGGCAAGTGCGCGTGAGAGAGAGAGGAGAGAGAAAGAGATATTTAGGGGTGTCAATCACGCTGTGTCCACAGAAGGGTCAATGCCAATGACATTTCAGCAATCAACCCTGCTGACCTTTGTAGAGCTTGGAGTCATGCAGCATCAGCTGGCTGATGAGACTCGGCTGACCGGCAACCTGGCTGGGCTCCAGGGCCACCTGGCAGAACAGCTGCCGGAACCCCACTGTGGGTCACAGAACACCTGTCAGGCGGGCTTCCACTGCTCTACGCCAGCTGGCCTGTTAAACGCAAGCCTTAAAAACCAGGAGCCGGTCAACCCAGCACGAGTGCGCCGACCTGAGTACGGGATAATCTTCTGGAGCCAGGAGCCCAGGCACAGCGCGAAGCTCTGGTGGGCCATTACTGCAGAGTGCAGGATCTCCACGCGCAGAGGCTCAGAGGAAATCTGCTCAGAGTTGGTCTGAGATGCCGGAGACACAAACATCTCAGGAAAGCCATCGGCGCAGACCGCTCTCTCACACACACAGGTGCCTAATCATGCCCAACGGGCTATTTATAGCCTCCTGAACAACCGAGTCAGGCCCCCCCTCAACCGGCGCCCACTCTGTACCTGTATCTGCTCCTTCACTTGCAGACATGAACGGAGGTTCCCCCGCTTCACTGCTCTTCGGCCCTATAACCACAACACGACAGCAGGTCGATGACGGATCAAAAGCACCATCTAACATGCTGCCCCCCCCCCCCCGACACCTTTGTACCTCCTTGTCGATTAGTGCAGTGTGCGTGTTCGCCTCGCTGCGGTCACACTGCAGAGAGCGCTGCAGGGCATAGATGACGTGGTCATAGGAATGGTGCTCATCATTGTACAGAACACAGTAGTATGTGTCCTTATGCAAGCTATTGCCAAGAGAAGATGGAACAGACATTATTTGCAATGGCGGCCTTTGGCCGAAATCCGTCACAAACCAGAGGACAACGCAGAAAACCAGGCAGGGATTACTCCAAAATTCCCCAACCAAAGCAAAGCACCCGGAAAAAAAAAGGCATTCCCATAAAAGTGCCAAAACTACACTTTAAAAATTAATTTTAGTCGGATTAGAAAATAGCATTGATAGATACATAGCATCAGAATAAGGACAACATGGTCACAAGAGAATGTTGTCTTTCTATTCCGAAATTGCAGTGAAACTTGCCGAGGGTGCCGATGCAGTTACGCGGACTGGAATTCAGTGGGAAACAAAAGATCGACCCACGTGCCAAATTTACAAATTTATACCTGTTATGAGTGGTGAATGAGCCGACTCAAACCTTCGTCCTCTACTACAGAAAATGACTGATCGCCCAGTGCAACCACCACCACTATTTCAGTAGTAGTCCATAGATTTATAAATCAGACTGAAATTTTGGTACGTTAAGCTATTAGTCGTGCCACTGTACGCAGTTTGTCCCGTCTTCATAAATACAGTGTGCAATAAAAAATGAAAGTTGGCACTTCGTTGCTTCACCCCTCTGTTCACGATACGCCCGGGCTGCGGCTGAAGGCAGCCCCCTTATTGCAGCGCTCATTATTAAATTCTACGTGGAACACCGCTTCGTTACAGAGGAGCCACGCGGTTCCCCCCCTTACCGGGGCCGTAGCTCGGATGGGAGCTCATCGTGCTCCTCCCAAACCAGCAGCTCCGTAATGTAGCGCAGAATCACGCGGAAGAGTTTCTCAGCGCGTTCCAGCAGGCCTGGTTCCAGGGCATGGTCTGCGGCCTGCAGGATAAAGCGGCGTAAACGTCAGTCCTGCTCTGGGGATCTTACACAATCCACACACACACACACACACACACACACACACACAGACTTCAGTTTATTCTCAAATGACTCAACGGGATGTTCAAACTCGCCCTGGCTTTCAGTGAAATTATTTATAGACTAAGGCTATACGCAGCCCGAATTAGCTGCCAGCATCCAGCTCGGGAAGATATTCAGCAAGGGGGTCGAAGGAAATCTGTTCACTCACTGCACACCAGAAACTTTGCAGTGAGACTCGGAACACAAATGACGTCAACCGAGGGGGATACGCTCTTTAGTCTTCATGAAAATAGCTCCGGGAAAAAATAGAATGTGGGGTGGTTGGTGACAAAACGGCAGTGTTTTGGCAAAAACCTCAGATTCCAGAAACATTACAATAACCTTTGACATACTTCCTCCACATTCAAAATAAATATTCTGGACTTTCTCCCAAAAAGCCACAGCTGACAGAATAGAACATAAAAAACCATTGTAGTGCAGAAAGGATAAATAAAAATACTGTTTAACAATCAAATCAGATGGGGTGATCCAGGCAGCTGTATCAGGTTAGTTCAGCCCAATGCCGCGGCGTTGTTTCACATCACATTGTGTGTCCGTGCCAGGAAGAGTCGGCACCTTCCATGAAGGGCTTCATAATGAATCCAGATGGCCCTTTTCGCGCAAAGCAAAACAAATTCAACTCTGGGCACAAAGCAGGCAGGCCAGACAGCAGAACTTAATTCAATAGGTGCACCTGCTGTTTATGGAAACGGGTCTGGGAGGTGAAGGCAAAGGGGCCCGCCATGTGCGTCAGCTAAGAGCCCCCTCACAGATGTTATCGTCACAGCGATGCTCCCCCAAGGTGCAATGACACCTGGAACCAGGCAAGCGATCTGATGCTGATGGCGGCCTTTTCAGTGCGCCGCTACTCCGGCCCTCTCTATTAATTATTGAATCTGTGCTTCAAAAAAGTCTCACCTTCAAAGCTAATTTCACCTCTAAATAAACAAAACGAAATAGATAGATACATATAGATCTGAAAAACAAAAACTTGACTGTCAACACTTCCATTCCCCCCCTCTTCTCCCCATCCCCTCCCCACAGACACACACTTCCTGCTATGCTTTTTCCCAGGGAATTGTTCCCTCAAGCCCTGGCCATAAAACTGAGAGGTCGCACAGACGCGCATCCCCGTGAGCCTCCGAAGACCCCTCCTAAACACACCCACCGTCTTCATGGCGACCGTGGCCCCCGGATCGTGCTTGGAGCAGCAGGGGCCCGTCTTCCAAGCTTCCAAGTCCCCGCAGTCGCAAAAGCCACCACCCGACGACGCATGCATCTGGAAGAGAGGGGAGATGCCAGGCTGGGATTAGTCATTTCATGCAATCAGTGATTGACACTGGAGTCTAAAACCATCATGATTTTCTGAAAGAAGGCTAGAGCAGCGCTTCTCAAAGGATAGAGCTCCAGGTCAGACAGTGAAAGAAAAATGCAGCTTGGTTCACGATGGGCCACCGCACAGAAACAAAGCCGATTTACCGACCAGATAGGGCTGGGTGACGTTTATCAACCTGCCATCATACAAGATTTAAAACAAAAAACACTGATAAACTGTTAAGGAACAACGCTTGATAGCAGCCATTGACCTCACATCACAGAAATGAAAGCAATTCCTGCCAATCACGGGCACAGTGAGGTTGGTTAAGTTCATGGCGCGTGCATGCTACCATTTTGGTAACATATCATCGAAGCAATAAGCTCCCACAGAGGAAGCTTCAAATACTGGTGAAAAAGACAAGGAAACAGCTCAGCGGCCACAACAGCTTTTATTTTTAAAATATCGTGGATAAACAAGGTAAGACGTCGGCTCCGTGGTGGTATTGTTTGCTGTTTAAATTTCAACACGCAATTCATTTTCATATGAATTGATTAAAATTAGGTTTCTGATTGCAGTCTGATTTTCACCTTCTGAAATATTCTACATGTACTTAAAGGCAACATTATAGAGATCTTAAGCAAAAATGTTAGATCAAAGTAAAAAAAAAAAAAAGTATACAAGAGTATATAAAATACATTGTGTATATAAATAGATATATTAAATTGCGTATGTAAATAAATTTAAATATTAACCAAGGGCCCCGCCCAGACAGCGAAATGTACAGACCCCTTCTGGTAGTCAAATTTTACCAAGGGGCATGGTCATTGAAATCTACCAAGGGGGACCACCGCCCCCCATAGGCAAAATTTACCCTGAGCCACTGCCATGATAAACGATGAATGGGTGGGTGGGCAGCGTGTCGGAAAGGTTGAGAGACACTGAAACGGTGTATGCAAATAAATGCACAAACCAGGACGATCCCCTCCCCAGTCAGACATATGGGCACAAGAATTTAAATAGTTGAGAAAAGCCAGGGTGGACAATATCCTCGGCCCTTATAAACAGTGCCCCGAGTAAACTGACATCTGCACGTTACCCATTGTCTATGTATGCATTTGCTATCAGTTGGCATCCAGGCTGTTCCCTGCTTTGGGCCCTGGGTTATATGGCAGCGTTTCCCCCATCCAGACCCCAGGGACCCACAGACAGTCCACGTCTTTGTGGACTGTTCAGCAGGGAGCTCGAAGGGAGCAAAAACAAGGCCTCCTGCGGGCCCTTGAGGACCAGATTGGGAAACACCGCTTTATGGGATAGGCTACAAGCTCCCCCCCCCCCCCAATGATCCTGGGGTCTGAAGATGGATAAACAGAATTATAACTAAAATACATGCAAAAAAAAAAAAACTACCGGCACCTATATTTGAGGACAATAAAACAAGGTATTAATCCAGTCTGAAGGAAATACGAAAAGGTAAGACATTTCTCCTAGTAATGAAGTAAGACGGTGAGGTCACTTCTGAAGCTACCTTGTACCGATGACCCTTGTGTACGCTGTTCTGGAAGCAATCCGTACAGAGGACACATGTTGGGTCAATGGCGCAGTCTCTGGAATAAGACATCAGATGAGGTCAGAGGTACATGTCAACCAAACATCATAAACAGTGGTGTCGACATGTTTCGACGCTGAAGAGGCCTGCAAACCTGAAACTGGAAACAGTGTCAACCTGTAAATAATTCAAACAGTCCTTTAACTGCCATGGTATACTGAAACACAATAGTCTACAAATAAGGGTGCCCACACAGCTATTTTGTAGACAAATAAAACAAGCATTTTAAGTTTCTACAAATGTTAACAGCAATAAATAAAGTGTCTGCCATCCAGCGAGGGAAATTAACAGGAATAAAGAGCAAAAACAGCCCAAGAATGCCCCTAAAAACCACGATTGAAGAGCAAAAATTGCCCCCCAAGATTTTTCTAAATTATATATACTTCACCAGTTTGGCCTAACATCCTAATCCTACATTAAGCCATCAGCTTTTTTTCCAAATTTTATTTTATGTCAATTTCCGCCACTATATACATTTATAACCAAGCAACTGGAACATAATGCCTGGAAGAGCCCAATTTTATTTTTTTAATAAAGACATGCATCCAAAAATAAGCCAGTCTCCGTCAGGGCACGGCTTTCCCACCCACCCATCAACAACTTTTACAATCGCCGAAGGCTGAGCAGTACGTTCATGGTATATTGATATCTTTTCAAAATGAAATGTAGCATGACACACATACCATTTATATCAATACACCTTTTTATTGCGCATTAGAATCAACAGTATTCCTTCCGGGTTGTAGACAACAAAAGACCTTCAGTTGTGCTGTTGCAGACAGCTCAAATCAAAAACGTGCAGCAAGCGCCATTTTTTTCCAGCATGTGGTTCTGCTCAAAACCACACACTGTTCAAGAACGTTGGGAAGATAAATGATGCATTATGTAAGGTCTCACAGGGCAGCTGACGGAGGCTAATAATTGGTACTCGTTTCATTTAGTTTTAAAACATTGTTAAACGGCTCAAAGGTTTACATTTACATTTTATATTATACCTTCGATGGTTTCTAAAGAGAATGTTTGAAGAAAAAAAAAATGAGCGTAAACTAGTTCAACTAGTTTTGAAAGACTGATGAAGATTTCACTTTATCAATAAACTAATGCATTATACATATATACGAAGGCTATCGTGAGTTAAATAAAAGCCCAAATAGTTGGAGCTTTCTCTCATATATAGATAGTTATCTGTATGTGTACAGATGTGGAACAGCAGTAGTTTGCTTATGCTGGTACAGGGCAGTGATTACTGTATGCATTTCCATCTGGGCTCATTTCACACAAAAACAGAAACTTTATAAATTAATTACTATTTTTAAGCAGTGCCCTCAACATTTTGTAAACGCACCCATTTTTAGACAATTGGGGGCAAAGTTACTCCTCAAATTCGTTTTAATATCCTATTCTGCTGGCATAATTTTTTTCATGAATTAAAAACCTAGACGCAAGGCAAAAAACTATCATACTGTACAGTAAGAAAATGCACCATTTCATATGACCGAGATTTACTGTAGAAAAAAAAAACATTTACAAAAACATTTAGCTTATTTACCAGCACCAGGCCATTAGCATGACAACTTCCACCAAAAGATGAATACTGATCCTGAATGTGGGCTCACCAGATGCAGGAATATCACTAATACCTTCCCTGTTTTGAGAGGAAAAAAACACCAGAGAAATTGATGGACAAGTGTCTGGTGAGGGAAAAGCAGACCTGCAGGAGTAGGTGGTCTCCCCCTCCTTGAACACTCTTCCACAAAGATGGGAGGAGGCGCTGTCCTGCTGGAGTTTTTTCAGACCCACGTGAGGGTCCTCCCCGAAAAGGAAGCACTCTAGGGGCTGCAACAGCAGATCCGTTGCCAGCTCCTTTTCCTCCTGGGGACGAGGCACCGCCTCCAGACAGTAGATCTGTGGCACCTGCTCCGTCAGGTACCACAGAATCTCCGACCTGCAGTCGGTGGACTCCTGCCATTTCTGTCCCAAGACAGCAAAGACAAGAGGCAAGTCATGAGAGGGAGGGAGGAAGTGGGGTAATAATCATAATTGACATCACTAACACTGTGCCACCTACAATAATACGCACCAGCAGATTTTCATTTTTACACCCTTAATAAAAACATTTACCAGAGCCTCATACTGAAGCTCACACCTCAGGAAGGATGAAACGCGCCGCTGTGTTGAAAACTTTTGCTTTCCGAACAACACGACATAGCAATTCTCCAGAGTACGGTTATCTTTTTTTGCCATTACATTATTTGTTAAAGTAAACGGTCCCCTACTTGTTCGGTATTTTCCCCACAGAAAACAGGGTACTTTCACTATATCTCCTTTATACCACGCATACGGCCAATTTATAATCTGAAACCAACTAATCAACCAAAAACACATTTAACAGCAATTATCTGCAAGGGCAGCAAACTACCGTACATGGTTTGTCACGATCTGAACCATTTACCAATAGTGAATTACTAATCAGGGTGATTTAGCAGCGTTCACAAGTTTCACTATTTGCGTAACTTACTAACTGCGCCAAATAACGCAAGTCTAAGTTGAGATGTCAAACCGCGGGGTAGTTGATGACATACCGTACACTTAACAGGGCAATACTGGTGATAAACCCTCGTAAGATTAAACGTTGCAGGAGATCATTCACAACGATACGAATGGCCGCGGCTGGGGAAGTAGTCGTTTGCTGGGTAGCTCGCAAACAACACACGGCTAAGGAGGCTAATGCTAGCAAACTGGCGTGTACCCCCGAAAACCGAAAGTTCCTCAGGATGCCAGTCAGCTCAGTAATACCATGACAGACAGCTTCAGTTTTCATGCCCAGAGAAGTTTGTAAATTAAAGAGCGGAGGCTGTCGTGTGCTTACCTTACTGAGCTCTAGCCCGTTAGGTACCTTTCTGGCTTCCGCCATCTTCCGTCCGCCGTTCTCCCTTTTCCAGGGAGACGCGGTGAACTACCGAAGGCTTTCGCGACTCTGAACTGTGGTGCGAGATCTGCGCTCGAGACTCCGGGGCGCCAATAGCGACGTTGCGGGGTGTGGCTTCGCGCCGACGTAAAAAAATATAAACAGTCGTTCGCCACTGCTTTATCAGCTACAAAATGCTCCTACGTACAACGAGCCTCAATAAGACAGCCCATCACTGAAGCAAAATCATTCTGAGGATCCTCCAAAGCAAATTTGGTTAATGGGCAGCTGATTCTAGGCCAGAATTCGGACTTCAGCTCCCACCCTTCCAACCAATCACCAATGCCACGATCACATGACCTGCTGCTTCGAGCACTGCTTGGCTCTTCATGCAAGTGCTTTGGGGTCGGAGTTCAAAGTATGATGTTATGCAGAAAGACCAAGTATGGAGTCCATCTTTCACGAAAAAGTAAGCCTTTTAATTATTTCTCACGTTTTAATTTGATGCCATAATTAGATGTGCATACATAAAGGCCCTTGCAACGCGTGTGGAAGATTTTGTTTTTAAGTGAGCGTCTATAGCTGATAATAAATTAGTTATCCAGCCATCGCAAGTGAATGTCTGCAAATTTCATCGAAACAGTATGGAAATGTGGAAAAGTCCTCACACAATCAATATTAACGCTGTGACCACTGTGTCTGTGTTATTAGGTTTAGCGACTGAACTAACTTCTGAAACGAGTGTCAGGTGTTTGTAAATTGGCGTCGATTTATGCACTTGGTTACCTAACTACTTCCTGTAAACTTTTTATTAAGGTAGTCCAGCTCAGATTACGTCATGTAACATAAACATTATGATTGGGGAAAAAAAACGGCCAAATTGTAATTTGGCCATATCTGTTTTGCTAGATTATTGGTTGCTGAAGGAGTTGCATTAACACGCCATTTAGAACTTTGTTTTGAATATATTTGTCTCGCTTAATTGGGCTTTATTTAAAATGAAAACATTGACAATTTGCAGCAGGAGGGCTCCCTATGCGCCCAGCACTGTCTGAATAACCTGCTTCAGGGAGAGTACTTTACTCCGGTGGACCTGTCCTCAATTGCGCATCAGCTGGATGAGGAAGAGCGTATGAGAATGGCGGAGGGTGGCGTGACCAGCGAGGAGTACAGGACATTCCTTCAGGTAGGAGACTCGGAGCGTCTATCCCGTATTATAATTACTTGTTCCTACACATCTAATGCCACGGAATTGCAATTATGCTTTAGCTTATCTCTGACATTCATTCACCGACATTCACTCTGATGTCTTCACCAGCAACCATCCGGGAACATGGACGACAGTGGTTTCTTTTCCATACAAGTGAGTCACATGACTGAATTAAATTTTCTCCTGTTTTGCGATTCAAGTCATATTGGCCTAGCTGTAATGGGGCATGTCATTGTTTGTGTCATAATGTGTGATTGTATTGCTCTGCATTCGGTTGCAGGTTATCAGTAATGCTCTAGGGGTTTGGGGTTTGGAACTGATTCTCTTCAACAGCCGCGAATATCAACGGATGATGATCAACCCAATGTAAGAGCAAATCAGTGATGGGTGACTTGTGCTCCAGGTATAGCTGCGTAAAATGCACTAATCAGCTTGTACAGCAGGTGGCGCAGCAGTGTGGGAAGGTCTCCGCTTGCTACATAAGGGAACTTTATAATTTTCGGAACTTTACCAGTACTTCAGTGTATCAATGGAAAAATTTGTTTGCAATGGTGTGTCCCGTCTGCATTGCTCACCTTGCTGGAGCCGAAAGAGAAGCATTCATTTTTTGAAAAAGATGTTTTGTATCGTGCAGAAATGAGAAGGCATTTATTTGCAACTACAAGGACCACTGGTTTACTGTGAGAAAACTGGGACAACAGGTGAGTTCCTGGGCAAATATGTGATTCACCCTTCATTTGTTTAAAAAAAAAAAAATAATAAAATAAATTGGGCTTTGTTTGTCTCTTCGCAGTGGTTTAACCTGAACTCATTGTTGACGGGGCCAGAGCTTATATCGGATACATATCTGGCTCTCTTCCTGGCTCAGTTACAACAAGAAGGTGAATACAGGAATACACCTTGTCATCGTCTCATGTGTTGTTTAAAACGATAATGTACGGTAATCGCAACAGTGTGCAGCATTGTGTGCTCAGTAGTGTGGAGCCCCGTACAGAGTGGACTTGAGTGGGGAACTACAGGCTGCAACCCATGTTTTCTGCAGGGTATTCCATTTTCGTTATAAGAGGGAGCCTCCCGGACTGTGAAGCAGAGCAGATTCTGCGCATCATGAGGGTGGAGCAACGACAGAGACCCAAGCTGATTGGAGAAGAGGCGGCGGCCCAGTCCAGTGGCGGCCAAGGGTGCGAATCCTGAGGGCCGGGCGGCTAGGTTCAGTGCTCGGATGGATCATAGTGTCGTGCGGCGTTGACGACGTTCCTCTTCGTCACTTTTGCTTCGCGCAGTGGCGTGCCGGTGCAGAGGGCGCCGGAAGTGGAGCCGGGCCTGGACGCCGGCGTGGCGGGGGAGGACGAAGACGAGGAGGCACTGAGGAAGGCTATCGCCCTGAGCCGAGAGGACATGGAGGTTGAGGATGAAGAAGCAGACCTGCGCCGGGCCATTCAGCTGAGCATGCTGGGTAAGTGGCATCACACACTTTTAACCCTGTATATCTACCCTCCAGCTTAACTTCATAATGCACTGGTCTTTTAGATTCATCACACTGTCATTTCCTCTTTGAACCAGTATCTGTGCCGAATGTATAATTAGCAAGATAATCCCCCCCCCCTCCCTCGGCTCCCCAGGTGCAACAAGCACCAGTAACTCCCTCGAGCCCATAGTTGTGGATGTCACCCAGACAACGGGGTCAAATCAACCCCCTGCCATACCTCCTGAGATGCCCGCAAACAGCCAGAAGGAGAATCTGAGTGCCGAGGAGCTACGCAGGAAGAGACAGGCCTACTTTGACAGGTGGGTCCTTGTAGTCCCTCACTGCATAGGAGTCTGTCAAGGCGGGGGGGGGCCTGGAGCTAAACTGGCATGCTCTCCTTGCAGACAGTCCCAACAGCAGGCCCAGGAAGGCCAGAACATGGGAGCCCCCTCAGGAAGCACAGGTACTTGTAGCAGATGGCCCACCCTACAGCCATACCGCCATATGCTGTTGAGCTTACATGTTCTCTGTTACAGGGTCAGAACCAGGCAGCCATGATGCTGAGACTGAGCATGCCCAGTGATGGACCAGGGGCGGAGCAAGCCGGCCGGGCAGTCCGACGATGACTACTGTCTGTCGTGCCCGTCGCGGTGCTGCCCCGCCCCCTTTGTGAGGGCCAGCCTCTCCCCACCTCCTGGCCCCCTGCTGCGCCTTCTCCAAGTATCAGCTGGCCGTTTACTACACCGTGGACGTGTGAACAGGCTGAAACAGGGAAATGGCAAAATTCCAGTAGTGTAACGATGCGGATTAATAGGGTGCAGGGAAGGGGAGGATGGATAGAGTTCTATTGCAGTTACTCGAAGTCTGCGATTGCCTTCCACCACAACACCTTCAGCTCCTATTTATTAACGTATTTATTTGCTTGTTTTCCCTCTCCACTGGGAGAGGTGGACAGGAAACCCATGTAAGTGTCTTCGACTCAAAGGAAAGATGACTGGGTAAGGCTGGTACTTTAATAAGAAGTGGCATACAGTGGAATGGAGGTGGGGGCTTCTTTCCTGTGCCACCCAGCGGGACCATTGGGGGTCTGAGGGTGTGACAACAGGCTTAATTACATTCTCCCTCCCTCCCCTCCGACCTGCAGCCTTTCCCAGGTGCAACATGACCTCATCAATCAAGGGCGAGGAATTATGAACTATTGATTACGTAGCGGAGTGTATGTATATGTGTGTGTGTGTGTGTGTGTGTGTTTTCCAGTCTTATTGTTTGTTTTTTTAAGTAAAGGCATTGATAGTTCAATAAACAAGGTCCAGGTAGTTCTGGTTATATTCTTTTTTTGGCCATTTAAGGTAATGGTGTGTGTTTTTTTTTTACCACTTAAAACCTTTGTTCACAGATTGTGACATTCATTCCTTTTCAAAAAGTAAAGCTATGACCTAAAACTTTCCGTGATAGGTCATAAATATCAAAGAAATTCTGTGTTTCATAGTGGTACTACATGTTAGGTTGATGTGCCAATTCAGATATTTTTAACCGCTATATTAATCTGGCAGTTTCGTACAGCATCCCTTGAAATTTAACATGGTACGAATATTTTGAGAATTTTCCATTATGTAGCTTTCATTCTGTGTCGGTTATGTTCTTTCTTTTTTTTTTTTTGTTACTTGATTTGGACGCAATCCGCAGGAATGGGCTTAGCCTTGTGATGTGGTGTCTGCAGATCTGTAAAATGTGTTGGGTCTCTCACTCGTGTTTTTCTGGAGTCGTCTAACGAAATACTAATTAATCTGCTGCAAAAATTTCTACTCTGCTTCATTAAAGTGACCATTTTCTTCAATCGTCTCTTCAAGCACTTGCACTGTCATTATGTGGAAAAATGCAGATTCAAACTGTACCGTGACAAGAACAGGGTCTCCTGTGCAAGATGGCGTTCTGTCAACGTTCTCTTAAACTTGTGAACATAAATATTGACGCATGAAAATAACCCTGGGTTCCATTTGTATCCCCGAATGCTTTGAACAGTTAATGTATAACCCTGAAGTCAAAGTTGTACTTTGACTCCCAAAAACAGTAAATGGACTTCTCCAAAGAGGTAGGTTGGAAAACAATGAATGGTGAAGAATGTACTTTCATATAATGTTACGTTATGTTTGGGAATTGTGCTAACGCTGCAATACATACCGAATGTTTGTGTAATGTATTATTAGTAAGGTAGACATTAATGAAATGATTGACCAGGTTTGAATAGGGTTAAGGTGAGAATCAAATCCTGTGGATGTTGCTGTATTGGTGGCCTGTATCTGAAGCTATTGGAAATCTTTTGTTGTATGTATTTACAAGCTTTTACCTGTATGGAACTAATCAGTGGGGGGGGGGGGGGCTTTATGAGTTTTAAAGCTGATGCACTTCCAAATGATACTTTCACAGGGTTCCCGATTTCTTTAAGTGAACATTTCAGCTGTGGGCACTAGCTGAAACAGACAGAGGACTACCGTAAAGATAAAAGAATCTTGCTTGGGTGATATTGGGTGGCCATAGGAGAATACAGAGTAAGCCAAGTGATGAATATGGTAGGCACTACCCTGGTAGTGTGGGCTGCCCTCTTGGCCCTTACCAGCAGAGCTTATGTGACAAGACCCAATGTCACAGAGCTGACCAGCAGTAACTTGGACTTCGCCATGAACCTGTACCGGCGGATTGCCAGTTACCACGATGACAACATTTTTTTCTCACCCTTGTGCATGTCAGCCGCCTTTGTCACTCTGTCTATGGGAGCGCGGGAGTACACACATGAACAGATCCTCAGAGGGCTCAACCTGGCCGCACTGGACCGGGATGGACCTGGGCTGATCCCGGCGCTGTTCCGGGAACTGCTGGAGAACGTCACTCAGAGCGAGGAGTTGCAACTGGAACAGGGCTTTGCTCTCTTTGTCCATGACGATTTTGAGGTGTTGACCACCTTCAGTGACCAGATCAAGGACTTCTTCAGTGCCGATGTTATGAATGTCAACTTTACCAACCATGCATTCAGCAAGGCCACCATCAACGAGTACATGAAGCACAAGACCAGAAATAAAATAACAGAGGCACTCAGCAAAATTGAACCCATGACTCAACTCATTCTCATTAACACCATTTTCTTCCAAGGTGAGGGATGTCAACATTGTATAATCATGCATGATCATGAGTCTGTGAGATACAGAATATTCATACACTATGTATAGATAATTACTGAACGCTAGATCTGCACTGATGGAGTTTGCTCATATCATGTGCCTAGGTATGTGGGAATTTCCTTTCGATGTCAAGGCCACGGTCAACGATCGCTTCTATGTGGACAAGTACAACATCGTCCAGGTGCCTATGATGTTCACTGAGGCCAAGATATACATGACCAAAGACACAAACCTAAAGTTGAGCATCGCAAAACTGCCCTACGTGGGGGGCGCCGCCATGCTTATCCTGCTGCCCGACAAGAATGTGGATTATAGTACTATAGATGACCACATCAATGGCAAGGTCTTTCTGAGATGGCTCAAGCAGCTCACCAAAAGGTATGAGACCGATCGCTAACCGTAGCTGATATGCCGCCGCCATTATAGTGGGACAGGGACAGCTAGAGAGATGCGTTCTTCTTTAGGAGAGCTGAGCTGGTAATGCCCCGGTTCAAGATGGAGCAGTCCTACGCCATGCACAAGATCCTCCCCGACCTGGGCATAGTCAATGTCTTCACGAGTGCCGCAAATCTCAGCGGCCTGAGCGCAGAGCAGGGCCTCATGGTGTCCGAGGTTAGTGCATCTGCCTGTACTATCCGAAGCGGTTGGCTGTGGAGGATTCGCAGTGCGCCTTCCCCTCAGTTACTTTCCTCCGGGCGTTTGGCCTGTTCGACCTGCATCTCGAATGCCTGTGTGCTTCGCAGGTGCAGCACAAGGCCATGATCGAGGTGGATGAGATGGGAACCACAGCAGCCGCTGTCACGGTCACGGGCATCACCCCGTACTCCTTGCCCACCAGATTCTCCGTTGACCGGCCCTTCTTCTTCTTCATCTACCATGAGGTCACCAACACCGTCCTCTTCATGGGCAGGGTCATCAACCCCATCAAGATATAGCAGCACCGGTGAAACGGCCGTACAGCAGCACCAACGTTTAAGGACTAAACCATCCCATAATTCCACAGATTTTAAGGCAAATGTGTTGCAGCTAAGAGACGATGGTGCCCTTTTTCCACCATTTATTCACTAATGAGCTTTCCTCACCTTTTTCACCACTTCAGTAAGGGACTGGAAAGGTCATTTAGAGCTTTGAAAAGGCATAGACAAGTAGCGGCTTGAAAATGGGTGTAGAATGTGTGTTTAATCCGTTCATTAAACATGACAAATGGTCTTATGAAGATGTTGGCGTGGATCACTCAGGTGCTAACACACCAGGCACGATTAATCCGAATCAGGAGTATGGGCACAGAATTCAAAGCTTTTGGAATTAAAGAAATCTGTTAAAAAAAAATCCACTATGTCCTAAGTGATTTGCAAATCACAGGGAGAAAATTAATATTTGCATGCCATTTTACAACAAAATGGACAAATAAATTAAATACATACTGTACAGCAGTGTGATTGTAACATATGGTTTGAAAATGGTGGAGTAAGGCAGAAATGGGGCTGTGGGAAGCGGGTTCTGATGTTCCCAGTAGCCAAGGTGGAGAAATGCTGTGTTTTTTCATGTATCAAATGTACGATTTAGACAATTTTAATCGAGGGGTGGAGGGGGCTTTCAGGAGGGTGTACTTTGGCCGATGGCTCCGTCTCTAAGCCCCCACTTGCCCCAGGGGACGAGGGGAAGGGGGTCTTCTCCATCATTCCCGCCCCGTCTGCATGCCGAAAGAGTTTGACTTTCTTTGACTGCCTTGGGAGAAAGAGAGGGATGGGTTAGAGTTTGTCAAGAGGAGGTGGGTTGCACATGCTTGGGTGTACCTAAAATTCTACAAATGCTTTGGCACCACCTACAGGCCAGTAAGGAACCTGCAAATCATCTGTCAATGGTTTTAAGAGGGAATGTAATCTTACCTGTGTAGTGAACTAAGGGTGTAGTGAACATAAGAGTATTGCTACTTTCTATTTACCTTGGAGGTTAGAACTCGGAGCACATAAGTTAACCACGATCCAGATCAGCAAGGCGAAAAGCCATTTACGAATACTGGGGAACTTTCAAAAAGCATGATTTCTTAGCCGGATAACTTGTTGGATTTAATTTACCCAAATTTAAATAGCCTTTTTCTTCATTTCTCTTCATTCTCTACATTTAGTCCAGACTACCTTAAATCCAACAAGTCCAGCTAAGCAAGAAATTCTGCTTTCTGAAACAGGTCCCAGCTCAGTCTAGCTCAGTTAATTGTTAGCCATTATTAGCAATGTCAGTTAATACCAACACATTACCCAGTATTTTGTGCATAAAAGTACTACAGCAACTCGTCCACAGATTGCTGTTGGACAGTACTGTGTGTACAGCTGATTTAATGAGCCACAAATAAAACATAACTGTTAATAAACAGTATAAAACTACAGCTTTAACTTCTGTTGACAGAGGGCATGGCCATCTTGAATTCTGATGCCAGGGTTGAGCAGATTCCTCTGAGTTCACAAGCTGTAACTCCGAGTTCAGGGGGCGTTCCAGCTGAGATTTTCAACTAGGAACTCAG
>JAABNY020000025.1:15606076-15618261 GCA_015164015.2 Brevimyrus niger | reverse complement strand
CAGATTCCTCTGAGTTCACAAGCTGTAACTCCGAGTTCAGGGGGCGTTCCAGCTGAGATTTTCAACTAGGAACTCAGAATTTCCAAGTTACGAGTTCAAATGGAACGCAGCATGAGACACAAGACTGAAGGAGGAGCTGCCCGCACAGGCCCCGACACGTGCTGTGCATTAGCGTGTTGGCATGCACGTCAGAGGCCTGCTCTGCAGCACCTACACGCTAAGTTTCCTGGGCTGTGTCTCCTTGGAGCCACTGGGCCGGTGCTCCGTGTTGCTGCGGATCAGCACGGGCATGGCTGACGCGGGAGAAGCGGGGGGCGCAGAGTTCGACGTGGTGCCAAAATGGTGGGATCTAGGCAGAGTGTCACCTAGGAGCAGGAAGTTAGATTCAGCCTGGGGCGGGGTCACACCTCTGGCACTCATCTCGTAATCAGCACCTCCGATTGATAACATGCTTTGTAAGTGATGTTAGCAGTAAAACAGCTCACAGCTGCACAACTGAGTAATTTTTACAAGTCATCCTAGGAGGTTCTTTGGTTGTCCCTTTATGGGGAGTGTCATGGCCCCATCCAGGATGTGTGGTTACCGTTGACAGGATGGAGGCTACTCTTCCCGCTTCCTGGACAGTTCCCGCACTCTTTCCCGGACTCCTTAACCTTTCTGGTAGAGAAACCGCACATAGAGAGTCCATTATGCGGGGCTGGACAAACAAGGGATCTGACTGGGGCAGACCTATCGCACCACATTCTGTTCCTGGGAACAGGGTTCAACCTACACTGTTTTCTCCGCATTGACCATCTTGGACGTGCTTGGGTGGCTGCTCAGCGATCGACTCCGGGACAGCTTGGCCTTCTTCAGCTCCTTGCCTTGGGATTTAACAATATCCAATATGGAAAACAGCCAGCCAGCAATTATTCCCAGAGTGACAAAAACATAAACTATAAGAGAATCTGGCATCAAGACATGATGTTTGGAAGTAAATAGTCATACATGAGAGTTCGATTAATGGCACAAAGGATTTATAACACACTGCCCTACAGATATCAGTCAAAGCTTGTAATATTTCCCATAATCCTATGCATTCTGGACAAGCGTCAGCCTGGTCGACTTACCAGCCGAGGTGGACGGCATCGTCCCGGATGTGGAGCCTGATATGCTTTTCGATACAGACAGCCCAGATTTACTGTCCCTCCCTTAAACACAGCAGAGGCAACAGCTTACTAATGATTATGTGAAGCTATACTGAGACTAGCTACAAATAAAATAATAATTCCCACCTCAAATCTATATTCAAGCATGATGATTCAGCCATTCCAATGGCCGCTGGACATTCATGCATGTTTAACAATATGCCACGGGGGGAGGGGGAGTGGGGGGCAAGATGGAAGCACTCACGTTTTTTATCCGCGTGTTTGTCGATTGTGAGTTTTCCATCTATTGGCTGCCTTTCCAGCTGCTCCTGTTAAAGTGGCAGGAAAGGAACAGGGAAGAACCAGAAGGAACAAGGAGCGGCAAAGGTGAACCCCCCCGCCCCCTACCCCACCCAGTGCGCTAATGGCACAAAATAAAACTGCTCCCTGGACTAAAACAACATCAAGCTTTCAAGGTTTCAAAGCCCAAAACGAGTGAGGGAGGAAAACTGCTGGCTTTTAAAAACGGAAAACAGAGCCTGTTTGAAGTGATTACATAACATTAAAAATAGGTCCTCAACACTCTCAGTCACCCAGTGAGTCATGTTACATTTTTGACTTCCCTTATACACAAGCAGAGGACAGAACATGTAAACACCAGCAAAAATGTCAGGTGGTAGGCGGACGGACCACCATGTGTATGTAGCTGGGAGGTCACAGCCACGGGGCAGCAAGTAGCCAGGAAGGATCCGGAAGGGCTGTTTCCGCAATGCTTGTGACATTCCCTTCTATCTAAGCTGAAGCTAGGCTTGAGTAACAGGTTTCACCTCTGTTTTCTCACCATCTCTAAGAGGAGGATCTCCTCCGTTTCCTTCTTCTGGTCCAGCAGGTCTCTTTCGTGCCTCTTGTGGTACTGGGGGGACAGGGAGAGATGTTGAGAACCCAGCTCTGAGAGGTGACTGTGGGCAGGGCGTGCGGGTGAAATTAGGTGCTTACTGGTTCTGTGATGTCCATCTTGTCCAGTTCCAGCACAATCTGAAGGTTAAAAGATCACATAAAGGCTAGTTTCTAAACTGATGGAATATTATTCATTAGTACAATGCATGCCACATTCAGCGTCGAACCATGAAGCCACTTCCTGGTTCTGGTGGAGCAGTTGTAATTGGTCCATCTGTCTAGATGATTCTTTAGAGCAGTATTACCCAACCCAGTCCTCTGGGACCTCCAGACAGTCCATGTTTTTGCTCCCTCCCTGCTTCCTACGGGACAGTCCACATTTTTGCTCCCTCCCAGCTCCCAGGACCAAAAACGTGGACTGTCTGCAGGTCTCCAAGGACCAGATTGAGGATCACTGCTTCAGAGGGTCCACCTACCTTCTACTAGCACATGCAGGGTTAAACACAGCCTATCAGTGCTTCTCCCATGTTCCCCCGACACCCCTTTGGGTGCCCCTCACCTTGCGGACAGTGCACACCACGTCCTTGTCCTTCTCACGGCATAGCAGCCTGCGCACACAGAACTCCAGCTGCTGCAGCAGATGTTTCTCCGCAGGCAGCCTGATGGACGCCTTTAGCCTGGGCAGCATTCGACACAGCTTGTACCTGTGTGTGTGTGTGGGGGGGGGGGGTCAGAGTTCACCTAACCCATAATGGTCAAGCGCGGAGGCTGTGAGCATACCTGACATTGGCAACGGGGTCGTTGACCAGCTCCAGTGCAGGGCCCAGGAAGTATTTGCAGAAGTAGGACTTAGAAAAGAGGTCCATGGCGATCTCACAGAGGTCCAGGTACCTCAACCTGTTCCAATAGCTCTTCCCTTGTGCCAGCTCTGGGAGAGAGGGCCAGATATTAAATCACTCTACTTCTCATATACCACACGTGGGCAGCGCCCCCTGCTGGCTGTCTCTGCTCGCATGGATGGAGGAGACGCACTCACGTTCCACCACCTTGCCGACGATTTCCTGCCGCTGCTCCTGCTTGCGGTTGTAGCGAAGGAAGATGCAGAGTGTCCGCGCTGCCTCCCGCTGAACCGGGAGAACGTTCTGGAAAGGGGGAGCGGACGACCTGAGTGCCGCACCTACAGGCAGTGCCCCCACGCGACCAGACCTTCCTCCTGGTACATAATTGCCATGGTGAATAATATCCCCAAACATAGCAGCAAGCCGTGGCCCACATCTCGCTGGGCTTCACAGTCCTGCTAAATTCTTCTAACGGCAAGAAACTAATGAGGGTGACTAACCACGGAAAGTGCCTCTCTCATTAAATACCCTATTATTTCATCAAGCCTTTGGAACAAATCCAAAAATACCCTCAGTTCAACAACTGCATACACTCCATTGGATGCAGGTTCATTTTATGTTACATTTACATTCATTTATTTAGCCGATGCTTTTATCCAAGATGATGCACAATTGAGAAAGCAGGGGTCAGGGCGGTTCTGGAGCAATCGGGGGAAAGGCGGAATTTCTCTGCTGACCAAAGAATATGAACCAGTGACCTACTGTTTGTAGTACTGTTTGGAGTCCTACCTTACTGAGCGACACACTGCCACACACCTCCAGAGATGGGATACAAAGGTTCCAGTTACAGAAATGGAAAATGCTAATGGAAGGTCCAAAAACTGACCTCAAAGGCTGTGAAAGTATGAGCCCTGTGAGGTCTTCAGCTCAAAGCCATCTCTTTGTTAAATAAAGCGCCAAGGGGGAGGTATGGCAGTATTTTTCAACTGTTATGCCCATAGAACAGGCCAGGTGTGTGTGTGTGTGTGTGTGTGTGTGTGATAACACACTTGTCGTGTAATCAAATGTGGGTAAGAATAACACTGCCCTAAAACACATTATGTTTCACAATTTGTAAACTGCCCTGTTGTAAAAAGACAAGATCATGGACAAATTTTTGAAATGGATGAATTCAGAGAACCTACTTAATCCTGAAGCAACTGGTTAGGATCAATGTAATACATACTATTGGTAAGAGCAATACTATTGGTAAGAGATTCAGTGACAAAAAAATGTAATGATTCGATTTGGATGTAATTTGGTACACGAGCAGACCAGCGATGGATATGTAAATAGTTCTATATGCAAGGAGTTGGCGCGTCTAGTCACCAGACACAAAGCATGCCTTGTAGATGCATTAGACAGCACTAGCAGCACTTGAGGGAGTCTGATAGGGGTGGCATTGTGTGTTTGCATGGGGCCAGGTGGTCGTATCCTGCAATTGCCAGGCGTGTGGGGCATGCAGATGTCACAGTCGCCCGCTGTTGGAACCAACGGGCAGGTGAGGGCACCCACACGAGTCGTGAAGGTTCCGGTCGCCCAAGACAGACCACACCAAGGGAGGATCGTCGTATTGTGTGCCAAACATTACAGAACCCCATGACATCTGCGCCTGCCATCCGGACACAGGTACTGGGCTCTCTACAACACCCTGCGTCATCCCGCACCAGTGTCTCGACGACTGGCATCAGCCGGTCTACGGGTTCCCCGTCCCATGCGCAGGCTGCCATTAACACCAGCGAACAGATGGTTGCTTTTAGAGTGGTGCCGTTACCAGGAGGCATGGACTGATGACAATACACACCTGATGGAGATACACACCAGCGTTACTCCTGACATCATTCTGAGGGGAGCCATACGGTATTACTTCAGGTCATGTTAGTAATTAGCTCTACATCTGTGACACCCTGCATCCGCATTTGTTACCCCTCCTGAGACAGCACCCTGGTTCCTGGTCTTTCAACAAGACAGCACCTGTTGACACATGGCACGTGTGTCTATGGACTGCCTGCTTCATGCTGAGGTCCTCCCTAGGCCAGCCCGGTTCTCCGGTATTTCCCCAATGAAACATGTGTGGGATCAGACCGGACATCAGCTCAGACCCAGTGCCAATCTGCAGGATCTCAGGGCCACGTACAACAGCTGTGGGCCAACTTGCCACAAGAGGGCATACAAGGGCTGTACGACTCCCTTCCGCACAATATCCAGGCCCGGGGGGGGGAGGGGGTAGGGTTAGGGTTAGGGACCAGCACTGTGCCCAAACTGCTAATACTCTGTTGTCCATTTGATCTGATATCTAATCATTGCGATACAGTCACATGACCTTTCACCACATGCAGATTCATTTCATTTCCACCACTCTGCCTGGGTGCTTAACTCTTTTCGTCACCGTGTGTAGTAGCATGTATTAAGCGATGGTGTGCCCTGTGACAAATGCCTTATGAAAAGCATTCCGTGGCAGAAAAATGGTTGTGAAACACTGCTCTATGGACCCCTGAAGAGGTTCTGGCCCCTCTTCGGTTAATGATGCACTTTCTGATCTGCTGACTGACTGAGAGAAGCCAGTGTGATGCGTGATGGATGGGGAAGAGGGGGGACCATCGCTCTGGGCTCACGTTGGTCGTGACGATGGCAAACATCCTCTGCAAGAAGCGGAAGTAGATCTGGTCCCCGGAGACCACGCGGGGCAGGCAGGCGTACTTCTGCAGCAGCTTCTCGTGGATGCGCCACCGCAGCGAGGCTGCCGCCTTCTGCTCAGCTGCTGCCAGAGCCGGGATCAGGTCTGGTATGTTCACCTGCTGGAGGAGTAGAGGGGGGGGGGAAATCAGAGAGCACCCATAATGCACTGCACCACCAAGAGGAGAAGCTAATGACATCAATCAGCCAAACACTGCCTTGAGTTCAGAATTTTCAGAATTTTCTTTGTTTTTATGTTCAACTTTGGTACTGATGACTGATGAAATCCACCGATTAACTCATTACCTAGTTGAGAATCATACTCACTCGATAAGCCGATTTAAAACCAGGCAAAACACACAAATGTGGGGTAAGAGAAGACAGAGAGGACTCTTCACTGAGAAAATTCCAGGGCTGGGAAACAGATATAGAAGGAACAGATACCTTACTCTCAGAGCCAGTGCCCTCCCCTCTGGACGTGGCCAGCTCAAGCGTGTCCTGTAGGGCGTTTAACAGGGCATCCAGGACCTGCACAGGGAGAAAACTACTGAACAAGGAGTGGATCGCTGAACCTGACAGTGGAAATCTGTAAGCTTAGGCATATTTTGGGCTCTTGCTGGGACCCAGGCCCGGTCCCACGCTGCCCAACATCCATGCATCCAGGCTGAGCATTCGCGGGCATTCACCACAACCCCCAAAAATGCCACCCACTAAGGGCACAGTCTTTCAATTACATTTACACACTGCCTAGAGGTGTCATCCATCCTGGTCCTGCCTGATTGACCCCCCCCATGACAATCTAGGGCCCGGCTAATACGCTAATACTGTTGGTGGCGAGTGAACCGGTCACCCTCTACTGGATGAATGAAGATGGATGGCTGGATGGATGGAAATTAATGTCAGGTGGCTTGAAAACTTGAGCAATGGAGAGTATACACCAGTGAAACTGTAGACTTTCCCTGGTTCACTCAGACATCGCTTGCAGGAAAAGTCGCAGCCTCACCTCCAGGGACTCGTCCTGCAATAGCGCGACAAGTTCCTTATGAATGTAATGCACGTTGGGGCCCAGGAGTTTCACAACCTGAAACAGGGGGGGGATAGGGGAGAGAGAGAGAGACCAAGGTCAACGGGGGACAGGTTGCCTTCGCCCACAAGGTCGTCACCAAGCTGGACCCCAGACTTACTTCATGGAAACCATCTGCGGCCGTGCGCCGTACAGAGATCTCGGGGTCATGGCACAGGCTGGCGAAAGTGGGGTACAGCTCCGACAGGAAGCACTGAGGGTCCGCAAACAGAACCATAGCCTGAGGAACAAAGGACACCGAAGAAGTGGGAATGTTTCCCTACATGTGCTCCCAGAATAAGGATTTTTAAAAAAATGATTTAAGTAGCTTCAATGTGCAGCTTAAGGTTTGATGCAATTCATGTCTTGGGAGGAGAACTGTCAGGACTCTGAGCACACAAACTCACACCGAATCAACAGAAAAACAGACAATCCTGACTCCCAGTCACAGGACCAGCACCACATATACCATGGGTCCAGGGACCTCTTACACAAAAATGTTCTGAGGGAAAAATGAAAAATTAGGGGTTCAATCAGATTGTGGAGGAGGCAGGTCCTAGACAAAACAAATCACTTTTCGTTCTGCCTTCAGAACACTTTTGTGTATTTGAAACTCCTATGAGCCATACCATGCTGCCTGCAGCTCGCAAGCCCCCTGAAATGAGGAGCTGGAGACCCTGTATTTAAGAGCTCCTCCTCAGCCACCCTGAGCCATGTATTATTGAGCAGGCAAACGGTGTGTGCCAACCAGTCCAAGCTCTGGGGGGCCCTGAAGAACAAAAGGCCTAGAACAGGCTGTATGTGCCGTTCCCTCCTGGGGCTCTGCGACCCGCTCAGTTCGAGGTGCTACAGTTCCATGACCTTCAAATGCAGCAGTGCTAATACCGGTTAACAGGGAATGTTCCCAATGCTATGTAAGGGTCTCAAAGTTGGCAGAGAACTCTCTAACTGTAACGTTAATGGAACGTCATTTCCACATTTTATATGTTAACAAAGGTTCTGTCAATGTTAGCACAATAACATTATTTTCTGAACATCCTTTAAATGTAATAATGGAAAAAATTGTTTGATAATAAAAATATAATTTTATAAAAGTGCTATATGTGTATACTGTGAACGCACCATCCAGCCTTGAACCCATGACCTTAGACTGCTCCATCATGCCCTTTATTTTTTATTATTCATTATTATGTATTATATGCATTTATACATAAGTGGGATAATGTTCTGGAAGAATCAGAAAAACCATAATGTTCAAAAATTATTAGCTTGATGGAGGCCTCTGCCATGAGTCCCAAGCTTCCTGGGTACTACTGGAGGAATCTATGCATGGGTATATTGAATCTGTGACTACCACCAATGGAAAGTGAATGATCCTATTCTACATGACATACGGTGTTATGTATTCAAAGTTCAAATAAGCTTTGAAAAAGAGCTGGATGGGAATGATTGGCCTTGGGAGCCCCTGAGACACTGCACCTTGTTAGGCACACCTCAACACCAGGCACATCTCAGTGCATACGACGTCTAGCTCTGTAGGAAGACCTACACAGAAAACACTCAACCCAAGGCCACACCCATACACAGCCCCATCTGGACCCTACCTATCTGGGCCCATGCCGTTGTAGCCATGGAATACGAGCCTCTGGGGATGGCAAGACTAGATGTGCGTCTACGACACCCTAAACCCAGTGTTTCCCAATTTGGTCCACGGGGAGCCACAGCTGGTCCACATTATTGCTCCCTACTGGGAGGGGGCCTGTGGGCTGCAGGCAGCATAGTATGGCTCATGGGATTTTTTCTTTTACAAAAGTGTTCTGAGGGCAGGAGGAAAAATTACTGGTTCAGAGGGATAACCAATCAGATTGTAGAAGAGGTAGGAGGGGTTCTGCTCCAGATTGTAGAGATGGGAGCTGGGAGGGATCAAAAACGTGGTCCGTCTGTAGGTCCCCAAGGACTGGATTGGGAAACACTGCTCTAAAGGCAGTGCAAAGCAGTACAGTGAAGGCTGCTGGCAGCTGGCACTCACAGGGAAGTTGTATGCACAGTTCCTGCGCACCGTCTCGTACTTCCTCTCCAGCTCCAGGGTGTAGGCCTGGCTCTCGCAGTGCCCGTTCTCCAGGTGGAGGCCGAGGACACACAGCTTCTTGTAGAACTCCAGGAACCACAGATGCTGCTCGTCCGTGAAGCTCCCTGGAAGCAGAGCGGCCCATGGCATTCACGGGACACGGTCAACCCTGCTGGCAAAGTCCTCGGCGGGAGAAAGAGACGGACGGACGGCGGCGGGGTTCCCACCTGACAGGCCATGACAGAGCCTCCCGTACTGAAAGGACAGCGAGGCCAGAACCGCCTCGTCCGCTTTGAAGCACTTCTCACAGAAGGTCTTGACCAGAGGGAACACGATGCGCGTTCTATCATCTGCATGGGGTGGGATGGATGTGACAGGGTGTGACAGAGTGCAGCCCTAAGCTTCTCCTCTTCTCAGGTGGAAGGATTATCAAACCGATCCTCTTACATCACGGACAGCTTGTTATCCAGACCCGTAAAAAAAAAGAAAAGAAAAAAAAAAAAAACACCACTGTCGTGCATATACTAATGCGGCGTGCTGGGCTTCTCGAACCCTGGACCCGGCGTCTCACCATTGTCGAGCATCTCCAGCAGGTTGACGGTGGTGTCGAAAGCGGCCAGTCTGACGGTGCTCCCCTCATCTCGGGCCAGCTCCAGCAGCTCGGGCAGCACCATCGCCTTGGTGTGATCCACCCTAAGCAGGAGGGGCCGGACAGTGAATTCCCGGGGATGCCGCTCACTCTCACACGGACCGCTGTGTGCCCACAGGCTCGCAAATACACAAACTGCCATCAGACCTGTGCTGTAAATGCACTCTTCTGAAGTCGCCACGGAGACAGGGACATTAAGAAACGGGGCGGCAGCTCTCTAACGTCGACCCAAGTAAGCGAGTGGGAATCCATGCATTCGCCAGGCTGGATTTCCCAGCATGCCTGAATAGGTCAGAGAAGCAGCCGGGCTCGTGGCAGGAGTCCCTTCATCGACTGGAGCTTCCGCGACGGGACTGACAGCTCCTGGCGCTTCTACGATGTGAGCAGAATGCGATACGCATCCCCAGCGGCAAGGCGACTGCCGGGTCGGCTGAAAGAGACCTAATGGGCCACCGATATCAGCAAACGACCCGAGCTGGAACCGATCCAGATCTTCTGAAGCTGCAGCCCCATTACCTACACCAGTCATGGGGAAACTCCTGCTCCTCAGGGCCACCAATTGAAGACCAGGCCTGTCTTTCTTCTCTTACCCACATGCCAATCAATCACATTCAGACACATGGCTTTCTTTTTCTTTTTCTTTTTTTTAAACCGTACAGTAACCAATTAAATCGCAGGCCTAGTCACGCCTTCTTGCGAATGCTTCCTGGCACGTGTCTGTGCCGGCGGAGCAACTGGGTTTCCTGTCAGACAGACTATTTGCAGTCATCCACTGGGGTGATGTCTGTTTTAGGACTGAGCGGTGACCTGGAATCCAGGGTGTCATTAGATGTGATTCCCCCATCGAGGGGGGGGGGGGGGGGATGTAAACTTCTTCTGCTTTTTTTTTTTTTACCCGATTCCCCTGGCGATGTTCTCCAGCTGCCGGCACATGCAGGAGCGCACCTCATACTCCACGTCCTGGCAAAGGGACCGGACCAGGGGCAACAGCTCCTTCTTCAGCCTGTAAAGGGTTGGTACACTTTGGCGGCTTAACCCAAACTTTGCATCAGTTGTGATCAACCTAAAATCAACTAAAATGTTCAAAGAGTTTAAACCAATAAAATAAATTATAAAAAGGACATCCACGGGTAGTCCGTCCTTTCTGTGAACAGATATTTGGCACATAACTGTTTTTACAATATGTGTAGAATATTTATATATTAAATCATACTGACTGAGGATCCATGACATAGGCCATAATGGTAAATGGACTGCATTTATATAGCGCTTTTTACCAAAGCGCTTTACAATACATGCCTCACATTCACCCATCCACACTCACATTCATACACCAGTGGCAGCGACTGCCATGCAAGGTGCCTACCAGCTCACCGGGAGCAATTTGGGGTTTAGTGTCTTGCTCTAGGACACTTGGATGGGGTGAGGAGAACCCGGGGCTCGAACCTGCAACCCTCCGGTTGCCGAACAGTAGCACTAACTCCCGCACCACCATCGCCCCTCAAATTACGGACCGTTCTTCTTTCATCATTTAGCAAACATCTGCGGGGATCCTTCGCTCCCACTCACATGGAGGACTCGAACTTGCCAGCCACCTTCCCCAGGATACGGCAGCTAGCCATCCGGGCCTGCACAGACTGTGAGAGTTGGGCCTTTGACACCAGTGGGCCCAGGATCTGTGAACGGGCCAACAGCAATGCATCATGGGGATGCAGCGGAGGGTCCGGGCCAGAGGACGCATTTGACTGCCTGGCGACATTTAGCAGCAAGCTGGCAGACGGGCAGTTGGCCATAGTTACGGTACCTCCTGTCTGATGGTCTCCTTCGGCAAAGCGTCGATGGCGGACAGTAGAGTCTCTAGCCAGGCGTTGCTGACCACTGCTGAAAAACAACGTGAAATCAGCCCCAATCCATACAGTCAAGAAGCAGAACTGTTGCCACACTTATAATTTGACCCAGAGTTGTGTTTAGAGCGGAGTAGCCTTTCGAAGAACATAGCAGCTCTAAAGTTCAGTGTTTTTTAGTAATTGCGGAGTCAGGGAGTTTAGATAACTGTCAAGTCTGGACTATAGCAGTTTGACCTATATGGTTTGGAGGCTTGAATTGCTGTATAGTTCACAACCACCCCAACACCAAATTATAGCTGTCCAAGCCCCCAAACTCTACAACTACCTAAACTCTCAGAGTTCGAGGGCTTGAGTAGCTGAAATTATTAGATTATTACTACAAATTGAGCAATTAAAAATATATACTGGGCCTCAAAGAGCATTTCTGCTCCCTTGTACCGTGACTAACCAATTCACCATCCAAACTATGCTGACCTGCATCTCGGTGGTCCAGGTTGAGCAGGACAATCTGCAGGATGGAGTGGGTGTGGGTCTGAATGAGGACTATGTCATCCTGAAGGATAGTGAGGAAGGACCCGGCGGCAGCCAGCTGCATCTCCACCCCAGCCAGGTGCAGCACCTCCTATACGAGAGGAGGGAAGGGGCTCACTGAAAAACGTCAGGTAGACATCAGCTATTACCCCAGGAGGGAAGTGTGCTTTCGCATGAAGCCACACGAGACGCCTTGGCCTACCCGCACTTTCGGCACGACCCTCCGGAAGGTCTCAGCCGGGTTCTGCCGCACCAGGTTTGGTAGGTTCACGACCACGCTGGCACGCTGGATGTCCTGCCCAGAGCTGGAGGGATGAACCAGGAGCGAATGACAAACAGCAGACCCACTGAAGCAGGTGGCTTTGTCTAATCTTCGGGTTGGGATATTGATGGGTGATCAGGTCCCTTTCCATGAGCCTGTGCGGCCGACCACTTCACATCTGAACACT
>JAABNY020000025.1:15592918-15603000 GCA_015164015.2 Brevimyrus niger | reverse complement strand
GGGGAGAGGGGCTGGGGGGCGTCCCGGTGCCCGGGGGACCCCCCCCCCCCCCCCCCCGGGCAGTGGGCAGGCACCCGCAGCTCCGTCAGTCAGATCGCTGTTCCCTCTTAGGTATGTCCTCACTGTCGTTATGGAAACCCACTCCATCCCAGCAGAAAAAACTCTCCAGCTACTCAAACACCTTTCCCTGGCAGATTGACAGGGCTCGGAGAGGATGAAGGGCATTTAGAGGTGAGCTGCTGACTTAGTATAGCCCAGCCCGCCGAATGGACGCCCAAATGCCAGTTGAGCTTGGCAGGGAGTCCTGACGATGGCTGGGAACAGGACGAGGCATTATGCAAACCACCGCATCGCTGCCAGGCTGCGTCGGCCTCCTCCTCTTCCTGCTCCTCCTCCTCCTCCTCCTCCCGGTCAGGACGACAGCTGGTGAATCAGCGCCTCCGGACACGTCTACGAGGAAGTCTCCCCCTCGTCTGTCGCGGCCCCAGCAGATACAGTGCTCACCTGCTGACCCAGCTGTGGATCAGCTGCACTGAAATCATGTGACCCTCACTTCCCTATCTTATTCTCATATGTGTTTTGCCAAAAATATTGGTTGTATCAGTTACCTAGACCAGGTGCCCACCCTGGGAATTAAACTGACATCAACACAGACCAGCTTGACCTCTGTGTTACCTTCTGCACTGCTCTCAGTACTTTGCTGCACAAAGGAAGAGGGGCGTCCTTGCACTCTCCTAAATTAGTATCAAACTCCAGATTGTGGGTTTGTAGGCCGCCCTGCCCCTGAGAACGAGGAAGCCAGCTGCAGCATTAAAAAAAAAACCAACCCAATTCTAAAAAGTCCATTTTCCAGACGTCGGCGGATGGTGTTTACTGCTTCGGGACCCTCCCGTCTGCAGCTCGAGGTCTCATCTCCCTCCTGAGTCCGAGCAGAACTCACTGTGGGCTCCTCACGCAGCCCTGCTGGGCCAGTCTGCTCCGTCTCACAGCCACAACAAACGCTAATGTTGCAAGAAACTACCTGAGAAGAATTGCGATGCCGGATTAACACAGACGCCATTTACAACCACCGAGATTAAACAGGGAGCTGCGTCGCGCTAAACACAGATGCAGCACCGTGAGCTTGTCGCACTGAAGAGTCAGTAAATGAAGCGTGAACAGAGTAGCAAGGGCTCAGAGCTAATGATTGATCCAGCATTTTTGGAGGGGGGGCCAGAGGGGGGCGAAATTTACTCCACTAATGAGCAGCAGGGAAGAAAGATTTAAAGCGGAGGGAACAAAAAAGGATTAGAGGTCACTAATAGCACGGCCGTAAAATGGAAAACAAAACTTTAAAATATATTTTTTCATACGCATACTTTTAATTGTGGCTTTACTAGGTGATGAGACTAGGCTGAATTTGCCATTGAATAAAATCTGAACGTGGGATCACACAGGCGGAAAGTGCCACTGAAGATACAAGAAGCCAATCTTGTTTTTCCACGGTGTGAAGAGCCTTTAAAGTTAAGCTGGAATCCAAACACCCTTTCGTGCACAGAACCGGAGCAACTTTAAATCATGCACAAGCAAATTAAGGCAGACATACCAAAATACTTCTGCAAAAACTTTCAGGACCACTGCCCAGCAGCCAGTTAAACACAAGTTTGAGGGGAGAAAGAGTAAAGAACGTTCATTCTCGATAGGTTACATGCGGTCATGCAATATCACACTACAGCCGGAAATATATATAGCATTTACATTCTTTTTATATGGCCATTAGTCATATTTAACAGTGTTTATAAAATCCATTTGTATTAGTGCATTAGGTTTGACATTTCAGCGAGACCTCACCTGTAAGTGAAATGACACCTGGCCATTTAAACAACACCAGGAAGCAGCACAGGGGCCGGACGCAGGGTTCGCCGGGGTCAGCAGCACCCGGCCCATGTCCACGCGGAGGCCGGACCCGAGCAGCTAAAGTACTGTGCTGAAATATTCATCGGCAACGGCACTGGGGGCAGCGCGTGGCAGTATCAGGTAAGCTCGCGGCCCGTCGTACTGCTGTCCACTGCACCTTATCCCATGAACTGTAACCAACCTTGACCAACACCGTGAAGGTTCTGTCTGACTGACCCGTCACAACGAGGGCATCCCACATGGAGGTGTTCACCTGTCACTGCAGGAGTGCCGTTACCACAAGCGATACAATCGATTTGAGAAAGAACACACGGACGGAAGAATGCAATCTGCACACGGACTGGCCATCAGAACTCACGGAGGCGGAGCATGAAATTAATTCTGGGGCTCTCTGGAAGGAATCACTGATACACAGACCTTGTACGAATATGGGGTGGTGTGTTGGCCAGAGAATTTGGAAACTGGGCCATTAGTCAAAGGTCATGGGTTCAAGTCCTGTTTCCAGCAGAGTAGTCACACCCCTATTGGGTCCATGATCAAGACCCTTAACCTGCTCTCTAATGCCAGGAGAAAGGTGTCTGCAAAATTAAGATAGTACAGGTGCTCCTCAACTTACGAGCTTTCAGACGTACAAATGAAGAGGACTGTAGTCCAAATTGTGTTCACTGGGCTCCCGTTTCATGTCCGCAACATCGAATTTTGTTCTGCGCCCTTTTTCTTCCTAGTAGGAATTCTGCCCGCTACTTCCACCGCGTAGCATTGTACGCGTGTACACCCAGCATCCACGATCTTTGTACTCGCATATCTTGAGATCAAAGTTTGATGCATCATTAGTAATGTGTTTTAGGATAAGAAAACATGTATTGACTTTATACTTACTTATGCATGTAGACTTGAGTACCCTTAAAATGATGTTGAATAACGACTTACGAACATTTCAAGTTACGAATGGCCGTTCAGAACGTAACTCGTTCTGAAGTAGAGGAGCATTTGTATATCTGTATATGAAACCTGGTTTTGGATGAAGCAATAGAGGTGTGGAGCTTTTCAGAAGTGAGGAGGAGGGGGGTGTTACCACCATGGCCAAAATGCTGGAGCCCAAGTAGCTCAATCAGTTACGTGCTTTGCCTGCAAATGACCCAGATGACGGCCCAAATCTGCACCATGTCATTTCCCCAGTCTGCAGGCCTCATTCTGCAGGAGGGAGGCTGGCTTGGATTTGTTCCTTGGCAGCCAAGAAGTTACAGGTCACACCCATCCTCCTACCAACACTTAGACTGCATCGGCACTGATTAATCAACCTGATTAAACTTATGGCAGGCCGGGTTTGTGAAAATCTGCACGGATAGCTTTTCCCCTTCTTCATGTATACTGTTAAGAGGGTGTCGATTTCACACATCACTGCAGAACCCAGCTCAGCTCGACGAGTCTGCGCAGCCGAGAAAGCTGTGGGCCGAGGCACTGATGTGCTATCCCCGTCTGATTCCCCAGTAGGTCACCAGTGACGTCTGATCAATAATGGTCTATAGAGGCATTGATGCAAAAGCATTCATGAGCCCGACAGAGTAAACCCCGTTTGGTGGGATTAACCTAGCACCGTCAATCACCGCCAGGTCTGATCCAATGGGAAGTGAGCTAAATCAGTCGGTGACTGACAGCAAGTGATAATCCCATACAAAGTGGGTTTCGAAGTCTCCAAACTCCTGTCGCTAACACCTGGCTTTGCCAAGTTTCCTAGTGTAAACAATACAGTGGGTTTCCAAAACACCTGCACCTGAGTGCAATGCAATCAGGAGAATCGGCTCACAGCATGATCACTTACAGTCATGTGAAAAAGAAAGTACCCCATCTCTCAGCTCTATAGTTTTACATATCAGGACATCATTAAAAAAAATCATCTGGTCCTTACCAGGTTCTAAACCTATTTAAATCTAACCTCTGGTGTAAAACACAACGGGTTCCACTGCGTCATTATTTGCTTAACAAAAATGAAACCAAAATGGAGATGCTAACTGAGAAAAGATGTGCACCCCATGACTTAATAGCTTGCAGAACCACCTGTGGCATCAATAACTTGAAGTAATAATTTTCAGTATGATTATCAGTCTCTCACAGTGTCGTGGAGGAACTTTGGAGGAACTTTACAAACTTGCTTCAGTTCATCGATTTTTGTGGGCATTCGTTTATGCACAGCTCCCTTAAGGTCCTGCCACAGCATTTCAGTCGGGTGGAGATCTTGGACTTTTATTGGGCCATTGCAACATCTTGACTTTCCTCTTTTTCAGCCATTATATCATAGATCTGCTAGTGTGCTTAGGATCATAGTCCTGTTGCATGACCCAATTTCAGCCAAGCTTTAGCAGTGAGGCAGATGGCCTCAAATACAATACTTTGATATACAGAGGAGTTGGTGGTCGACTCAATGTCTGCAAGGTGCCCAGGTCCTGTGACTGCAAAGCAAACCAAAATCATCTCCCCTCCACCAATGTGCTTGACAATCGGTATGAGATGTTTGTGCTATTGTGCTGTGTTTGGATTTTGCCAAACGTGGCGCTGTGCATTATGGCCAAATATCTATGCTTTGGTCTCATCTGTCCACAGGACATGGTTCCAGAGGTCTTGTGGTCTATTCAAATGCTACTAACCTAAGCCATGCTGCCATGTTCATTTTAGAGAAAAGAGGCTTTCTCCTGGCAACCCTTCCAAACAAGCCACACTTCTGCAGCCTTTTTCCCAAGTTGTTCTTGCTAATTGAGGTCTGTAGAGTCTGATATGTAGCACTTGGAGTTTTTGCAAATTCCCTGAGCACTGCACTGTCTAACTCCGGGGGGGGGGGGATTTGCTGCGATCCACTCCTGGGAAGACTGGCAGCTGCCTTGAATGTTTTCCACTGAAATAGTCTTTCTCAATGGAGAATGATGGACTTAAAATTGTTTGGAAATGGCCTTATAACCCTTCCCAAACTGATGGGCAGCAACAACTGCATCTCTCAGACAATTGCTGAGGTCTTTCTTCCTTGGCACTGTGTTAACACACACCTGAAAGGTCCAGACCAACAAGCTGCCAAATTTCAGCTTTTATAGAGGAGGTCATACTTGCCGATTATCAATTAATCGAGTGCATTTGATTAGCAGCAAGTGACTCCCTCTTAATTCCTATGGAAGCAGTAAGGGTGCACTTAATGTCTCACACAATGCTTCTGCATTGCATTGGCTGTTATTAAATAATGACGTGGTGTAAAATGGCATGTGTTGTTGTTCATCTGAGGCTGTGTTTACCTGCTTTAAAGACCTGCTAAGGACAAGATGTATTTATTTATTATGTACTGATATGCAAAACCTTAAAATTGAAATTCATCTTCACATGACTGTATTTACAGCCCACAGATGACAACCGAGTCCTTCACCCTCACACCTGGACAGATTACAGATTACTGAGGGAAGTTACTCATAAACGTAATCTATTTCAGATAGTGGTGGAAGGTTCAAGTCCAGAAAGTACTAATCCAGACACTTTGTTTCAACCAACCAGTTGAGTACTCTGTGACTGTGACTCTTTGTACTCAACTGGTTGATTAAAACAAAACCATGGCCTGGATTTGTACTTTCTGGACCGTGCGTCTTTCCACCTCTGTCTGTAACTGACTTCCTCAACACGGGTGACACTTCAGGCCATAAAACCCACACCAACAGAAACTACCCCTGGGTTTTCTGAATGCACCTGGTCCTGCCTCTTTACCTGAGAAGGTACACAGCCCGTTCAATGTCATTCAGATCCTCATCCACCGTCAGCTTGTCGATCTCCTCTGCTGTCTGGGGGGGGACGAGGGTGAGACGGGGGGGGGGGGGGTCAGAAGAGAATTTCTATGAGTATTTTCAACAGAAATGACAGAATATTAACAACAGCAGGTAAGGAGAGCTAACCTTCAAGGATGTCACTGAAAGAAACATGTCTGACTATAGGCTCTGAATCCTAATGGCTGGGAGAGTCTTCACGTGTGTGCGTCTATGACAGACCCCCGGTGCTCTCTGAACCAACAGTCTCTCTGATGGGGTCCCATCATGTACAGTGGGGGTGGGAGGGGGTTCTACCATGTTGCTGTGGCTGTAACTCAACATTACCCCTCTCCCTCTGGAGGAAGACGGCATTCCAGCTCCCACTGCGGGGGAGGAGGCATGGAGGGAGGACAGGGGAGCGTGAGCATGTTCTGTTACTTTAAGGCTCTCTCATTATCTGAAGTGCGCCTCCAGATCCATGCTCAGAACAGCCCTCGCCTGCTGTGTCCCCCCCCCCCCCAGTACCTTCACAAGGCATAATGGTACTTCTATTTTAAAAAATCCCAAGGCAAATGCTGGACACAGCAGCAAAAGACATGGCCAGATAGCCACCAAATGTGAAGTGACACTTATCCTAATTTTTAAAAAAAACCTTCACTGCATATCATGAGCATTATCTGATTAAGTGCTTAATGTTATGCTGTTCAGTAAGCCAGGAGATAATGGTCAATATCCTCCATCATCCCGGATGCAGCATGCTCACTCGGAACTTGGAAACGGAGCCCTGTTGCCTCTGCTGCAGAGAGATGTGGAGGTGCGGTGGGGGGGAGCCGAGCTGACCGAAACTGCGTCACGCAGGGAGGCTAAGTGGGTAACCCCGTTACACAGACCCCTCTTCTTTTTATTGCTTTTGCGGTTCCAGCAGGTCTCTCCTCCATTATGACACACGGACGGCATCTTACAACGAGAACGCATGGGTCCGATCTCCTGATTATTATCATTATGGCATTAAAATGAAGGACAGAGAAAACGCAGGGACAACGCAGTCTTTAACCTGAATTTGCAACAATTCAAAATGACTAATTAGGGGTATTATAAACATATTATCTCTAATCAATCACAAGTCCCGAGTGTACATGTAATATGAAATTAAAAAGGTATAAGGGACAACTGCGAGGAATTAAAAGTCACCAGAGGCTGATACAGATGCACATCGACGGTAACTATCTCTGCATACACCGTGTGTGTGACTAAGAAGAGCGAACAAGCAGCTAATTGCCTCACAAGTTTTCTGTTGCCTAATGGTTTACTTGGCATGTTGTCAGCAGAGTGTAATTTGTCATAAAAATCCAATTTAAAATAACACGTGCACAACATACAGTATTTGGACTTAAGAGGTTTCAGCATATAGTGTGGAGGGAGGATGGATACCTTCAGGCTTCGTCGTATCGGTCTTTCGATGATTGCTAGGTCCTGTAGGTCCTCTATTTGCCCGAACAGACTGGACTGGTTCAGAGTCATCTTGATCGCGATCCTAAGTTGATCTCCCCTTCCTCCCCCCTGCTGCTGTGGCGGTCGTTGCTGGTGCGGAGGTGATTTGTACTGGTTTCTTTGAACAGGGAGGTGAAAAGGTGCGATCCACCCACGAAACCCTCGACCCTAAGGACCGATGTGCTGTCAGATCGGTTTCAGTCCGCCTGGCCAGCGGCCGCCTCCTCGCATGGTCCTCCCTTCGGGCACGAAGTTTCACGTCGATGAGGTAAACTTGATTTATAAGTGATGACTACATGGTGCCCGGACGTGACCAAGGTGAGCCCAGTTTGCGCTCCTAAGCTAGACTAGAATGATGCAGATCGTGCGTGACTCTCAAAGCTGGTCTGGCAGACTAATTATCGACGATCACTAGGAATACAAGGAACGGTCTTGTCGCTTCTCCACCTTGGTATATTACTATCCCCAGACTCCAGATTTTTGGTCTGTCCGAGTAACGTTACATAACATGGTGTTTCCCCCCTTGACCCCCCGTCACAGCGCCTCAACCCCAGTTTCTTCAGTTTTAAGTTATCCAGAGATTCAGATTCCAGCGGGTAAATAAATGAACCAGGAATAAAGAATGTGACTTGTACTTCAGCGGCACGACAAGGAAATAACTACCAGCGTAAACAAAATATTATTAATAACAACGAATGTTCTTCTTATTATAAAACGATAAAATTCGAGTGAACGGCGACAGCGAGCAGCCTCGAATCTATACTGCCCACATCTTGGTCTGGCTCTGAAGCCTCCAGAGAGCAGAAGCTTTCGGTTAAATATTCACGGTCCCCCCCGCACACACACAAACACACACACACCCGTACAGGCACCACGCAGCAAACGGCGGCTCCCCGGCAAACAGCGAGAGGGTCTCCATGGAGACGAGGCGCGAGAGCCAGGCAGCCGCCAGCTGGGAAACTTACTGCGCTAGCGTGCGTCACTGCGTGGTGGTCCCAGGAATTTAAGAGATGCGATCATTAAATAATTAAATGGTACAATGAAAGAAAATCGTCACCGATCGTAATTAATATGATGAAATATGTATACAGAACTATTAAGAAGATGGCAGGATAATGGTAAAGTTAACATTAACACACTTTTGATAATGACAGCTTTTTATTGACATACACCATGAAATGAACGTAACACACCACTCATGCTGTATAATTGAAGTTACAACTAATATGGTGATTTTTGCTGTATCTTTTAAGGTACTGTAAGATTCATAAGCGTGCTGTCCGTGTTCTTGTACGGGCTGACAATAAAGTTATTAAGTAGGGTCCTGATTGGTTGGCGAACATTCTGTGCCTTCGGATTGGATCAGAGGCTGTTCACGTGACCTTGACTCGAATGGCTGCTCTCGCATGTGGCGTGTGGCTGTATTTCTCCGTGCATGTACGTTTAAATATCGAAGTTTAAAGTAGAACACCAAAAAAATAGAACTGTAAGTATGAGTCAGCATAATATATATAATATGTATAGCTTAATGTGGTGTTTGTTTGTTCTCAATGTCGTTTTAACTGCCAATAGTTGTATATAATGCTTCAATTTTTATTTCCACCTGAAATGCAAGGTACTGTACTCTGTATTTTACTGGCCTTCTTGATCATTAAAATTATTATCATAAACTTAAACCGATATACTGTAAAAATTTACTTGCTTTTCAAGTTCTAACTTTATATTTAGGATTTCTTTAAATAGAAGAAACCGTGTTTTCTGCCAACGCTGAATGCCGCTTCAGGAACGGTATATAAACCAAGGCCGTAATTATAATATATATTTGGGGGGGGGACACGTCCGCCCCAATATTCAGATGTACTCACAATGTACCCCAGCCCAATATATATTATAATTATGGCCTTGGTCCCCCCAATGTTGACTCCATGTCTTGATGTAAAGATGTGATGTAAAGTGTGATGAAGTTCAACAAGTGATCTTATTGGTAATCCTATCCTGTGAGATGTGTGTGTAAAATATATATATATATATATACATGTTCCCAGGAGCAAGAAGACCCTAAGTATTCACTACAAGAAAAAGGAGTGTAGGTGTGCGATGAAACCAAATAAGCGTGGGATCCAGGTGAGGGGCACCTGGAAGGCGGTGCAGGTTGATCCCAGTGTTTTCTCAGAGGAAAATATGGATGGACTGGTGTGCTTTGAGGAGCTGACAAATTACCGCCTGGTGGATTCAAAGGCTGCCATAAAGGAGAACAAGAAAAAGGTGAAAGGCAGGGAACCAAAGAAAAGATCAGCGCGTGACAGAGAGGCCGGCAGCGAGGGCACCTCCGACAAGGAGCTGACAATGCCGGCGAAGAAAAGGAAGAAAAAGAAAGCAGAGCTGAGGGAGGTGGCTGAGGGGGAAGAGGACGGCGAGCGTGAGGAAGAAGGTACCCGGGAGCCCGATGACGGCAAGTCAGAGGAGACTGTGGAGGCTCCTGAGGTGGGCAGCCTGAGCGATGTAACAAAACCGACGAAGAACAGGAACAAAAAGAAGGCGAAAAGGACAAAGGAAGCAGGAGCACAGAAGGCGAAGGAAGCTGCAGAAGAGACGCCTGCAAAAGTCACTCTGCCTCCCAAGAAGAAACCCAAGAACTGGACCAACGTGACTCTTTCTCACTCCTTAGACCGAGAGACGGACGTGTCGGCATGGAAAGATCTGTTCGTTCCAGAACCGGTGCTTCAGGCTCTAGGCGGCCTTGGCTTCAGCTCTCCTACTCCCATTCAAGCTCTGACGCTGCCCTCTGCCATCAGGGACAAGATGGACATTCTGGGAGCTGCTGAGACCGGTGAGTTGATACCTCATCATAGTAATGATCTGCTGCCCTTTTTGATTTAATGTAGTTTCTCATGCTGGTCTTTGGGGACCAGTGATGCG
>JAABNY020000025.1:15568445-15592818 GCA_015164015.2 Brevimyrus niger | reverse complement strand
ATAGAAAATTGTGTCTAGTACTATATAAATTACAAAGGTTTAATTGGCATCTTTATTTCAAACGACCCGACCGACCGCAACCCGAATATCATTAAAAATATTTTTGGATGACTCGTAATCGCGGGTGACCGCGGGCACCCGCTCATTTCGGGTCAACCCGCGCATCACTGTTGGGGACCCAGTCAATCCATGTTAACTCCTTCCGACCTGCCTGCCAAACAGTGTATATTTTTTTGCACTTTTTTTTGCACAAAGTTGCTGGGAGGGAGCAAAAACATGGACTGTCTGTGGGTCCTCAAGGAGCGGATTGGGAAACATTGATTTAAGGTGACTGGGGATGTGTCGATATGAGTATCACAGATGTCAGTGACTTTGTGAAGAAATGAAGTTCTAAACCTGTTATATCTGGTGGGGAAAGTTTAAATTCTCATGATGTTTTATAGTTTGGATTTCAGTGAATAAATGGAAAAAAGGCAGCAAGCTAAGATCCCATAGCTACTGTCATTAACTTCAGGGAGAAGATTATAATATTTTTCTATCATACACTTTGTTCGATTACATTGGTGTAGGAAGTCCAGGGGAAGGATGTGATGATTTCAAGTCAAATTCCTTTCCCTTGACAGGAAGTGGTAAAACGCTGGCATTTGCGATTCCTATGATTCACACCATCTTGGAGTGGAGAAAAGCACAGGAGGCGATGAGCCGGGGGCCACCCGGAAGTGACAGCAGCCCAGTTCCCATGGAAGAGGGAGTGCGGACAGGAGAACACGACGATGAGGAGGCAGAGCAAGAGCCAGATGAGGATGAAGAAGGAAACGAATCGCAGGGCGCTGACGACGAGGAAGAGGATGAAAATGCATCCTGCGATGAAGACGTTCATTCTCAGGAGCTAGGGTGTGTTAAAGTCGTTGAGGATGTGGAGTTCTTTGATGCTGCTGGTGAGATGAGCACGACCAAGACCCAGGCCAGTCAGAAACAGCCTCTGCTGGGATTGGTCCTCACTCCAACGCGGGAGCTCGCTGTTCAGGTGAAGCACCACGTGGACGCCGTGGCTCAGTTCACAGGTAGGTGGCTGGTATCCAGTTGCAGTCCTACGTCAGGCCATTTACCTCCATTCTGCTGCTTTGTTCAAACACCACAGTGTACTGGTCACATGGTGCTGGAACGGCATTCCTCTGCATTTTGGAAAGCGACAAAACCCAGTCCTGTCTCCCGGTTCAGGTATAAAGACGGCCATTGTTGTTGGCGGGATGGCCCCACAGAAGCAGAACAGGTTACTGAAACGCCGGCCTGAAATCGTGATTGCCACTCCTGGTCGACTGTGGGAGCTGATCAAGGAAAGACACCCACACCTCCAGAACCTCAGGCAGCTCAGGTAACATGATGAGGTGCTTCATTTGAGCTTGGAATAAATACTTAGAAGTAGTATTGTATATACGAGACTCTTCTGTACATGTAACACTACATGAGTGGACTCTGTTGAATGCTGTGGCTATTTATGTTGACTAGGAGCCTCGTTATTGACGAAGCTGACCGCATGGTGGAAAAGGGCCACTTTGCCGAGCTAGAGAACCTCCTGGAAATGCTGAACAACTCCCAGTTCAGTCCCGAGAGACAGACATTTGTGTTCTCTGCCACGCTGACTATGAAGCACCAGCTTCCCAGCCGCATATTCCAGAAGAAGAGCAAGAACAAGGTCCAGCACGGCAAACTGGAGATTCTCATGGAGAAAGTGGGCATCAAGGCCAAGCCCAAGGTCATTGACCTAACCCGCAAGGAGGCCACGGTGGAAACGCTGACGGAGACGCGAATCCACTGCGACAAGGATGAGAAGGACTTCTACCTGTACTACTTTCTGCTCCAGTACCCAGGCCGCACCATGGTGTTCGCCAACAGCATCGACTGCATCAAGCGCCTGTCCTCGTTGCTCACCATCCTGGAGTGCACACCTCTACCTCTGCACGCCAACATGCACCAGAAACAGCGGCTGAAGAACTTGGAGAGGTTTGCTGAGAAGGACAGGTAACTGGTTAATTGATCGGCTGGATAGTTAAAGCAGTAAAACTCGCGGTATATGTCTTTCCCACTGTTAAAATCACTGAAATTAATTCAGTAGTATTTTTTCTTCACGGCTCATTACTTCTTTATCAATGCATGGACGATAACCATGTCCTTCCTTGGGACAGATGTGTCCTCCTCACCACAGATGTGGCAGCCCGAGGTCTGGACATTCCCGACGTCCAGCACGTGATCCACTATCAGGTCTGTCACTGCAGATATCTGCCTGGCCCAGTGAGGTCAGCAGACTCCTTACCTCGGTCTTACCGCTTCAGGTGCCCCGGACATCAGAAACTTATGTGCACCGTAGCGGCCGCACCGCAAGAGCCACCAAAGAGGGCCTCAGTCTGCTTCTGATTGGCCCGGACGATATGATCAACTTCAAGAAAATATACAGGACGCTCGGAAAGGATGAGGAGCTTCCACTGTTTCCCGTACAGACTAAGTGCATGGCAGAAATCAAGGTATCCCGTGTCCTTCCGTTTCCAGAGTGATGAGATGGTCCTGCCAGGCTTTTGAGTTGCGGTAGACCCTCATCGGGATGAGTTAACACTAACCGCTTCCGTAGGAGCGTGTCAACCTGGCGAGGAAGATCGAGAAGATCGAGTACCACAACAGTAGAGAGAAGCATCACAACTCCTGGTTCAAGCAAGCAGCGGAGGCACTCGAGCTTGAATTGGACGACGACGTTCTCCTGGGTAACCGTTTTGGATTCACGCAAGCTCTCGTACAGAAGGGGACACTCCTCTCTGAACAAACTGAATAATGTCAAGCTTGGGTATTTATTAACGATCAGTTACTTTTGAGGTGGGATGTAATTGGAGACTGGTAACATCAGTCCTCTCAAACATGGCGTACAATGCAGCCTGTGGAAATTAATAGCTAACCTGTCCCTATAAAATGTTTATCTGCACTGACTTGTTGGTTTTAAAATCCCATCCTGCCTTCAGTTGTTCATGTACTTGTTTTTTTTGTTTTTTTTTACCCCCCAGGAGGGAGGAAGGACACACATGAGGAGCAGCAGCAGCAGAAGATGGTAAAGAGCCTCAAGAGACACCTCAAGTACCTGTTGCAGCAGCCCGTCTTCAAGAATGTGATGAGGACCAAGTACCCCACGCAGATGGGGAAACTGGCACTGCCTGACCTACCGTTGGCCAAGTATGAGAGCGCTCTGGAGAGCCTGAGCAGCCAGGGACAGAAGGAAAGAGAGAAACAGAGGAACATGAAGAAGAAGAAACACCAACAGCAAGATTGATTTAGCTTTTAAAAAACTTTAATTTGGACATGCTTTATAAAGCATTTGTAATACTGTTCTATAAAAAGAACTGATCTTTCCAACAAGTCATCTACTTTGAATTTGCACAAAGCTGTGAATTTCAACACTTAGGTCCCAGTCTGAAATAGCTCTTGCTACACAAACGACTGTGATCACGGGACATATTTTCCCAGACGGTGTTGAAAACTGTCTGAAGTTCCCATATTTTATGCAGGTCTTAGGGCACGCAGTGTTTTCCTCTTAGGTTAGCAAGCCGGCTTTATTTAACAGAAATTGATCCTTAGGCAAAATGTGACCGTCCAGGCAACGTTAATGGGGAGAAACTGGGTATAGCAAATCATAGTGGGAGTTCTTGTAGAGAAGGTGCAGAGTGGCTTCCACTTCTTCTGGAATGGTATGGAAAACGAGGCTTCCGCTGCCCCCCTCAACGGAAACAATCCTGATGGCCACACCCAGGGCTTCTGACAAGGCAAGGATCTCCACGTGGTCACATTCCATCGCCATGGTCTCCACCTCCTAATGGTGCACAGCAGAATGTCACTCACCAGACATAAAAATTAAACGAAGCAGTACCCTCGAGCAGGTTTGCTGCCAAAGCAAATACAATAGGTAGTTAAAGAAAACACAAGATTCTTGCTGGCTTTTCTATTGAACTGCCACTAGAGGGAAGCACTTGCAAGACATTCAAAACAAGTTATCCGTTGAACAGTAAATAAAACTTTCTTTCACAACCCATCCTTGTAACTTACAGCTGTCTAAATACTGACCTGGGTGCAGTACGCTTTCAGGTTGGGTGCTTCTACAAAGTGTTGGAAGCGTTCGCTGTGGTTCTGCAGGTGGGCTGAGGTGAGGAGTCGTAGGTACTGGACCACGCTGTCTGAGGTCGTCTGCTCGTTGAACATTTCTAACAGAGTGTTGCCATGTGCGTCTGCTTCACTGCGCTCCACGACGTTAACAAACTATGCCGGCATTTTTGGGAAGGTTACAAACGTGGGCCATGTCAGAATGCAACACGAATCATCATTACATTCACACTGGATTCTGTTGAAATGTGCTGCCATTACAGACAGAAAAACTGACAGCATTGCATGAAGCTGCCGGCTCGAGGTCGGATGTGCACTCACTGTGCTAAACAAGGCTCTGAAACGGTCCTCGGAAATACCGGAGATTGTAAGCACGTTAATGCTCCGCAGCACGGTGTCTCTGAACCTAGGGGAATAAGAGAGAGCATGTGCGTCTTCGTCCACGCGCCCCCTGGCGACCGTAAGCAGGGCAGATACCTGCACGCTTCTCCGTCCACAGATTACTTAAATAAATGAAACGTGGTCACCGTACTTACATCTGCATGCCCTCTGTGTGTAGAAATGACTCCAGACACCCAAAGGCAACGGCTCGGTATAAACAGTTGCCATCTCCCCTGATTCTTCTTATTAATGCGTATTGGGTACAGAGTTCCTTTGAGAACAAAAGCATTAATAGGTCATCTAAAGTTTTAAAATGGGCTATGTCGGCTTAGCACGGAGAGACAAATCAATCTCAGTTTCTGCAGCTAAATACGGCTGTTATTCTACCTGATATTTTCTATCTTCAGGTTTGTCCGGTAGTGCTGTAGAGATTTCCTGTTGTTCAAAAATGTACTTCTCGTCCATTTACCACATTTCTTCGTAGCTGGTTAACGATTGTCCAGTGGGTTGTCTGCAATAATGCCAGTGACATTTCAAGACACGAATACGGATAACCACTATATTTTAGTAAATCGATAACTACGTTTTTTGCAGGCTAACTTAAAAGTCTTCGGTCGCGAGACGCCTTGGTTCGCCTGAGAAGGAAATTAACCACTGCTGAATAACGACCGTAACCAAGATCTCAGAAATGATCGATTTTTTCAAGTAACGAAATAACAGTAATTCTTACGATAACATTAAAACAAAATTACTCAAACTTTTTATTGCGCCAACAGCTTATTAAACAGGCACATTGGCAGGCGACTATGTTATCGCGCTGGTCTTTTAAAGGGACCGCATTGAAAATAAAATCAACAGCGCTGTTTGAGACATTTTAAATACCACTATTGGAGAACGACACGAGTACTGAAATGCTTTTTTTGTACTTTATGATCTTTGACAACACTTGGTATAAGTGACGACGACGTTGTTTCTATATTTTAATAGACGTCTGTACGTATATATATATACGCGTGTGTGTGTGTATAGACTAAAATCCTTTAATGTAATACAAAAGGATGAAGCAAAATGGATACCAAGCAGAGTGTGTGATCTGGTAGTGAATATATCACCAGTGCAACCCCTTACATAATGACACAATGCATTACACCTCAAACCAGCCCTCAGGACAAATTTATTTCTAAGAAAATGAGCATGATGCTGAGTGTGCTTCGCAGCATGCTGTCACGTTCTTGACATGCTCGCCAGGCTGTTCTTCCCACTGGTCTTCAGCAATGCCTTACTGGTGCTTTTAAAATATGTCACTTTCCCTCCCCGGATGGCTGCGCCAGTCTGATTTGAGCTCAGGTCCACTGAACGCGTCACTCTTTTCTCCACATCAGATTTCTGCACCATGAACTCCTGTGAGTAGATGTTCGACAAAATGGGTCATGATTGGTCTATCTGATCAAAGTTGCAGGTAGTCTTTCAATACAATAATGCCACAACTATCATAACGGGGCACTGTGTGGTTCAGTGGGTTGGGACAGTGTTCTTGTGACCGGAAGGTCACTGGTTTAGGGTCAGCAGTGTGATGTCACTGATGCCCATGAATAAGGTCCTTAACTCACAGTTGCTCCAAGGGTTGTTTGATCCTGATTTCTCAAATAAACAGTATTTTGCTTTGGAATAAAGTGTTTGCTAAATTAGTGTTAATGTAAATTTTGGGTTATTCTGTTACTGTAAAAGAACCAGAAAAATTAAATACATTCATTCATTCACCTTGATCATATCCATTGTGGTTAAAAGATCCAAGTTCTCCAGTGGCCCATAATGCTGTAAGTGGCACTGCTCTCCCAGGTTCCTGATTGCTATCAGAAGACTTCCCACCTCCTCAATCTAGCAGGAGACCAGTAAAAACTTCAACATCAATAAGAACCCAGAGTAGTAAAGTGTGGGGATTTCACAGTTACATTTACAGGGTCCACTGTGTGCTGACCCATTCCCTCGACTGGTCCTGACGCATCTGCAGGTTCATCTCCAGCTGTTTGGTCCTCTCCTTGGCCTTGTCCCATTCAGCCTGTAGCTCGGACAGCTTTCTGTTAGTCATCTGCAAGATCAGCAGAACAAGTGACATCATCTCTTAATGCAGCCTCGGCAATGAGAACGATCATCCTGGTAGCCCACTCAGGGTGGAAGTCCAATAGAGCTTGGATTTGCCCCTGCACGGTAAATTTATTGGCGGTCAAGAGGTTCATAGCTTGTTTGTGATATGTTATGCCTTTTATGTAGGTACAGTTGCATTTATTCTCTACGCACCGAAGCTGATGATCAGTGACAGGTCGTGCATTAATATAGGGGGAGAAAGGATGGCTGGCGTGAGGCTCACCAGCCTGCTGATGTTCTGGTCCCGCCTGAGGGCCTCCAGGCCCTGCTGGCTCCGCTCCAGCCTCTCCGTCATTACGCCAAGGTGCTCCAGCAGGTGACTGCGTGTCAGGGACAGCGTCTCGTGCCGCCGGATGATTGGAGCGACCGGCGAGTCCGTACTATACTCCAAGGAGTCTATGCAAACGGGTGGAAGCAGCAAGCGGCGTCCATTTAACGAACTACTCGCTGTCATACACCTACTGCCTGGCTACTCCACTGATGGACCACGGACTGCCGAAAAGACTTACTTTCAGGAAGTTGGTCTAAAACCTTGAGTAAATAATCTTCATAAACCTTATATTTGGCCACCATTTCCTTTAAGTGCTGCTGCCTGCAGGAGTTGATAAAAACGGAGACGTAAAACGTTTTGCCGTTTTAAAAAGTATCGTGGTCCATTAGGTAGCAAAGCATTGTGGGTATTGGGTTTCATCGACTACCGGCAGACCGTCATATGGTCGATATCTGAACACATTCCCCTTCTGCACCTGGCCTCCAGCCCCAGCAGCTGCTGCGTCAGCTCCTCCCACTCCGTCTCCTTCAGCTCATTCTGCTTCCTCTCCGCCTGGTACTTCCTCAAGGCCCTCTGCCGTTTGGCCTTGCTGTCCTGGACAAACTTCTCGAATTTCACTGCCCGATCTCTGTTCTGCGCGGAAGTGAATGGACAGTGTTCAGACCTGATGAAGAAGCAGTCGGGATCTTCGATGCTGACATTATTCTGAGTCTTTTTAGCCTCCTGGCCAGTGGATGGAGACTCACCTCCTTCTGCTGGAGCTCGAGCTCAGCCCGGCGGTGTCCGAGGGCCTGCATGCGCTGCCAGAACTCCTGGCGTTTCAGGGCCAGCTGTGCATCCACCTTGTCTGCCTCCACCCGCTTCCTCAGCACAAGGGTCCTCTGCAGCGTGTTCACGCCTGTCTCCAGGAGCCTGCTAGGACTCTAATAACACAGCAGCAGTGCCCATGAAAGACTGAGTGCCTGGTGTGATGTGTGTATGATAGGTGCCACTACTGCCATTATATGAGATGCAGCATTTGAGAAATATTGCATTATCCCAACTATGGTTCCTTACAGAAGAGCATGCAAGACAGAAATGTGATACATCATAGTTAACTGATCACAGATTAAGTCATCATTTTACAGCACAGGGCAATGTGACTGTCTGGTAATTCTACTCCAGTGTTTAAATTATTAAATTCGAAAAGTCTCACCTCTGTGATAATTGGGATATGATTGATATTTTCATTTTCTTCGCCCCTGTATCAGGAACGAAAACATTCCTAAGTTTTATTTTGAATAACAAGGGCACATTGATTAACTGCAGAAGGGGTACAGATAAGACTTAAATGTCAATTGCGTGTCTGTAGACAACAACGCGTGTGCAGTGTAACATGCTTAGTAAGTTTTATAGTTAGACGCTTTATAAATATCGTATATACGTGCAGAGATAGTGGGAGAAACGAGAAAAACGTTAACACTTCATACCTGGTCTCTTCAATCTGCGTCACAAATATATTTTTCATTCTGTTTTCCACTTTAAGCTGTAAACGTGGATCGTCTTTATTTAAGCCTAAACGGGGTAAAGATAGGGCTTCCATTTTCCCTCTTTTTGTTGCGGATAAATCTGCCGTTACAGCTAAAAGCAGCTCTTTGGCCTTGTTATAAATATTAAAATGGTCGCCCTTGTTCAGAGGTGCTGTCCGAACGAGCCCGAACGCGACATTCCTTTTTCCCCAGCCCCCGTGTTTACCCGCTTGCCTGCACTTTCTTCTGTAACCTGTTGCCGGGGAACCAGCAGAGGGAAGGAAGGTATGCGGGGGGGGGACGTTTCCCCGCCACCATAGCAACTGCCCCGGAGGCGCTATATTTCATAGGAAACAAACGCAGAGTACTTCCCCGCAGAGCAGACAGATAGACGAACGGGGACCTTTGTTTAGACTGCATTTGCACCGGGCATCACAGCCAGATAGCAGATATGGATATGATTAAATTTCATTCAACTAGATGTAACTACGCAATACCATATAAGGTATTCAAATGTTAAAAAGGAGACATAACATTAACATTGTGTCTGTGCTATTTGTCTCACTTGCACATCGATTCGGCCAAAAACATTTGCTAAATAAATAAATCTAATTATGTAACTAATTTTATTACAACAACTATTGCATGACTGGAAAATAAACTGCATTGTGAACTAGTGCAAGAACTATTTGTCCTTCCTATATTCTCTTATGAAAATACCATAAAATTGACTTGGTATATCAAGTTGGTATATATTAAATATTATTGCAAAACGTGCCAAGTGGAGTATGCAGGAAAGGCTGGATCCAATGTTACTGGATCCAAGATCAAAGCCAGATAGTGGTTCAAAATAATGTTAAAAATAGGACCTGCCTTATATATATAGTACCATGTGATTCCAGCAGAAAAAAAGTCACTAGCTCCGGAAGGCCTCTGAGGGCAGTCCAGAAGCCTAGTGGAGACCTTGCTGGAGTAAACAAAAATTCAAGACTTCTTAAAAAGTTACCGGTGACAAAAACAAATACTTTATAAAGAAAAGGTAGGCTTGGATCTTTTTTGTTTGGCTAGTTATAGTTAAAGTGGATTTCACAGCACTGTTCCAGCGAAATTATCTATGTACTGTATTTAAACCCTTCTGATAATTCTTACACAGGATCTGACCACAATGAAAATTCTTTCCATTAAATCCTATAGATGTGCAATAATTGGAAGTAGGTTGCACTAAATGGTATATGCATGCGTGCATTGTATTCTGGGGCTAGTTTGCGGTGTGTTGTTAGGACGCTGTGCCTGATCAGCAGCGTGATTTCACTATTTGGTCCTTGCTGACCCCACCATGTTAATAAAACATCACTTTAGGTAAAAGTGCCTGCTAAATAAATATGTATGTACAGCGGACCGATCCATTTGTGGGCGTTAGGGGTGCAGGGCCATCCTCAATCTGGAAATACCACGTTAAATGTTTCGGTGCACTTGGCGAGCAAAGGATTGAAACTGGTCAGAAAGGTACAAGAAATGTGAGGTATGAAGATGTCTACGAGAACAGGTGAGAAGCTGCTGTGAACACGCCTGGTGTCCTCCAAACCAGCACCTTATATATATTTTACACATTTAAGAGTTACTTAAAGTAGTTAAGTAGTTACTTAATTGTAGACTTTTTGTGTTTCATCTGCTTTCGCAGAACTCCGCCAAAAAAATCCAGATTAATTCCTTACGCTGACCCCACGATATATCGAAACCACGATGGGGAAAGTCGTTATGCAGAAGAGTCCACTGTACATGCGTTCAGCTTTTTTGCCATAAGATTCTGTCCTGTTTTCAGGGCATAGACACTCCTGGTGATTTGTAGCAGCTGCTGTTTGCCATTGATGGGGGTTGTTCATTATAAACTATGACAGATGTGTCATATGAATTAATATTAGTCGGACATGTGTAAATCACTCAGTGCAGTTCTTTTGTTCTTGGGAAGTATTTTGCCACAGGTCTTATCTTGTCAACAGGAAGTGACAATTATGACTTTGTGCATCTGCCAAAACTATCTTGGATTAAAAACCCTTGATTGACATGAATCGGGCCATTTTACTGTCAACGTTTACAAAGGAAAGAATGCCTTAAGAGAATTACAAGAGAACAGAAAGGGATAAAAATAGAAAATGGGAAGAGAAAAGCCAGCGGCGTTTATAGCTATTCAAAAGAAGGGGGCTAAGTCAAGTTATGGTATGTGACCTAGCGATGGCCGTGAGATGGAAACACATACTTGAGCATATGTACAATCCAGCTTAAAGGGCTACGGAATATTTGATAAAAGAACAACAGTCAGACACTGAAATTATTAAACTGATTTGCTATTACTTTAAATTACATGTTCAATTTTTCAATAGTGACAAAATCACACATTTTTCTGCATAATAGTTAAAAGTTTTGACATAAACAATTACGCAGCCAAATATTGAACAAAGCAGCACTCCCAGTGTACAGTGTGACAGGCGTAAAATCGAGTGCCAGCGGGCGTAATTCAAGCTTCATCCTCCAGAGGGCGACATCCTCCAGTCAGGCTGAGATGAGGGACTGCTGCGGTCAAGCCACAGGATGTCCATAGGCAGACCCGACCACATCATCTCCAGGTGCAGCTGCGCTTTAAGGAGGGGCTACACGTGCTGTGATTTACGGCTTTATATATGGCATACCGCTGTGCGTTCTGAAAGCTTTCAGTACATAGGCCTAAACAAAAAAACAAATCATTATGGGAAAGTATCCCCACAAATGGATAGTATCAGCTGAGAACCAGATGTTGAAGAGTCTCCAGGAAGTAATTTTTATTGTTTGTTTGGTGCGAGTGACAGCAGCTGTGATTTTGCCAATTGCTAATGGCTAATGATACCGAACTGACTGACCAGGCCTGGTTTGGGGAGACAGGCCCCACCCCTGCTATAGTGCTGCCTTTGGATAATTCCAGACTACTTGGGATGCTCTTCAGCCAAAGTTAGGATCTGAGCCGTAGACACAGCACACACCACCAACGCCCCATGCAGGCTGGCGGGGCCCCCTTGTTAAACAACAGGACCAACGTCTCTCCCAGGTAAGCTCATCTGTGCTTTTCAAGGGACAAAGAAATATATGTAAACTTTGTTGTAACTCCATTAATCAAACCTTCGCCAGCATCTACACACATTTTCATATTTATAACCAATCAAGTGAATTTTTGGCACTAACAAAAACAACACAGCACTTTTCCTTTTAAACGCCATTACCGACATTCAACCTATACTGTTATAGCGACAACTCACAGGGTTCAAGTTTGTTATTGTCACGTGTTCTGAGGAAATGTGAAATTCTTGGGCGGGGGGAGGGGACAGGTGCACGAGAGGACAGAAAGACAAACAGCATGCCGTGCAATAAAAGGCAAGACGGCGCATGACAAAAGCAGTGCAATACAAGAAAATACCGAAAAGGCGAGTGCGATTCATTGTGTGTCGCCGCGGGAGTGTGCCATCTTTATGGTTAATTATAAGGGTATAGCAGTGATGGTACCACTTTACTTGACAGGGCATAAATAGTATCAAATCATTACTTCCGTATTAAATAACCACAAACTAAGTCTTATGTTACTTTCTTATCTCATATTAATTCATCATAAATGAATCGTGCCGCATGTTTTATCCCAAGCAGTTACTATATGTTTCTTGCTATATCTGTTTATTCTGTGAACCTTTGTGAACTACAGAAGGAACTATATACTGAAGTAAGTCATGAAGAAAACAAGTGAAACACTGATCTCGTGTTTGGTCATCATTAATGAATCGTGACACGTCTTTTGTCTCAAGTAACAGCTATATTTGTTCATGATTTGTACTTCAGAAGAGTTATCGTTAAGTATTTATGCCCCGCCACCATAGTTATGTTAGCTTCTTGTCTTCACGTACTTTTTCTGTAGTGGTCTCAGAGTTGTAATTTAAGTAAAATGTCCTCTTTATCCATGTCTTTCACTCCCTGTTTAAGTTTGTATTGTCTGAATTGCCTTCCCCCGTGTGTTCAGGACGCCCACCAAATGGTATTATTTAATATAGCAGAGCTAATAAAAGAAGCGCATTATCAATCTGAAGGACTTAGTGCTGCTCTCTTATGTCAGATAACAGAACACGGTCCAGGAAGTAACGTCCCACAGACAGTTGACGAAAAGATTATAACGGTGATAGATTTCAGGATGTACTTCAACTGTGAAAGGACACGTTAAACAAGTGCGTACTATACCGCATAGGTAATATTTCCACTGGGTCTGCAGCTTCTCTCTGGCGACAGCTGAGACTGAATTTGACAATCACCAGGCTGCCCCGCCAGACTTATAAAGGAGCAGTTGTGTTTAATCACTAACAGCTGACTTAGACTTGACAGACTGGTGTGACTGCTACAGACCATAGAATCGCAGGGATGTGCACCTGTCGTAAAAATGATACAAAACAAACTGTATGTTTTGTATTTAAAAAAAAAAAAAAACGACACAAACCGTGTTCAAAAGCAAAATACTTGCGGACAGTTTTTATTAAAAGTTTTTACTTTTGCATTTTATTTCATTCATATGTTTTATATTTTCACGTGTGCCTGCCTTTGTCCAGAGATCTTCTTCCGATTTCTCGGCTTTGGAATTCTGAAGAATGACTGAGGCTTTCCGTGGAAGTACTTACGGGCACAGTACATGCAAATAACCAAACATACCGGTTTTCCGACTGCAAGGTCCACCTGTGTTTGCGAAATGTCACGCAAAGCGACCGTCCACTGAAACAAGCGCGCAAAATAAGACGAAAGGACTCCTAAGGTCCCGGTGATATTTGGCGTTATCTCGCTTGCGGCGGCTGTCGGCTTCGCCCCGTCTTATATGGTCATCCAGCTGTCTCCCCCCCCTCCTCCGCATATCAAAAGAGACCCAAAATAGTCGCCGATCGCGCAGCTGGGACCCTGTTGTCATCCCCCAGCAGTAAAGCTCCGCACACCGGCGGCAGGTCGCACGGAAGCTCCGAAGATGACACGGTTTAGTTACGCCGAGTATCTCTCTTTATTTCGCTCCAGCGGGAAGAGGAGCGACAGCGGCGACGCGGAAGGTGCAGTGAGGAGCTACTCCTTTGTTACCGGCTACGGGAAGCGATGCATTGCCTGGAAGCGTCCGGATGGGAGCCTCTTCGTCACTCCGGAACCCGAGGAGTGAGTGTCCTTATTTACCCCGCTTTGTGTGATTGTGTCGGTCACTTGATATATAGGGCAATCTTTGTTCTTCTTGTGTAGTAAAGATACACTGATACAACCGTCTGCGCGTGTATCACATACTAACGAACAGTTAACTAAAGTATGAACTAAAAATAGATGTATGCCATATATCCGTAGAGAGTTTTTTTCTTGACGTTTGTGTATATGTGTGTGGGTCATGTGTATATTACTTTGTGCGGAGCAGATGTTCCCACAATGTGATATGAAACATGTTATTTTGACCTTGTGGGGACTGAAAAAATGGGAAACTTAATTAAAAAAAAAATCTGTGACTACAATCAAAAAAACTAAAAATGACAAATGTCGTGTATTTTGTTTGGTTACTTATGGTTAAGGTTAGGACTAAGGTTAGGAGGTATAGGCTGTTATAGGTTGTTATAGGTTACAAAGATGTAGATACCTAATGTGTGTGTGTGTGTGTGTGTCTGTGATTCTACCTGCCCACTAACCCATCTGTATGCCATTTGTTCGGTATTTGTATGTCACATAATTGATGAATTGAACAGACAGGAATCGATTCATTGAGGTGTGTTTGTATACTTGTTAGAAGAATAACATTATCCACCCGGCATCTGGCTGATTAAGTACAATGCACAGAAGCCATAAAACTGGTTTTTAGGTATTTATTTTCAGGCCTGCCTGCGACATCCTGAAAAAAGTGTATGCCAATTGACGTGAAGGAATATCATCATTGGATTGTGTTGTTTTACCAACACGGTGTGCTGTCATATCAATAAGAAATCACAAGGTTTCTCTCAAACTCTGGTCTGGATCTGGAGTTTTACATTGAGGGACCTGGTCTGAGGACCTGAGAGCATTTTAATGGAGCGCGACAGATGGATAAGGCAGATGACATCACCAGAGTTGGCGCCGTATCCCACAGATCACGCGGGCACATGCAGAAATGCCCGGCCGTAAATCCGCGCGGAAGACGGATGACGGTCGTCACGTTTGTGTCTTTAAGGTCCGTGGACCCGGTTGTCGTGGCGATCAAGGATGGAGACGTAGAGGAGGTGCGGAGGCTCACCGTCTCGTCCCCAAAAAGCCTAGCGGAGGCCAACGGGGAGGGCTGGCTGCCTCTGCACGAGGCAGCGTCTCACGGGCAGACAGACTGCGTCATGGTCCTGCTGAAGGGTGAGTGGTCACCGCATCCCACAACGCGCACAACTCTGACACCCCTCACACACCCTGAAAACTCTCTCTTACCCCCTCTGTGGATGGCATGGTTCAGTGCTGACCCTTATCCCAGCAGTGACCATCAGCATAGCATTGACATGGATTACGTCGGCGTCCCCCTCGCTTTGCCGCGTCACCCTTGCGTTTCACTTTTCTCGCCCCTCCTCCTCGTTCGCCAGCCCGGCCGGACCTGATCGACAAGCGCACCCTCCAGGAGCAGACGCCCCTCTTCCTGGCGGTGGCTGGCGATCATGTGACCTGTGCGCAATGGCTGCTGGAGCGCGGCGCGGACCCCGACATCAGTAACAAAAACAAGGAGACCCCTCTTTACAAAGGTTAGCGTGCCGACGCCTGCAGCTCTGGCGGCTGTCGTCTCGACCCGGTTGAATCCCACCTGCCGCGGCAGGAGTCGGGAACCTTTAGCGGAGGTTCCTCCGCGTACGCAGCTTGTCCGCGAGACGAGGCTCAGATGCGTTCGAGTTTGGAACCCCCTGCCCCCCCCCGTCGCGTAACAAACCTCTGTGCCCCCTCCCCTAAGCCTGCGAGCGTGAGAATGCCAAAGTCGTGGAGCTCCTCCTGAGGTTCGGTGGAGGAGTGAACCAGCGTTGCAGCCAGGGATGGACAGCTCTCCACGAGGCGGCCTGTCGCAACAGCGTCGACATATGCCGGATCCTGCTGGAGGCTGGGGCCAAGGTGGGCGCCACCAGCACTTATGGGGTCACGCCCCTCTTCCTGGCGGCTCAGGGCGGGCGACTGGAGGCCCTGGAGTTTCTCATCCACAATGGTGAGTTCCAACAGCTCCCAGTACTTCAGGGGCTCCACTTTGGTCCTTCTTTATGACTTCATGTTGGGTGTAGTGGAAACCATCCTTGAGATATTAAATGTGAGAAATTGAGTTTGTATATGTAGAACCCCAATGAGCAGCTGGATGTGACTGCAACAAGGAAGCCTTGCTTTGCACCATCACTCTGGTGCACATTTGGCAGTTGCAGATACTCCCTTTGACGTGGCTCCTCTTTATGTCTCTGGCACGCCTGGTAACCACACTGGCCACTGGATGTACCTTCAGCGATCTAAGCTTTGCTCTTATCTGAGTCTGCCTGTCCCTATTTCGCACGGCCTCCTCTCGCAACCGTTACTTTCGAGTCATTGATAACGCACGCAACGGTCAACAGTTTATCAATCCACGTGGGTCTCTTCTGGATCTCGCTTCCTGTTCAGTAGCTAATCAGCCCTAAGAGTCTCGTAACCCAATACAGGTGGCACTAGTCTTAGCAACTTCCATGTTGCATTGTTAGCCTGTCGGCCAGATGGTGCAAGAGTTGTTCAGTTGGAGCTGAGAGCGTGTGGATCACTGTAGATTGCCGTTTGGGGATGCACTGGAACCGTGTGGGACAGCCATGCCAAGCTATAGGCACATTCCACAAGTGGCCCGAGGGTTTAATACGATGTTTTCCAACCTGATCTCAGGGGACCCAAAAACGGTCCATGATTTTGCTCCCTCCCAACTCCCTTCCAGACAGTCCATACTTTTCCAGAAACAAGGGTCTGGATTATGGTATGGAGACTGGATTAAAGTCTGGCTTAATTGATCACTTCTGCCACTTGTGGCCCCACAGGTGCCGACATCAACAGCCAGGCGGGAGACGGAGCCACGCCGCTGTACGAGGCCTGCAGGAACGGCCACGCGGATGTCGTGGAGCTCCTGCTGTCCCACAATGCGGACGCCAACCGGCCAGCAAAGGCAGGGCTGCTGCCGCTGCACGTGGCAGCCCAGCAGGGGCATTATGAGTAAGTGTGACCAGGGCCAGACACACTGAGCTCATGGGCGTCAGCACCGGGGACAAGTGAGATCTGGGAATGCTGTGATGGTATTTAAATGCACATCTTACATCCCTGACATCTAGCCTTCTGACTGGTTAACCAGTACGGGGTTCATTAGACATTTTTTACTGTAAATTACTATGGGCCAAAACTGAAAACTCTATGGTATGTAATTATATGTAAGTTTTGGAAGAGTGATAATATAGAATGTGGCTGCAAATAAGGTTTAAAAAGCCAGTACATATTTTTATATACTTCGTTGTGTAAAACACCAATACAGGTGCATTTAAACCCTGGGCAGATGTTTATAAAGTGTGTATAAATGTTTGTAAGATTTTTAAGAGTCAAAAATTGCTGTCATATTTGTAGTATCAATATTGTAGTACAGCAATGTTAAATATGAATGGTATACACAGAAAATTAACCTATATATTAATATGGTATTTTATAATAGCATTATACATTTTCAGTCACCTAGTAATGCTCTAGATATGGTTGATGGGAATATACTCTAGACCAGTGTTTCCCAGTTCGTCCCAGGGGACCCACAGTAGGGAGCTGGGAGGGAGCAAAAACGTGGACTGTCTGTGGGTCCTGGAGGACCGGATTGGGAAACACTGCTCTAAACACCCATTGTACCTGTTAGTCCTACTCCAGAGGCCCATCCGCTGATCTTGCTTGTATAATTTTTCTAATCACATTTCCTGTGTCCCCCCCACCCCACCCCACCCCCGCCGCAGGATCGTGTCCCTGCTGATCCCGGTCACCAGCCGGACCAGCGTGCGGAGCTGTGGCATCAGCCCGCTCCACCTGGCGGCCGAGCGGAACCACGACGAGGCCCTGGAGGTGCTCCTCGAGTCTGGCTTCGACGTCAACGCCGTGCTGTCCGGGGACCACTCCGGCAAGTACGAGGACCGCCGCTCCACGCCGCTGTACTTCGCCGTGGCCAACGGCAACGCAGAGGCCACCGCGATGCTGCTGGAGGCCGGCGCCGACCCCAACCTGGACGTCTTCAGCCCACTGCTGTTGGCCGCCAGGCAGGGCTGCGTCGACGCCGTCGGCCTGCTATTGGAGCACGGCGCGGACCCCGACGTCCGCATCCCCACCCACCCCACAGCTTTTCCCGCCGCCGCCGTCTTCTGCATGAACCAGCCCTCCCTGCTCAGAGTGCTCCTGGATGGCGGCTGCGATGCCCAGGCCTTCTTCCGCTGCGAGTACGGCAGCGACCCACACCCTCCTCTCGAGACCAGTGACATCAGCGGCGGCTTCAACAGCCGAACCCTGCGCTTCAGCACTGCCGTCTTCCCCGTCAGGTCCGAGGAGGCCCCCACGGCCCCCTTGCAGGTAGCCGCCCACACCGATGGCAGCCAGCCCTGGACTGGAGTTGCTCCCCTTGTGCCCTGGCTCACCTCCCGATTCTCCCCTTGCTCAATCGCCTGCCAGTTCTGCGAGGCGATCTCCTCTCCCGCTGTGAGCCGCTGGGCGGGGCCCGTCATCGACCTGCTGCTGGACTACGTGGGCGGCGTGCGGCTCTGCTCCCGGCTCCTCCAGCACCTGGACAGCTTCGAGGGCTGGGCCGCCATCAAGGACAAGTCAGGTGAGTGCGGCGGTCACCGGGACGCAACCAAACACGGGGCCAGTATTTTCTTTGCGCGACAAGTCAGTTTCAGAAGAGTCCAGTAGCACGTCGAACGGCTAATTCAAGGCGTAGGTTTGGGTTTGGACAGTAATCACATCCCAACAATAGTGTGAAAGTACTGTGTGTTTAGGGGGGTGAGCGGGCAAGGGGCTGATTTGGTCCTCATTGAAGCGGAATTCAAACCAACAGCCTCAGGCTTATTGCTACTGCATCACCATCCCGATTTGTACCTTGCACATCTGCGTGTGCAGGATTTTCCAGCGTGCGTATACCGTATTACATTCTCTGGCACTGCTTAATCTGTTCATACTGCCATTCCATGTTAGCCATATTGTCGAAGTTTATGGGAAACTACAGTGGTGACTTCATTGTTTAGTGAGAACTGGTATTAATGATTCCACTGACTGAAAAACTAGGTTTTATTTGCTTGTCATTTTAAGTCGGAACTCACTCCAGTCATATATTTCCAGTTTTTGGATCAACAATATTGGCTAGTGAGAACGAACCTCGTGTAGTAAAAAGAAATAACAGTAAAAAGAAATAATAATAGGATCTAGTTGCGTTGTGAAAATGTCATGAGACAAAGTGGTACAGATCAGGCACCACCATACAATATGCCGTAAAGTGTAATGCTGCACATTTGCGGTATATGCAAGGTACGAATCAGGCAGGTGGTGCAGATCATGTCGTAACGGAGCTAATTGATCGTGAATTGCTGTTAATTGCTTAACTGAGTTCTCAAAGCAGAAACCTGATGCGATTTTCCCATCTCCTTCGTTGTGTTTACAGCGTCCCCCCGCCCACTGATGCACCTATGCAGACAAAGAATCCGTGAGCAGGTAGGAGGGCGGGGATTGAGGCGCCTGGACACTCTGCCCCTCCCTGGAAGACTGCTCAAATACCTGAACAACAACCATTCTGAGGATGACTGCTGACAGGTGGCTGGCCAGGATGGATACTGAGCTTACAAACAGGCCTCCTGTGGAAACTAACCAGACAACTAAGTGGAAGGCCATATTCCAGTAGTGCCTGATTTAGAAACAAAACAATACGAGAATATTTAATATTCAGTTTGGAGGCCTTCATTTACTGTACAACCCCTTATATGTGTCCCTGCTCTGTATGTATCTACTCTTTGATTGGCTACAGGATTCAACTAGTTTTAAAGGAAGATGTGTTGAGCTATGCAGGTCAGGATGCTTCACAGATTAAACTAGACTCTGCCTCCGAGAAGCCAGCGTGTCCTGACCGATATAGATCCTGGAGAGCCCTTGAATCTTGCGGTGTTTAACGGTAGGCGTGCGGCTGAAGCGGTTTGTGTTTGACTGTCTTCCACGCGCCGGCAGGTTAACGCGCATTGCTGTCTCGAGATTTTTCACTGTTCATTCATTGCGTGAATATTTCGTGATCTTGTGAATTGTAGGTAGTACTGTATTTAATTAGAATGGAACGACTGATTTCCAAAAAGCTGTAGACTGCATGAAGTTGCCTTATTTATAACGCATAATTTATAATTATGAAAATAATGTCAGATGTGAGTGTGATGTCGTAGTTTTGTACCACGAGTTTGTTTTACACGTTGAACATTTGTTTCGAATAAAACCGCTTTCGGTTATACTAATCAGTATTATATAAGAAAGTCAATTTCATACCAAAAAGTAAATCAAATTCTGCAGGTTTTAAACGGGTTCTAAACATTTTGGAATCGCTGCTGGTTGTACGGTGGTGCCTGCTGAAAAATGTGTTTGAATATAGTGAACATACGCATTTATAGGAAATTGAAATGAATGTCGATATTTTTGCACGTTTTGCTTGTTTCCACGTTTTTACACTGACCATGTTATAACGGGAATTGTGGGAATTTATACGGCGTGCTTTAGGGATCCTGTTGTGTTGTGTTGACCAAAACAGAACATAGCTGAAAATGTGAATATTTTACTCTTTATTTAAAATCGTAAGTTCCTTGAGTCATATCAAATATATTACAAATAGTAACGGAAAGGAACTTCAGACAAAACTGAGATCTAAACTGAGATTTAAATGTGATGAACTCGGAATGTATTTTATTCAGTACGAGCCCTGAAATGTAATAAATTTACCATTAATTTGCAATCTGTTATACGCAGGTCCTTCTTTATAATACGGATTTGTTTGGTTTTCCAACACAATTTAATCTTACAAGGTGTCATACATTATTGTTAAAACACGTTCTTTTGGCATTTTCCATGACACAGATTTAATAAGTTTTACACATACCCTTATGCTGATAAAGCTTTGACGTACAAGTGAATACACAATTTGTTACATCAGAAACTGACATTCTCAAAATATAGGCTATAGCATGTTTATAATTAATCCTCTATGTGTTGTACCCTATTTCGTTATTCTATGCAGCTGCCTTGGTAATCGCGGAAGAAGAACATTTAAATTCTTTTCACATCTTCATGAATTCATTCAGTGTTTGTTAATTTGACGTAAGTGCTTCAGATCACATAGGCCTATACACAGTTAACAAACAAAACTTTAGCCCGTTGTTAGAAAAATAGCCTTACTGTTGGAAAAATAAACATTCTCAATGGTTTTAATTAGAGCCTGCAATAAATAGATTGATCGGGGAATTTTAACCAAATATCACAAAATAGCCTATCTAACAGTTATTTACATTGTGCTTGTTTCATAGTTGCTGGTCATGGTCTAAAATACGAGAGGACCGTCAGATAAATCCAAATACACTGAAAATAGGAGATGGTACCGACGGTTTTGTGGGGATGGGCTTCACTACGACGTGAGTTTGACTTTTCTGTCCATTTTGGATGTCTGACGTCTCAGCATGGACAACCGTGGTATTCCCCCACAATCCCACCTCAGAGAAGCTTGAGTGGGGAAGGACTATATGGCCTTGAAATACGTGGTGTCCATGGTACTGAAAAGGACAGCAGCCGCACACGTTCACGCTTCCTGGGGTGATGTCCAGCATTAGCGGCTCTTTCTCGGCTGCGATCTGCTCACTCGAGAGTATTAAACGAGCTTTTCTCTCGTCTGAAGATTTCTTCTTTTTCTCCTCCTCCGGAGCTGAAGGCCCACTGACTCCGGCGTCTCCAGTGCTCTTCCTCCAGGAGACTGGGAAAGCATCTCGCTTGCTCCTGGAGGAACTGGGCTCCTCCCAGAAAGACGCGGGGAGCTGCCGTTTCCTCATGGGCACTTGGTCTTGCCTGTGAGGATCGCGCTCCGCTTTGGGCTTCGCATTCAGCCCAGAATTGTCCTCGGTTCGCACTTCCGATCCGCTCCTGTCTTTCAATCGGGAAAGCTGGAGGTTACGATTCGCAGGTTCAAACGCGAACACTGCAGATTTGTCTTCAAGGGTTTTGGGGACTCCGCATTCACCCGCTCTGTACGCATGGCACCTGGAGGGCATCCTGGAGCACTTCTGAGAGAAGCGTTTCAGTTGTTTCTGTAGGTACTTCCTGTGGTCCACCGAACGCCTGCACGGGGCGGACTTGTCAAGGGCAGCCTTTATATCGCTGGATGCCAAGTTGACAAAATTCAGCAATGTTTTTACTTCACTGTCCGTGCTGGCCATGATTTCATTATTAGATTTAAGGATTCGGTTAATCCATACTATCGGTGCAAGTTACGAATTTCTTTGCTGTCTTCATAACCTAAAAAATATATGTAAAATTCTCCCATCATTTACAACGCAAAGATTGGGAGCGTCACGTTTTCACACCGATAACCCAAAGCTACTTTGCCCTGTTAACATCCTGCATGCCACAATCGCTTGAGTATGAAATTTTCCCAACTTGCCGTTCTTAAACTTACCGTCCCTCTGAATGGAAGAATCCCGACACAACCTCTCTTCCAAAAATAGTTTTACCACTTGAACAAGCTGAATGAATATAAACAGCATGTAGTTGTGGTGCTTTCTTCAAGCCAATCAGCGACCTCTTTCGCGACACAATGCACCCCAATCAGGCACCGAGCTTCCCGGTATCACATTCTTTTCCATTGCAAATTGTTGTCATGGGGACACCCCCCATGAAAAGCGGCTAATAGATGCAATATTTCTTTGCAGCCGTTCCTCTCTGTTCTGTCCCTCACTCTTCGGACCCCTGAACCTCTGTCACGTTTTTTCCTCTCCGACGTCTCAAAAACGTCGTATGCTGACGGTGTGCAAAGACTACTTAAATCTTTTATTCTCGAATATAACTTAAGTCTGTCTGGGGGTTGGCAGCGGGCATGCTTCACCGCCACGAGACAATGCCAGCTTTTAGGGCTCAGTTCGGGCTACTTTTAACTGTTCTGATCTGGAGTTCTTTTCCCCCTTCTAAGAGTGATGTCAGAAAAAGTGGGATTTGGAGGGGGGGGGGGGGTGGAATCTAAAGAGATGTGCGCATATCCATGGAAAGGGGGCTTGAACGCTCAAGAATCTTGTCTTTATGTTTGCCCCCTCAATCGAGCCACACAAAGGCTGAATTACTCATTCAAACCTCGCGGGACAAAGGAAAAGGAGCTGGATAGCACTCCTGCATTTGTAGTCAAACATTTAGAGACTTAAATCGAGTCGTCATGAAGGAGAAAGAGTTGGACAAAGCCCATAGAATCGCCATCAGCAAACATTTTCCTGTGTCATATTAGCGAGGGTCTCCATGGCTCCTCCTGGCCTGGGGACAATAGCACAAGTTTGCACACTCGAATACTGTCACCTTGCCAACGCCGACAAGGGCCAAAAACAGGACAATCCGCGGAGAAAGCATGGGCTCCGCGGGGAAGGTGGCAATAGAAAAGGGAGAAAGGACTTGTGAAATGCTAATTAAGCTCCATCCCCTTATTGAGAAAAAAAAGAGGAGTACCAATCACCCCCCTCCCCTGAAGCACCTTCTCCCGGCAAGGTGGCCCTAAAAACGCGCAGACTGTCCCTCGAGGTAACGTGCAACGGATCGCCCCCCCGCCGCAGCTCACCAGACCGCAGTCCACCCCTCGCCGACCCCATCAACTGGTTAAAAGGATTTTCACGACGAACTGTCGAGTTGCGTGATCAAGTTTCAAGAGTGAAATACTGTACACGGCCGACTTCAATTTAAGCGCGCACGCGTAATTGAGGGTCTTGGTGACATAAATCGAACACAAATATGTACTGCCTGGTCATGAATTCAGAATGAATTAATCCGATACCCTAAGCGCCCATCTAACCCATAGGCCTACCTAACGCAAATCCCTATATGCCAGATAAATTTAAAAAAAAAAAACAGTTTGTGATACATCTTATAACAGAATGGGATGATATTATTATTATTTCTGTATTCACGTCTGTTTCTGGGGATGACCGATATAGGAAATGTATCTTTTCCTGAGGAAATGAAGTGTGTCCCATGCATATAGAGGCGAATTAGGGTTTAGAGAATCCTAGTGAGATGGACAGAACTGACGCTATTCAATCCCTGAACCCATTCGTTTTACTATTTCATAGCTAATTCCATATAAAAACAATCTCACCCTTAATAGATGGATTAATATACATATATATATTTTTTTAATGAACTAAATAGGTGAATATAAAAGGCCGTCCAAGAGACGAGATTAATATGCGCACAAATGCAAATGGCGCGGAATGAGAACTGCGGCGACAATGAGGACGTTGGACTCATTTCTGTCCTCCTCCACACTGGCTCCCATAGCAACACCAGATAAATCTGACCGCAGGGCCCTGAGACATGAACACTTCGAGCGGGAGATGGACCTGCTCTGAACACTTTGCCCGGCTCTTTTTCCCCAGGCCCTCAGCAGCAGCTGCACAGACAGGCCTCCTGCTTTGGGGGGCAGCGATCCTTCTTCGTCAGGCCCGGCCGGTAGCCATCCAGGAGGGTGCTGGAGCCCATTGTCGGCCTCAGTGCTCTATCCTGTCCACCTTGCTGTTCAGCTCAAAAGACCAATTAACAATAGTGACGCCCCCCCCCCCAACACTCCGAGCAACATACACAAACAGCCACGCCCACCCCCCCCACCGCACACTTGCTCGCGAAACATCCAGCGTGC
>JAABNY020000025.1:15469026-15479965 GCA_015164015.2 Brevimyrus niger | reverse complement strand
CCGAGTTTGCTCGCTCCATTGTCGAGGGGGGGAAGGGGGGGGGGGGGGGGGGGGGTGGAGCGCTTCGACAGATGTTGCACAGTCTAGCCACCGAGAGAGCAAATACACAGGCCCACTCCCCAGTCAGGGCCCGCATCTGACGTGAATGGGAATATCCGGTGAGCCCCATGCCCAGCCAAGAAGGACCTACTGGAGTGAATGGTACCTGGACCTTTGGTGTTCTGTAAGGACACGTCGCCAGCTGTTCCTTATGCTAATTGACAGCGAAGGTGAACCAGTGTTGCCAAGTGGGGGAGATACGCTGTACTTTCCAGCGGCATAACCAGCGCCCCACCCCGTCAGGTACTCATCTTAACAGCAGCAGACATTTCCACCCTGCCCGTCATTCTGGACGCCGTACGGCTGAGTGGACAGGCAGCATCTCAGGACAAACCACTCAGACGGAGGTTGTGTCTCCCTGCGGGCTGAGGGCCATCAATCCTGGACGAGGGGAGCGATGCTTCCTGACGGCCGCGTCTAGATGCCAAAACGCCCAAAAAAAAAAAAAAACAAACCGCGTCGTATCACCGGTTCTCCACCGCGAGCCGTGGCACCTGCGTGAGAATTTCCAGCAAGAAAGGAGACTTTACTGATCCCCGGGGGACATGGCGGCGCATACAGCAGCGAGGACGCGGTGCACAGACGAAGGTACACGCAGTGCCAAACAGAAGAAGGCGCAAAGACCCATAGTGCCAGCAAGGGAAAATGGCGCAGACAGATTTTAAAAGTACACAGCACACAAATAGAACATCCTGCGGAACGGGATTTTGTGGCGCTAACAGACATAAATAAATATTTTGAGATAACAATGATAAATTAGAATGGTGACTGTGATGGGTTGGCACCAGAGGTGGCTAGTTCAGGTCCAGAGATTAAAAAGTCCGGACCATGATTTTGTTTCAACCAACCAGTTCAATACTAAGAGTCACAGTCGAAGAGTACTCAACTGGTTTGTTGAAGCAAAACCTTGGTCTGGATTTGCACTCTTTGGACCTGAACTATCCCGGGTTATTCCCTACCTTGTGTCTGTAGCTTCCGGAATAGATACTGCACCCTGGCAACCCAGCACAGGATAAGCAGGATGGATGGATGGATGGATGGATGGAATTAGAACAATAAAATGGCAGTGACATAGGTACAATCAGAACAGATAGCACCAGACCTTTATTGTAACAACATTGGATGCTACCTGACATGCCATGGCTGGGAGTGGGGCCTGAATCGATTTTTTTGAGGGGGCAGGCATGGAACACCCTATTCTATCTGCATGCCTAATGATGTGAAATATGAAGACACAGGCGATACCTGGAGATACCTGCCTGCCCTTTTGATTTACCTGAGATAACAGCTTTTCCACATTCATCACCAATATCACGATAGAGGGGTGATAACTACTTGTAAGCTTTCTATAAGAATACTTAAAATGGTATATAACAAAAAAGTAATGCCCTGAACAAAAAAGTATTTCCTTCAAACAGAATGCGAAGCTTGTGAAATGTCGCCCTCTTTCGTCAGCTTGTAGCACTACAAACTCTGCCTCGGGCAATCAAATAATGAAAGACATGCTCGTCAAACATGGAATTCATTTATCTATTGTTTTCCAGCTGTGTGTCCCTGCAGAAAGAGAAAAATTTTGTCGGACATTAGATGAAAACAACCTCGAATAGAAACACATATAATCTATTTTGCAACTCAGTGCAATCTATACAGTTGCATTTTTCTGATGCTTAAAAAAACCAATGAAACGTCAAATCCGAGATCAGTAGTTGACCAACTCAGGAGCTGCAGCCTCCGGTGCTCAGGTATTTTGGCCGGTGTCCGTACCTTTAGGCAATCCCCCCTCAGCTTGTACTGTAAGAAATTCCCTTAATTAGGCTACTCCCTACCGACCGCACCCAAACCGGCCTGCCCCAAATGCCGGGGTGTAACGCTTAAATTTCAGCACAACATCAGCGTGAAGGACGCCTGGAGGCGAAGGCTGTACGGGACAAATTAGCACAGATGAAAATGTAAACGGAATGACACACCACCTGTATGGTAGCAGTAAGTCACACCCTTTCTGTGTCATGACGAAGGCGTATAATAGAAAAAAAATGTTTAGAGCAACATAGTATGAATCATTTTGCATATAGGGTACATCTAAAAACCTGTGACAGAAAATCATTGTACGACTCATATCAACAAATTATTAAATTAAAATTTTTAGTTAAAATTAGAGCACAGGCGTCATATGAATTTCCTATTTGCCGTCAATTTCGTCGTTGTAATGCAGTAACAGCTTCTCGCCGCTAGTGGGGGCCCGCGGGGTTTGGCCAAAACCTTCAATGTTCCCGAGCTTCCGACCAGCCAGCAAACGACACCAGGATTGGCTGACTGCGGCAGCCTATCAAAACGTGCGCAGAGCTGAGGTTGCAGAAAAAAAAATAAATCCCAGGGAGAAGAACCCTGTCTTGAGTTTCCATTTTCAAGAGAAAAAAAATATCGAAATCCTCCAAAAAGTCGTGGTAAAGTGGGACCGAAGGCGGACGGGGGGTTCAAGGACGACCGCAGGTGAAACTGCGTGCGGGTTCTGACTGCGCTTTGGTGGTTTTTTCCACTGTTTTTACGAGCGGATGAAAACTTGTGCGGCGGCGCAGGGAGCCAGCAAGCAGGACGGAGCCCCAGTCCCTCCGGAGCCCAGGAGTGGGGCGGCGGGCATCGCGGAGCCATCCTTCTGAAACCAGGTACTCTTAACCCCTTTGCTGGCCACGTCGAGTCGCTGGTTAAGAGCCCAATATCGCATGGCAGCCCAGGATTCCGGTACTGCTGTTTTATTGTTCATATTTTGTCAAAAAATATGAAAGTTGTATACCCGCACCCACCTCCTGTCGCATTACTCCACTGCTAATGCAGGTTTTCTTGTCAAGCGTTTTTGAACTTGATTACCGTGAGGCTCTCGGTGGGGGTGTTTAACTGAAGTGACCGCTAAGTGCATTGTGCTTGGCCCGCCAGTACCGACAGCAGCCGGTAGGAGCTGGCTGTCGTCGCATGTAATAACTGTATAAATATGCTGTACATGTGCACGGCTTTAGCGGTTTGCGTTTTGGGACGGGCTGCAACTGCCCACTTGTGCGTGTAAACCGTCGCGATCAAAGCTGCGTGGTCCGCCATCGAGTCGGCCACCATCTGGCCATCTCCGCTAGGAGAGCCATATGCACGGCGATCCGAAGGGGCTACCGTGGCGGACCGCTCTCCTGCCTTTGTCTCTCATTATTAGTCTCGTTAATATTGGTACTGTTGCTATTTATGCACAGGCATCGCTACTAAGTCGCCTTGCTTTGTGCATGTCATTAAGCAGCGTGCGAAGGTGACAATCCGGAGTTGCCTTCTTTTTAAAGCAAAGCGGTTTGCCATGCCTTGAATGGGGGTGTGTATTTCTGCAGCACGTAGGTGGTAAAAGGGGATTTTTGTAAAAGCTGCACGCACCCGAGACGCTATGATTAGTGTCCTTTACCAACAATGCGCGAGTGAGTTGCACGTCCTGTCAGAGGGGAACGTGTGTGTGTAGCTCAAAGCGGGAGATAATCGCCAGGTGTAGTTAGAAGGTGCACATGGGTCCTTTACTCTTCATCCAGCGTGACTGTGGCGTTCAGATGCTCCATCTCTGTTCACGGGAGCGCTGGTACTATGTGGGTGTGTGTAGGTAGTAAAGCACTGCTGATCTCTTAGTCATCACTCAAGTTCTGAATGGGGCCTGGTATATGATACAGAGATCAAGCGCTGGTCTGGTATACCCTCAGCATCCTAATGAGGACGGGATGCCTTGGGAAAGGTGCAGTAACTGAGCAGGTCCTGGTAACCTTTTGGCCAGCAGTGGATGTACATCTAGTTCTAATCTGCATGGTAATGAACTTAACTTTCTCTATACACCTTTTTTTTTTTTCTTGACAATGCTTGAGTCCACCTACACGCCAAGGAAGAAGCCATCTGCTCCAAGTCTGAAAAATGCTAATGAAGTTTATTTCTAGATTGTTCTCTTTTGTCTGTTCCACATAATTTATTTAACAGCGTGGGAGCTGTTGCACAAACAGCATCTGTGTAATACTGAGGAATAGGCGGCGAATGTTGTAATGTCCGTTTAATTCGGCTTGCATCCCTGACACCCAGGCACTCATTAGACGCTGTAATTAATGGGACCGTGGTGGCGTCTTAGATGAGCTGCCCCCCCCCCCCCAGGTGGACTCTCCCACAGTCACACTAACTCTTCCCATTTCTTTATTAATTGACGCTCTCCAGTGCCTCGTTAAGTAGATCTCTGCGACACGCTGGCCGCGAGCGCACTTAGTCGCGGTGGCGCGGCCGTGTTGAGGAGGGTGACACGGCAGGGACGGCCGTAAGGAGGATGGTCGGAATGAGCCGTCGTCGTCTTCGGATCGTTGCTTCCCAGAGATTAGGCACATTTCTAGTAATGGTTTCTGATCTGTCCTTGGGGGGGGCACAGAGCAGGAAATCTTGTCATTCAATCGCCTGCCGGTTGCACACGGCCCAGGATTTTCTGGCTTCCCCCTCCGTCGTCCCAGTCCTGGTTTTGAATCCCAAATCCCGCAGCTGGCGTGTACTCCGGAGCGTGTTTCGCCCCGGAGCCTGAGAAGGGCTGCACACACGTGTCTGTGGCAGCGGGATGAGCTGGCTGGGCCCCCTCCCCCCATCGGAAGGCAGGCGGTTCCGCATCGCTCTGCCCACGCCGCTCCCACGTTCCTAGTCCTACATTCTCGCGGCAGAATGAAGCTCCTGGAGGGAGGCGTGCGGCTGCATTCCGAATCTGGGACTCTGCCGCCGCCTGCTACCCCTTCCCCCGCCCCCGCCGGCCGGGCCGCCTCGTACCGATCGCGGTGCTTTGATGCCCCATGGATTCGGTCGCCCGCTGGCTGCCTGTGTCCCAGGGCTGATGGGAAGCAGATACGGCGCTTCCCCTGGGCTCCGCGGTGACGGCTCGGGGGGGGGGTGGGGAGTCGCGCTCGTGCTGCTGACCCTAGAGAAAAGCTTTGCGGCTAATCGTGTCACGGATTGCCTGCTTTCAGCTGGTACCATTACACAGGCTTTTACATTCAGGATTTCTGGCACACACCTATGTCCGGTCCATATGTTGTGTCATACTACAGTATACCTGGTTGAACTAATTATAGGCTCTGTCATTAGCTGATTAGTTTAATAGGATCGGTGGAGTTGAACAAGCAACGAATTGGGGGCCATTGATATGAAGTTTACCAAGCAGACAGAGAGTTGGAGATCTGCAGTAGCTTGAGGCATCGGTGAGCTAATGCTGTGTGTTGGGAACACTGGACACCATTAATCTGAATGATCCCGAATGCTGACTGTACCTTGACCTTTTCTATGGTAATGCGACGTGGACCTGACTGGCTCCGTGTGTGAAGGTCCAGGCACATGGGTCGTGGGGGGGGGGGTCCTTCCCATACTGCCGGCAAGGCAACAGATTGCAGCCCCATTGCTACATGTTCATTTTGCATAATTAACACGTGCCCCCATTTTTTTTTTTTTTTTAAACACTCGGATAAAAATAAACACTGCGCTCACCCTAATATTAAAGATCCCCTCTACTTTTTTGGGACGTTTTTAAATTCACATAGCCTTTGGAGGATGTTAAAACCGTTTTAATTATTGCTCCCTCCGTATAATTCAGTGAGGATGCTGGATTGGCTGGCCATTAATTATCCTTTTTTTATGGCCTCCTGTCCTCCGAGAACTTACTCGGTTTTTAGGAGCAGTTGAAAAGAGCTGTAAACACTTAGCACTCTAGCACAGGCACCTAAATAATGAATCGTCCATCATTTATTGGCCCACGGGCAAAGAAGATGTATTAATTTAATGTGTGAGCTGCTGTATGAGTTCCAATGAAGGGTTAACGAAGATTTGAAACTCAGTATTGAAATGCAGGCCCAAGGTCTTCCTGTCCTGCCTATAAAGTAACCCATCAATCGTGCTGGGGGGAGTAATAAAATTGCGCTATCTGGAATGACGCTGTCAGAAACGCTGGAGCGTAACCGTGATCCTGCTGATGAGGTCCTACCTGTGCTTCCTCAGCCGGTGCCTTTGTCTCCGCTCCGCTGCCAGATGCGGGCAGCTTTCCTAAGCGTCACTGACACATTCATTTGTTTCCCCCTCGCCGTCCTTTATGTTGCACGACGAACGGCGCCCGGCGTGCCCCCCCGTGGTCGAGCGGCGGGGTCGGATCGCCGGCTCGGGTGCCGTTCGAGCCGTCCGCCTGCGAGTTTTATAGAACTGGGTCGTATATTCATTTGCTTCTCTGTCGGAGTCGGTGATTGTCACGGCCTCGACCGAATTCGGAGTCCGGAGTCGCTGGCGGTGTTAGCGTGGCTCTCGACGGAAGGTTGTCGTCTCGTGAGTGTAGGAGGGTCTCTCGGGGAGCGGGGGGTGCCATCTTTGGTAGCGTGCCGCGGTTTATTTTTAGTGCCCGGGGTTCGGTTTTAAATTGGCCGGAGTACCGTGGCCAAAAGCGCTCCGGTTGTAAAGTGTTCAGGGGAGGGGCTGTGAGTTTGCTTCAGCCCTTGGCTTTCGGTCCCTAGCCGCTGAGGCTGTAGCACACAGGCGCCCACAAGCAGACGTGCAGAACTGGGGTGTAGACCCCTAACCCTACCCGGTGGTTCTCGGTGTCGGACAGTGAGGCGCCGACGTGACGGGTCACGTGACCCGGCCGGGCTGTCCAGCGCTGCCCATAATTGAATGTGTCCCCTTTTTTCTGCCGCCTGTTTGTTCTGCAGGGCCTGTGGCCCATTCTGTAATTGTTTTTGGTGCTGCAGCAGCCAAGTGAAGCCAGGTGCTAAGTGCCTGGGTAGACGGGAAAGGGATCGACGGTATATCTGGTGGTGTCGTCCCCCCCCCTTCCCCCCTCCCCCATAGATAATAACACACATTCACCTCTCTTGCACTTCTGTAAAAATGTGAGGTCAAAGCCTTTTGGCAAGGTTTCATTCAGCGAGGAAGCGGGAGATTAGGGGGGGGGACGAGTGCTGACAGCATGCAGGGGGCTGGAAGAAGTAGATGATATTCAGGGTGGAGCGGGGGTGGGGTGAGGGGGGACACAGTGGGTGGGTCCACATGCTTCCTTGCGTCCGTGTGAAGGAGAATGGAGGGAACCCTGAGCCCTGCGCTCTGCGTAGCGGTTTAGCTTTTGTGACAGATGGTGGGCTAATCACACAAACAGTAAATGGTGACTAATTGCTAGAGGATCCTTCCATTGAGGAGACCGAGCTCCTCCTCGGAGTAAGTCGCATGTGGTTAGTCACACAAAACTCTGTTTACATGTTTGGATTTGCATGTGCGCGGTGTTTATTCCGAGACGTTGAGATGGAGCATCTGGGCATCGCTGTCGAGTCGAAAGTGTTCAAGCTATTACCTATCTGCAACGTATTGATGATATCGGAGTTCTCCATATGTTGAAATTGATTTGCAAGGATATTAATTGTTCGGCAGCCTTTGGTGTTGGGTGAGGGTACATGAAGATCGTTGCCCCCCCCCCACACCTATCTCATAGGGATCAGCCTTCTGTTCACGAGGTCAGGATGCTGGGCGTCACGTCCTGGTTAGGGGCGGGATCTCCGCTGGGTCTGCTGGGCCTTGGCTTGGATCACACTGTTGTCCCGGAGCTCCAAAGGCTTTTATGGGTTTGAGCGGCGCAGCCCGCAGAAGTTGGCTGCTGCTTTCCGTAGCACGTCGCGAGAGGAGGGCCGCCCGCGTTCAGCCCTCTTCCTTCGCCTGACCCAGTCCTGGGATTTGTGCGCAGCCCGTTAGCTGTGTGAGATGCCTTCTTGTCCTTCCGGCCCAAAGCTGCTTTAGCGGGGCTAATCAAGTGGCTGCTCGTGGTTTGGCCATGCCACACTCTGCGGCGGAACATGTGTTTTTTTGTCCTGTTTTGCAGTTAGCGTTTATTAACACCTCCCCTGATGTGTGAGCAGTTGTTTTAACTTGGGGCCTGGTTGGGTGGGGGGTGGTTGTCGGTCGACTGCTCAGCCCAAGGCGAAGGCTCGTTAATCGGAGTACCTGTGTAGTGGGAGACGGTGATTCCGTGTGACCGGGCTGTCCCGTTTGCTAGTATCTCTCCCTGCTTCCCTCCGCTCATCAACCACCCGCCAAATTGTTGGTTTTAAAACTAGAACGTGGCTCGTTCTTGTCCTTCTGGGGCCACAGGGTCCTATGCGCAGCGATCTCCGCATCTATCTTCCATTATCATGGCCTAGCGGCAGGAGTCGGCTTGCGTCCGACGCACGTAGACGACGGCCAGATTCTCAGAAGTGCTTTTAGACGAATGGCGGCGCAGGGATCGCCGGCCGTGTCCAATTCATCACTGACAATCACAGTCTTCCCCCTGGGGGGCACGATTCATTTAAGGCAGCATTGTCCCCTAGCTGGAGGGGCCTTTTCGGCGCTTAGAACTGATGAACGCCTAGTCGCCGGCTTTGATTAGCTGCGGGGATTCGACGAGCCGCCCAGATCGATAAGCTGATGGAACGTGGAGGTTCCTCGTGCAGCAAATTGCCTCGGACCGGCGAGGGTTCCGGGGCCATGTGCCAAGCAGGAACTCTAACCTCAGGCCTGGGAATTTGTTCCTCTTTGCATTCGCTTCCCTGTTCCTCCTGACGTTGACGTTGGAAGAAAATAATCCTGAATGAGGAGCCTAATGGAAAACAAATGAAATTAGTGGCCAGCTTGAGGCGTGGGTTAGGTCATCTATTTAATCTCCGCATAATGATTAGTCCTAAGCGGCGATTAAATGCTGCTGATGGAGCCGTTAGCCCAACAGTGCCGTGAGGATCCGAGGAGAAACATGGGGTGATGTCACGCCCCCGTTTTTCTGAGCCTGCGATTGGTGGTTCAGTCGTAATCGTGACACGCCTTTTACTGCCGGATCCGGTGCCCACGCCATAACCTTGATGAAAGGATGATTGGATGGATATTGTTTTTCCGTATCTCCGTAGTCTGTTACGCAGCCTTAGCTGACGGGGAGTTGGCGGCCAGTTGGGTTAGACAATGGTGATGTTTGTTCTTACAGGAAATTCGTGTTGAGAGGTTAGGCTTAGGAGTGCGCCTTACAGCTGGTCCAATTAAAAGCAATGAGGACACATTTATGTATGGCTTTTGTCTTCTGAGACAAATACAGGACGGTGCCATGGCCAGACCCTTTGTATGCATGAGGTGTTGGCTTGTGAGGCTTTTGTTAGGTGATCAGGACCCCACTCAGTTGGTTGCTGGGTTGGTCGGTCATATAGGTGGTTGCTTGGGGCGCTGACTTACCAGCCTATTTCACCTTGCCTCAGACAGGGGGCGCTGGTGGTGATGCTCGCCTAGGGTGCCACACAAGCTAGGACCAGCCCTGGACCAATGAATGGAGGCCGCTGCCCTCTCCCTTCCCGGGGCCGTGCCTCTTGTCTGGCTGTGACCTAGAAGGCTGGATGAGGTGTGGAGAAGCCGTGGTGCGTTTTGACTGAAAGCAGAGCCGATAGCTACAGGAAGTGATGAAAGCGCTGACTAATAGCTGATTGGGTGGCGGGGGGGGAGCCTCGATGGGCTTCTGGGATCGATGAGCTAACGCGAGCGGTAACAATCCAACGAGAAGAAAACTGTGCCTCAGCAGGGGGAATTGCCTTCTAAGCGGCGGGGGTGGGGTGTGGGTCCGGGAGGTGAAACGGTCTAAAATTGAAGTGCAAAATAAGGAGAACACAGGAGTTGGGCGAGGCTACGTCAGCACGACGTGGGGTGTCTGCTCATCTGGGCGACGCGTTTTGAAGCTGCTGAGGAAGGAGAAAGGCGTCAGCAGTATTTCAGTATTTAACACACTGTGTGGTTAAACTGCTGTTTTTGTATCCAGTCATGAAGTATTTCAGGGGCCTTTTAAATGTTGTGAACACGCTTGTGCTGAGTATAGAGTATGAGGCTCTTTGCGCAGTTACTGACCTTCGGTTCTGACTCATCCTAGACATTGAGCCCCGAGGCGTGGTCTCCAGAGTCTGATCAAATCTCGGTCAAGGTCGCGGCAGCCCAGTAGCCCTTGCGGTCTCCGCCCATCTTCTGTGGCTCAGCCCTCTGCTTCGTACTGGAATGTTCCGTGGGCAGCGGCAGATAAGGGGTGCCCACCCGCCGTCTCCTGGGCCAACCATAATGAGCCAAGTGTGGGTGCCGAGCCTCCAGAACATTTCCCGGCCAACGGTATCGCCCAGTGGGAAGGCGATGCATTAGTCTTTACTGTTAATTGATCAGCTTCTCCTTTGAATTGCTGGCTTTGACCTTTTGTGTGTCTGTGTGTGTGTGTATGTATGTATGTATGTGTGGTTTATAGATATATATATATGTGTGTGTGTGTGGTAATTGACCAGCTTTGTCATATGTTCATGTGGCATATTCAGAACAATGCAACACATTGACCAACTCATTCTGTTTCGAGGACGGGTCGCTTGGCTCTTGTGAAAGGCTGGGTAGCAAACGGCTTTCAGCTGCAGATGCAAATGTAAAGAATTTTATATCAACTTATCGATTTTTCCTTTATTACAGAAAGTCCCCCGGTGTGGGTAGTCTGCATAAGACAGCCCACGTTTAGAAGGTCATTCTAAAAAGGTTGCTTCTCTGTTCCCAGAAGCCTTGTTCACATCATTGTTAATGACCTTATCTAGAGGCTCTCCTGTGCTCAAGGTTATGTGCGATACGCAGTGTGTTTCCTCTGTTCTTGCAGCACGTGGGCGGCTGTGACCGCCAAAGACGGTTATCCACAGTCCCGACCATGTCGCCCTTATGCCTTGCGTGTGCGGCTTCATCTCGCTTGGCCAGGCCTCGGGGGGGGGATGGGGGCGGGGGGGGGGGGGGGGGACGCGGGTGGGGGAGGCCCTTTCCT
>JAABNY020000025.1:15458633-15469016 GCA_015164015.2 Brevimyrus niger | reverse complement strand
CAGGAGGGCCTGCCCCGCCCGGGCCGCGGGGGTGTCGGCGCGGTTCGGGGGGGGGGGGGCCGGGCCGGGGTCGGGCGGGGCGGGGGGGGGGGGGGGGGGGGGGGGGGGGGGGGAGCGGAGCTTGTGGCAGAGTCCCTTTCCTCCCATTTATTTCAGCAATGGCCAATTCCAGCCTGGCATTGACTGATGACTCTGGTTGGGATTTTTTTGGTTGCAGAATGTGGATTTCTGGTGTGTAGTCAGTGTTTCCTGGGAGGGGCGTTTATACACACACACACACACACTAGTATTCATATCATTATGGGGACCCTCCATTTAATTCTACAGCCATAACCCTAATCTCGACAATGACAACCTTAACCTCAGCAAGATATTTGACATTTTTAGTGTAATTGCAGTCATAGATTTTAAAAAAATGAGGTTATCCTTGTGGGGTCCAAAAAATGTCTCCTTAAGGTAAAAAGTTACAGATTATTGCATTGTGGGGAAATCTGGTTCCCACAATGTAATTACAAATGTGCACACACACACACACCCAAGGGCTCGTTCCCGTGTTCTCCACTCTCTCCCTGACCACTGACCCCCACCCTGTGAATATTTTTTACCCACTTTTTACATTCATCTTCCCACTCATCTGTGATGTGATGTGTGTGTTTGTGTATGTAAATGAATACTTAATACATATAACGCATGTATATTATTTTTAGCAGGTTGGTTTGCTTTCCTGCTTAACTTTTAATCTAGTCTAGATGCTAGGAAAAAGTCCCTCTCAGACCACAGTGGTTGTTTCTCCTCAGCCTAGATTTAGAAATAGGCTTCTTTGGTACATATTTTTTAGTTCTTCGTCACTCCCACCCTTCATACCGAACCACCGGATCCCCCAGCCAGGGACGGCGAGGTCCCGCTCTTCATTCCTAGGCCCCGCCCCCGCTCTTCATTCCTAGGCCCCGCCCCCGCTCTTCAGTTTTAGGCCCCACCCTTTCGGGAGTGACGAGGAGACTTCAAGCGGCTGCGAGGGCGGCCGAGGCCTTCCGGCAGCTTCCAGGAGTCTCCACTGGCTGTGATGAGCTCAGTCTCGCTCCCCTTGACAGAAAATGCCTCCAGGACTGTGTTTTTTTTTTTTTTCCTCCTGCTGTTTCCTTGCCTCAGGATCTGCATGCTGCCTGCCTGTTTCTCTGTTTACGTGTTGTAGCTTGAGAGGTAGAGCAGCGTGCCGATGGCTGCTGCGCTCTCCGTGCCGCTGCAGCTGTGGTCCCGCATGTTTACCTCACCGTGTGAACCGGCCTGGCGTTGGCACTCTGCCGCGACCTGCCCACCCCCCGCCCATTAAGTCCGGCCGCCCGTGAACCCGGCTCTGCTTTATATCGCCGTTAACCTGAGCTGCCCTCGCTTATGGTGTCAGGTGACCCCTCACCTCGTTAATGTGCCGTGCAGATGGGCTTTGGGAGCCCCCATGAAGTGATTCTTCCTGTCGGGGGGTGGGGGGGGGGCGAGCCGTTGTCCTGCGGCGCTTCTGCCGTCGACGGAAATGCGATGGTGGAATCTCTGACCTTGCGCCGCTCCCTTCTGAAACCGCTCCTTGACCACGGGCGCCTTGGAAACAGCTGCCATGGTTTTTTTCCCCCCTTCTTTAATAATAGTAGCTGCTTCTGGAAAACCTTTGTCACTTGGTGGAATTTCACAATGGGAGGAAATGATGGCTTTCTGGAGGACCTGGTGACTGTTTCAGTTGACTAATCCTCCCTGTCCACGGACTGGATGCCGCGCTTGTCAGTCACGCGTTACTGACCTAAGACCCTCCCTCCAAGGGGGATGGTTGCCTTTGCTTGTGGCTCAAACCTTTGCAGGGTCATGCCTCCCTGTGTTTAGAACGTTTTCCTGCTGTTTTTTTTAATCCATCTCTGTTACCAAAGCATCAGATTCCACTTTTCATCTGTGGGCTTGTTGTGTAACCACTGGCAGCCAGGTGTACCACAGCTGATGCGGGAATAAACATCTATTTTCCACCTGTATAATTTAGCTGTTTATTTTGAAAAATGCTCAGCTTCTTGGAAAACAATGGTGGGCTCCCGTTTCCTGTCTGTTATTTTTCTAAGCGGGTGCAGAGTGGAAACTCGTGGCCTCGCCCTACTTGCCTCCACGGTTCACTTCTGCTTCGCTCTGAAATGCGGGTTTCCACGTCGCATTTCTCTACCCATGCACGGCGGTTCCTGCGCCGCGCAGTCCGCCGAGCCTGTGGTTCTGCCCATTTGATTCTGCCCCTTTTGTGTTCCGTCTCTCATGCACCACGTTCAGAGCTGCAGCGTTCGTCCATCAGTTCTGTTTTTGCCTGGTCGTCTGCTGTGCGGGGGGCAGTTGGGGGGGGGGGGGTGCCGTGACGCTCAATTTCCAAAGCGTCCCCAGGCTTTTAAGGGTCTTCTCTTGCGCCTAATGCTGCCCTTCCCTGCCGCGGTCTCTCATGACCTGTGACTCCGCCGGTTGCCTGCCAAGAAGGTGAAGGTTAACCTTGGAAGATGTCCAAGGCATCCTTCACGGTGAACCAGCTCATTACTCTTGCTGCTCGTGGGTTTGGGCCTCTTCATGCCCCATCCCCCCCCCCAGTGCAGTCTAGCGGCACGATACATGCTTGACTTTTCCATCCTCCGCTGCCTAAAGGTCAGCCGACCACAGTTTATCAATGCTGTGAATCTTCGAGGAGGAGCTGGGATGTCAGAGGGTCCCATGGATGATCGGCGCGAGTCTGCCTGTGGAACGCCACAATTAATAAGACTAAGTTTGCTCGGTGTTATTCCCCTACGTTTGGTCTGTTCAGGGCAGAGCGGAGTGCAGCAGTATGACGCTGTCCCGGATGAACGGCCGCTAATGGCTTTTCGGGGGACCGTGGAGTTGAATGGCAGGTGCTGCCATCGATCCCCAGCTCCGCTCGCCACTGTTCATTTGGGCTGATCCAGTCTCATTACGAAGGTCCCGGGTTCGGCTGAGGTGATTTATAACCGTGAAACAAAATAGGAACCCGTGCAGATAGACGCGCAGCACCTGAAACCAAACGGACTCCATGGAGAGAAGGCGGCGGGTAGCGGGCCGGGTCCACGGCTCCGTCTGCGTGCTGAGATTTATGCGCGTTGGCATCATCGCCGGGCCGATCCATCAAACCGTTAGCGGTCACTCCACAATGCGAGCCCATATTTATGCCGTTATTGACTGTTAATATTATATGACGGCCGATATTGACCACTGGCGTTTTAGCGCCTGCCGGTGTGCTCTGCCGGCTGATCCCAGTCAAAGGTCTAAACCGTGAATTTAGCCATGCGTCACGAGTTGCGTCGGTGGGGTAATTTACAGCTCCGCCGCTGATGTTGCATGGTCAGCAGCCATTGTGTCACTGGTGTCCCATCTGGAGAAAAGGAAATGTGTGGTGAAAGAGGAATTAAAATGCCCGTTAACCGGACTGAAATGAAAGCCACTTGTCGGGGGGGGCAAACCCTCCCGCTCTGCTCCAAGAGACCATCAGCTGGAAGTCACGAGGGGGGGCACCCCGTGCCGTTCCTGAAAGGGGGCTTACTCGGGGCCGAGGCTCAGTCGCACTGCCTTCGGCGCCCCGCATGCAACCCCGCATGCAGTAGAGAGCTCGCCAGATCCTTATCGCCCGCTCTTCTCGGCAGGCCGTGACACAGCAGCTGGCCGGCTCGCTTCGGGGTTTGATACCCTGGAGGTTCTTTTTGGCGGGTTTTGCATTTCCGCTGCCGGCGTGCGTGTCTGAGACTGACGCGCCGGAGATCAGACCCGCTTCTGCTTCTCGCGGGCCGTGCAAAACTGGTCCACCTGAAAGCCGTTTAGCGCACCATCCTCACCCTGCCGTATAAGCCAGCATTTATGGCATTTTTCAGTAAATGGAGCAGAAGGAGCTGCGAGGGCGTTTCAGGGTCTGGTTATCCTCAGTGGGCACGAGAGCCGTCGCTTGCATGCGGCAAACTGCAGGGCTGCGGCGTCTGGAGACGCATGTCAGTCCGAAAGGCTTCGGCCATTTCGGTGCGTGACCCACTTTGCCGAGCGCAAGAACTCGGCGTGTCATAAAGCGAGCGGGTTGTCGTCAAGAGACGGGGGGTGTCCCCAGCAGGTGGTGACATCTCTGAAGAGCTCTGATCCCCCCCCCCCCCCCTCGGCCCATGCAGCATTTCGCATGGCAGTCGCAGTGATTCCCGATGACCCGTAGGCTCTGAATGTCAATGGGTCCACTGACGCATTTTATGCTTCACTGGGGTGTGATGTGTGACGGGCGTAGAAGCGCATGCAGAGGTGACCCTCCAACAGCCCAAACGGACCTCCCACCCAGCCTGTGCCGTTGGCCTCCATTACTGCTGATCGAATGGGACGAGAGGGAGTTTCCATCCTCCTGCTGACGGGGAGGGGACGCCTCCCCCCGCCCCCATCTGCTCCTGTGTGCCGTCCGTGATCAAGGAACGCGCATGAATGATTGATAAGCGGCCTGATTGCTCTTCAATAATGCATCGGCTGACGGCCTGGTGGCCGCCGTCTGCTGCAGCTAACGAGCCGGAGGAACGGGCCACTCCAGTTCCAGGCCGATTCTGACACCAATCCGGTTTGTCCGCCGTTTTGTTCTAAGGCTGGTTCTGTTTGGTTTAAGCCTGGTTTTGTCTGTCCAGGTTCGCCTGGGCTGGGTGGGTGTCCCACGCCCTGTATTCGGGTGGGGGCCCTGGAATGCGTCAGGGTAGCGGTGTTTTGGGCGAGGAGGGGGGGGGGCGTTCAGACATCTCACAGCTGGCCCATTTTGGCTCAGCCCGCGTCGGCTCTCATCAGCAGACTGCCTGGCTTTCAGGAAGCATGTCGCACCCGCCGAGAGCGAGCGAGAGGGAGGGAGAGCGAGCGAGACGGGGCCGCCATCGCACAGTGCGTCCTTTGTGCTTAGCCTGCCATATGCCCCGGCCCTTTGCTTACTGCTCTGGGAAATTTGTTGTCCCCCAAACACAATTAACTTTCACTTCGCCTTCGCCGCCGCCGCAGTGAGATAAAACGTTCCAGCGGGCTCCGCTCTGCCAGGATGTCCGCCATCCGCTCTGGGCTGCAGCATTATTTCTTTATTATCCGAATTCAATCTGAGTGTTTTTTTTTTTTAATGCAGCTGAGATCAGCTGAGCCTATGACTGGGCTGGTGCTCACGCAGGGTCATGCTGTAATCTGTCTGTCTGCCCGTTTCCACGTCTTTCTGTTTGAGATCGGACTTATTAAAGTGGTGCCTTCTGGGTAATTCCAGAGCTAATTGCAAATTCCTTACCTGTTTTGTTTTTCGTCTTTAGCTGCCTCTGTAAAGTCTTCTCTCATAGGTTAATAATTCCTGCGCGGCCCGTTGCCGGGTTCGAGGCAACATCGACTCTACTGGCTGCTCCACACGCCAACCAGCTGGGCTGCCAGTCACAAACTGGGCACCTCATACCCGGGCTGTGTGATAGCCAATGGGGGATGCGGGCTTGTCCTCATCACGGGGAAAGTGGGAAATGGAATGAGGGGGTACAATCAGACAGGTCCTCTACAGGGCTTCCCGGGGGGGGGTTTATGGAAGAAGTGTGCTCGACTGCTAAAGGAGTACCACCTCTCTACTGCTGCCTGGTCTTCAGCTTCAAGTGCCCCCACCCCCCATCCCCACGTCTACAAATGTGGATTCGGATAGACATGAGGGTGCGAAGGTTCGCCTGTGCATCCTGGCTTCAGTTGTTCTGCCCAGTCGATGCTCCTGCTTTGAGGCGACTGGGAAACTGGGCCATTTCCATTGTGTCGGCCAGCCCTGTGTATCTGACCCTGTATGTGCCCTGGGTTTGAGTGAGGGGGGGGCATTTATCAGGTGCTCTGCTCACACAGCTGCCCTCACAGGCCCGCCCCAGCCTCTCCGAGCTTGTGATGGCTTTCTGCCAGCGCTGTCCCATGACCTGTGGGTGATGGGGTCACAGACTGGGAGTGAGTTTTTCCTGCCTGATCACATGTTTTGACATACAGTAGTCTGTGGTCTCTCCCCGAGTTCATCACACGCCATTTCCTGCATGGCTGGCTGCCTTGCAGGATGTACTGCGACTGGGAATTCATGAACGCGGCGCCCTCCGCAGGTCGGTGGGTATCGGTGTAAAGGGCCGTCTCTCTCTCTTCTGTTGCTGTGTCCGCATGACTGCTGGTTCTCTCCGTTACAGTACAGGCAGTATATCCACATGCACAGCTTCGTCGAGCTGTGGTTCTAGCATAGAGCATTTAATCGGACTACTGTCTCCGTTCCAGTATATATGTAAGCGAGGGGACAAATTAAGTAACACAAGCTTTAATTGCGATCTGGTCGGGAGAACAGATACAGGACTGCATAACAAGAAATACAGTATTTTGTACAACATTCGATGACAACAGTAGTGGAATTTTTAAAAAAATTATTGCAATGTGATTTTGTTGTGAAATTTGAATATTAATGAAACAAAAAGGAGTTTGACATAAATTTCTCACAAACCCGTCTAGGAGTGATTTAAACAGCAAGGATGAAAATGATTATGACATCATGCTAAAGAGGAGCTGAACTATAAACGGATTTTTAAACATATACTAAATAATGGTGAAGAGTCTGATTTAATGTATACATGCGGGAGTAAATCGGCTCCCAATCTCATTATCTGGGTGTCTTAGTCCGACTAAGAAAAATTCTATTTAGTGTGATTTCATTAGTGTTTACATGTACTGTAAAAGTCTGGCTTTAGTTGGACTAACACAATAGTTCGATTTTCTTAGTGTGCTTGTAAACGTACTCTTCGTGTTAATGGTTCCCCTCTGGCGCTGGACAGACGGGCCGGGAGGGGGATGGAATCGTCTCACGCCAATGGGCACCCCGCGTCCCCTGCTGTGCACAGCGAGGGGCTCTTTGTAGCTGAACTGTTAGCTCACTCTGGGGAATTTCGCTGCTGGGAAGCAGGTGAAGGAGGCGCTTCCTGTTCCCTTAACTGGAAGCAGAGGGGATCTCCGCAAGGGGAACAGTGTGGTCACTGAGTCAGGCGCTCCCCGCCATCCCTCCTGGCACCGCCCACCCCGGCAAGGTTATCACATCCTCACTGCCGGGACGGGCACGGCGGGCACGGGAGACGCGCATTACCATACCACCTCCGCATCCTCACTGCCGGGACGGCACGGCGAACACGGGAGACGCGCATTACCGTACCACCTCCGCATCCTCGGGTTTCATGAATGTGACATTAATGTCGCCCCGGGACGCGGCCTGGGTTATGAAAGCGCTTTCTATGGTTTCATTATGCTAATCGGCCGAGTCCGTTTCATTACCGCGGCCCCTCGGCTGAATAATGAAGCGCTGTGCGAGGATGCCGTTTCCCTGCATGCGCCGTTTTCCCCCAGCTTGCCTTCTCACCCTGAAACGCGGCCCCTCTCTCTCCGGGTCCAGCGCCGAGCGGCCGCGTTCGCCGGGCGAGTGAGGGGGACGTAGTCCGTGAGGTCGTCGGGTCACCCAGCATGACGATCGCTGACCGATGGTGGCGGACTTGGGTTGCCTTCTGGGGAAGCGGGTTCTCGGAAAGCTGGTGGCCTTTGCTGGTAGGACGGCGTCCTTGGAGGTGACCTGCTGATGCCCCATGTTCCAGCGTCAGCTTGAGCAGGGACTCATGCGGCCTGGGGGGGCACCCTAGACTGGATGCCGCTGGTTTCCTGTTTTTATGTAGATTAAATCCTTTCAGTATAATCCAGCTTTGAGGTGGGGGTGGGGAGGGGGGCAGTCCATTAGTGTCCTTAGAACTGTATCTTTCAGTGCGAATATTTTTAAATTGACCTTAACTGAGAAGATCCTGTATCATTGATTTTATTAGGATCAGTGAGCGGGATGGTACTATAGTCTGGCAGCGTTGATCTGCTCAAAAGCCACATTTCATGTAGTTACTCATCACCATCTCTGTCTTCATGCTGGGGGGTCCTCGGTGGGTCTGTGCTCCTCACTGATTGCGCTGGGTGCTTTGGGAGCCTCAGGGTAACCAGAGCTCAAGGGAGCCGCCCATCTCCTCTGGGGTCAAAGGTCAGCTGTCGTCGTAACGGTTCTAGGCAGCCAGGTGGGTGGACGTTGGGGGTGTGGCGGCGACACCCTGGCGTCTCACCAGGGATGGGTGGGGGGGGGCGGAAGTTTCCGGGGGCAAAACCCCAGGGACGGAATTGCGTCTTCATTAGCGCGTCCCACCCCCGCAGCCGTCCCGGCAGGGAGGGGCTGTTGCCCAGCTGTTTTGGCGGGGGTCCACCCAGCTGTAAAGCGGAGCTTGAAAGGCAGGATGCAAGGCTGGAGTGTCCCTTTCCCGTCCCGTGGGTGGGGGCCGTTCCCTTTCAGGGTCGCGCCGCGGCGGCACACGGTCCGTCACGTGTGGCTTTGGGAAGGCGCAGTGCGGAGTCACCCTGATGCGAGCTGGGGTGCAGGGGATGCGTGAATGACGGCGTGTGTCGCTGCGGGTGAATGCTGTGCAGCGTGCTGAATGAACCACACAACACCCCCCCCCACCACCCCCGTCGGCCTGATTAACATCCTGCTGCATAAACGAACTGTGTGTGTGTGTGTGTGTGTGTGTCTGCTAGGGAAGCGTGTAATAAACACAGACGACACTGCTGTGGGTGTCTGAGCCAGCCCTGCTCCCCCGGCCGAGAATCCGAGGTTCGAGACGCTGACCTCCCCCCTCCTTCCCCTTCCCCACAGGCATGGCTCACAGCTCCCCGGCAGCGGCGGCCGCGGCCGCAGGCAGCTCCGCTGACAGCTGAAGGGGGGGCGCCCTCGAGCCGGGCTGGAATGACGCAGCGGGAGTGCAGCCCGGCAGCAGAGTGACGGACGACCGCGCAGACGACGATGGGCCTCAGCGCCTCCAGTTACCCTCACTCATGCCCCCCCCGCGTGGCGGGCAGCTCGCAGGCACAGCAGACCTTCATCGGTAAGACCCCCCCCCCCCCCCAGTTACCGGGTCCATTACTCAGTATATTCTCTATTTGCTCGTACGCCTCCCCCTCCGGACCCCATCACCCACCCCCATCACGCGCACGCGCCATACAGACCAATAACTATGGGGGGAGGGATGTTTGCTAAACATAAGGGGTGTTTGGGGGGGAATCCAAGCTGACCCCATTCAGCAATTGTCCCACCCTCCCCGCCAAATTGAGCCCGTTACCCCCTGATTGAATTGTGGAAGCTGACGGCATGATTGGGGGGGGGGGTTGTCGTCCTCAGCCCGCCATACATCCCGCTTTCCCCAGGCAAACTGCTCTCCTGCCCCCAGATAACTTTTCCTTGCTTCTCCTGAAGTCAGCCCACTTTCCTGCTTGGCCCGAGGAGGATGGATATGAATGGGGCCTGTGTTTCTGATCGGCCTCTGGCCGCGGCTCTCCGAGCGATGGAATCGCCGCCGGGGCCTTTGGGACTGCTTTTGGGACTTGGTAGGCTGGTTCGATTCAACGAAGGATTAAAACTTCGTTAACTGAAATTTTTAATTAAAACGACAGTTTTAAAAAAAAAAATGCAACACAAACTAAAATGAAATAGAAATGCGGATAAAATCAGTTTCGCTTTAGTTTTTGGCCCCTCGAGTTGCACTGTGGCTGAGGGTCGCGATTTACGTCACACCGGGTGAAAGTCGCTTCCGATACGGTATCCAAACATGGAACTGAACGATAACAGCGGATAACTGAACTAGAAATTATCATATAGCAAAAACTAAACTAAGATGTCTGTACATTCGTAAAAGAAACTGAAACTGAACTGAATCTGAAAAAAAACAATGGAAAATAAATAAAATGACTGTTGCAAATTTGAAAACTGTAGTAACCTAGGTGTGCTGGTTGCTGGAGAGTGGGGGGGGGGGGGGGCAGGGAGGCAGGCATTTTTAAGAAGGGCTTTCCGGGCAATGGAGGGTGGGGGCCGTGCTGACCCGCGCTGTGATGATAGCTGTGTTCTGCAAAGTGCCCCTGTTTGCCTCGTCTGTCTGTCCCTGACCCCAGAGCGTCTCTCCGCCGTCGTGTCACATGAAGCAGACCTGCTCCCCGCGTTTGTTCTCCTCAGTTAAATCAGCTGCCTCTGTTAAATGGACAAACCACCCCTGAGCAACAAGAGCATCGCTGATAACCAGCTTTTTTAATCGACATTAGCAGGAAATAATGCATTTATAACCCAGCAGTTCACCCCCCCCTTCAGTATTTGCTGTCCTTGGTCTGCTAAGGATATGATAGAATGTTAATTTCAAGGTAATTTACATTTGATAAGCGTTGCAGTTTGGAATGACATTTTTCTGGATGTTGAATCTCTGGGTAATTAGTATTAATGTATTTTGTCTTCCCTCATATTTATTGAAAATTGTACCCCCCCTGCCCTCT
>JAABNY020000025.1:15433640-15444741 GCA_015164015.2 Brevimyrus niger | reverse complement strand
CCCTTCCCCCCCCCCTCCCCGATGTGTCCTGGGCCCCCAGCTTCTCATGTCCCTCTGCTACCACCATTGATCGGTACGGAGGTGTGTCCATACTCTGGATGGACCCTGCATTAGCTTGACGAGTCGATCCCTTCATGCCCCAGGCCTCGCTTCAGTCTGCACACACCTTTAATTTGCAAAAATTATGACAATAATGGCTAATAGCTACACTGCAGTACGTTCTGTGCGTTGTGGCTGCTGCTGTTCGGAGACGGTGCCGTCTGTCCTGCACGTTTCACCCCCACTGGGCTGGTCATGGCGAACACCTCCCTGTGTTACTGGACGCTCTGCGTTTATGCATCACCTTCTGGGTTCAGATCCCAGGCTTTGGCTGTTTGACACCACATGCTAACGTGCCCGTATAGTAACAGCATTATTTCACAGTACCGATCGAAGGTATTTCGGGTCCAGACCCACTTAGGGCGTCAACGCCAAGCTCGGCATCAACCCCACCGGCACGCCGTCGAACCCGTGACGCAGACGTATCCCTGTAGTGCATGTGGTCGCGTTCGCCCTAAGGGCTATCTCTGTTCCAGATGCCAAACTGCGTGGCTCCACGTACCCTAAAGTGCAACCCATAATAAACAGAGTCCGTCTCCAGGTAACAAGGGACGGTTTGATGGCTCATTGGAGTAGCTTGAAACAGCAGGTCCCTTTATTAGCCGGCGCAGTACGCATGATAGCGACCTGCCGGCAATCTCCACACGCGATGTCAGCCTTGTTTTCCTCCTCTGTCAGTCTGCGGTGTTCACCATCATTTCCTGTCCTCGACTGGCCCCGTTTCCTGTCGCCTTTTTCACGTTTTTTTTTTCCCCCCTCGTAACCGGAGAGACGACTTTTCTGTGCTGTGCGGTGGATCTTTTTCCAGCCGCGTGAGAGGCGGCCGCGGTTGCAGTTGCCAGGTAACTTCCCCTCCGTGTTCCAGCCCAAGGGATTCTGCTCACTAAAGCCACGTCTGAAAGATGGGGGTGCGTTTCGGCTGGCCAGTTTTGGCCCCAGTGCATTGTGGGAAAGGAATTGGCCGAGTGTCATTTTTCCCTGTGGTCTGGTGTTACTGATGGCTCTGTTGGGGCGGTTGAGTCGCCTGTGTCGTGGAACCACTGACCAAAACCCGAGTGGGATGTTTCCAGGGACATCTGTCTGGTTTCCTGTCTCCTACGTGACCCTATCCTGCTTCCCCCGACCCGTTCCTCAGCCGGTGCTGCCCCGCTGTGCTCGGCTGAGTGCCTGCCACGACTCCGGACCTCTCTCCTCGCTGCCTGAAACCTCCTGACCTCCACAGTGCCACCTCCTGGGCTAATCTTGAACCTACAGGCGGGCTCCTGTTTTCCGTCCTCCCCCCCCACACACACACTGCAGATCTCTACCTCTGTGCCCCATTTCGCTTGTAATAAACCCGCCAATTTATCGGTGTTTTAGTGTCGGCCGCTCGTATGCAATTCTGCCTCCGTCTCTTACTGCTAATCCCAGTCGCGACATCGCTAAGGTGCCGGGCGACCCAGCCGCAGCCCTCGCCGTCAGCATCTGCAGGGGCAGCGCCGAGGACAATGCGCGTCGGCCGTGAGCCGCAGGGGGCGGCGTAGCGTCGCAGTGCTTTGAAAATGTGCTAATGTGTGGGGCCGGCATGTCAGCCCAGGGCCCAGTTTCAGAGGGCCCCGGGGGGGCTGTATCAGCAGGGCTCAGAGAGACTCGGTGACTTTAGTGCTTCAGAAGGAGGCTTCGCCTCTACAGTTACGCTACTTCTGCATCTTCTCTCTGCTTTGGTTTCACGCACTCCATATTGCAGCGCGTCAAAGCAGCTCCTCCCCCACCCCCCCCACCCACCCCACATCTAAAGGCCCTGGCCAAGTCCAAATGTCAGCATCCAGCTCAGAGGTCAGGGCAGAGGAGCTGGGCAGACCGAAATAGCGCCCCGGCCCCGCCCCAGCCCCTAACGGAAGGAGGCTGGGTGCTGACTCCTGTTTTCCATTTTTAGAGAACATACCTGTTGAGATCTAAGAACCTGAAGTCTCCCCGCACAGCCCCTATCTGGGCTTATTTTCCGCTCCAGGCCGTCTCGGCAGAGAACGCGGAGTTCGCTCTCCCGTGGTCTGCACTGCTCCGCAGCGTTGGAGAGGAATGCCGTCTCCTAGAGCGGAAGCTGGGGCTCGGACAGAGTCGTCCTTCTGCTGTTGGCACCGATTCCACTCGGAGCTGAAGGATCCTTCTGTGTGTTTTTTTTTTTTTTAATTATTGGAACAGCAGGTCATTTCCACTTTGTCATCCCCGTGCTGGGAAGTGTTCCAGCCTGCTGCAGGAAAGGTTCCCCCTAAAAAAATCAACCTGAAGTGTTGTCTTTAGTCATTGGTGTTTTAATCCTGTCATCTTCATTTCACGTTATGTCGTCTGGAGTGACGCCGCTGTACTCGGCATGATCGTGGGAGGACAGTGGCCCTGTGTTTCTGAAGGGGCCAAAACCACTGTCCTGCCCCGGGAGGGGGCAGAGGGACCTGGCTCGGTCCAGTCGGAGGGTACTGAAGCTGAAATCCCAGTTAAGTGTGGGTTGTGTAAACAGAGGCCTCTTTTCAGCCTGTCCCTGCACGCCGATAAGGGGAGGTTAGGGTTTATTTTCTTTCCTGTGATGCTAAGAGGGCGCCACGCACCTATTTCTCTGCACCTCATCATGACCTCATCCCACATGACCTCGCCTCTTCCTATCTAGCCAGTTAGATCCCAAGAATTACATTCACAGGAGGGGAGCGGCGCTCTTGAATTGTGGGTAGGGGAGGCATGCGGTCCCATTGTTTTCTGGCCTTGTGGTGTTCACCAGCAGTATTGAGTTCTCCTGCTGCCTGGCGAGGGCCTGATGATGTCTGTTGGCACATGCAGAGTGGAAGGCTTCACTGGGAGGCGGTATGTGTGGTTCCTGTTGATCGCTCCCCGGGGCAGAGGTCGCTTCTCGGGCTGCTGTGTGGCGCTCGCGGCCGGGTTTTCCTTTCCGGTCAGCACACCCGCAGTTCGAATCCACCTGCCCGGACCCCCCCACCCTGCTTCGCGAGCACGTGGCCACTGTTCCTGAGATGACAGAGTAGCACACGGACCCCGGTGGAGCCCTGTGGGTCTTCATGCGGCTTTTGAGGAGACTTTGAGAGCAAAAAGGGAAAAAAAAATAAATAAATTCCATTCTGTTTGCTTCATGAGGAAAATATGCAGACCGCTGTTCACTCCCCCCCGCCCCCATTTTTCCAGGACGAATCCAGCCGTCCCTTTGACGAGCCTGTGCCTTCTGCGGCCACCGGCTGGCCATTTCCCACGATGTGAACTTCTGTCCTATGCAAGCAAATTTTCTACAGAGCTGCAGTAACCAGACCTTTGTAAGACTCTACACATGCTTCATGTACATAGTGTTTTTGAGATATAGTATTTTTTAATTTTGTAGGTACCTTTGAACAGAAACCTCTGGCAAATGTCATTTGTTATGATTGTGTATAACAAGTATGTCTGCCATATTTGTTATATATATATATAAAAAACCTAACACCTTTTCTTGTAGACAACTCGTACCAGGTTGTATAAAGTCTCACTGGTTCTATTTTTCTACTGCTCTCAGAGAGGGGGTGTTAACAGCAAAGGAACATACAGTTTGCAACTGCGTAGCTTCTTCACAATAAAAGTGCTTCTACATACCGCTGGCTGCCTGATTTCATTCCACTCTGCAAACAAAAACAAGCCTGCTAACCACAGGCTTACGAAGGTGGCGGAAGAGGAGGGGAACAACAATGAGCCACAGGAAGTAGCATAAAAACAAACCAGTCAATTTATTGCGCAAGATGGGGAAAAAAAAACAGCTAGGGCATGAACTTCTTTTTTTTTTAACATTCTCAAACTATAAAGACAACATGAACGAAAACATGAGCACTGGCCGACAATCCAAGACGTGTGACAGACTGGCTTCCTGTCCAGCTTATCTAACAGTCACATACTATCATCTTAGACCAGAGACTCCAACAGAGCCTGACATCACCAGAGACCCCAGGCTGCCTCAGCATCACGCCGTTTCCATGGTACCATTGAGGCGAAGTCAGCTCGGCGGCTTGGACGTGGCCTCGCATCTTCTCTTTGGTCATTTGAATTTTTAATTTTATTTCCTAGCAACATATAAAGGGTGTATCATGGGATGCACAGGCCGGCAGCGCTCATGCACGGGCAGATGGCATCCTCTGCCAGGGGCCTGGCGGGCAGCGGGGGATCCTTCAGCTGCAGTAATACTGGCTGACGTCCGTCCGGCGCCGTTTCCGGCTCTGCAGCTCCTCGAAGAACTGCTGGATGTCTTCCGGCGCCACTACCTGCGGAAAGGCGGTGAACAGACAGGCCCACCTCAACGTCTTCAGCTGCTCTGCTTTCGGAGGATTATCCGGCCCGATGAGGCCGCTCACGGACCGTGCATGGTCAGAGAGTCGCTTGCGTAGCTTCCTTACCTTTCCTTCTTCCACGAACCTCTGCAGGTAGTCCTTCAACTCTGCCTTCATGTCATTGAATTCTGGGGAGCAGAGAGGGGGTAGCTTTGCGGTTAAACTGGCCTCTCTCGCTTGGCCGGTGCACCGCTAGCAGAGCAGCTCCATGGCCCCGCCCGCCTCACCGTAGATGACCTCCAGCTGCTGGACGTGGTTGAGCGCGTTGAGCGCCGTCAGCAGCGGGTCACCTGCCCCCCGCTCCGATCTTCCCCTGTTCTCGTAGGCTAGGACGGTGTCGGACTCGTCCAGCAGGAAGGGCACGCCGTTCGCCACATAGGCACGCTGCAGGGCGATTGGGAGACAATCCGTAACAAGTTCTCCCAGCTTCCAGCGAGAACTTTTACAGGGCTGCCACCAGGAGTATACTGGAGGGGCATTAGGACCGTGGGGGCCACATGGCTGGCAGCTTTTGCACTGATGTGCAAATCTCAATTTTGGAACTTGATACCGACTTTCACGTAGCCCAACGGGTAAATTATTTACGCCCGCAAAATAGACGGGACTTAACCCATGGATAAACTGTGCCATTTCTTAGGCTGAATCATTATAGACTCCACGCATGACAGAGATCAGCCAAGTCCGCCGCACTACTGTCTGGTATGGTAACACCACAGCCGGACCCAGTGGCTCGGGATCAGGAAGGTGAGGGTTAGTTGTCTGGCTGAGGATGGCGACGGCGGCGTGCCCCGTACCTTGCAGCTGACGCAGGTGCAGAGCTGGCTGCGCCACACGTAGGGCCAGAAGACGGCCCCCTCCCTGGGTCTGCGCACGCCCTGGGCCTTCATCCTCTCTAGCTTGCACTGCTCTGCCGCGGAGCAGGGGTGTCCCGCCATCTGCTCGCGCGTCCTCTTGCACCCGGACGGCCGGTCCGTCGGCACCTTGCAATGTGGCGTGTGGGGAGGGAGACGGCGGCATGAAATACCAGTCCGACGTGCCAGTCTGTCACTATGACGCCCATGTGGCCAAAGGCGCCAACTGGGACAGGAGTGACCTTTAGCTCCACCGGAAAGGTGTGCTACAGAAAACAGAGCCGTGCAGCACGCCACAGCAGAATCCTGGCTGCATTATGCCAGGAGCAGGGAGACCTGTATTTCACAAGGACCATTAGCCGGGTAATTAACCACAAAGAAGAGTGGCAGAGCTTGGCTGCAGGATAACAACAGCTGTGGCACAGCGCCATCTGCTGGCAAAAAATCTGGATTGCAAGGCCAATGTGATCCGGAAAGCGAATCCTGTGAATTCCATCCCGATAAGAAGCGATGGCATTTCACCGCCCACACGTGCCTACGTCTATCTGCACCAGCCTCAGTACCTTTTCTTCCAGGCTGCTACTGGTGGATGGGTCCGGTCCCGCAGACTCCCCCGTCTTCTTATCATCCGAGTCGTCAACCTTTACCTCCATCTCCTCTTTTGAGGGGCTCACTTTGGTGACCGGAGGCTCTGGAAAGTTCCATACATCTGATCAGGAATACATTATATTTTACATGGGGGGGGGGGGGGGGGAGGGGGGGTGCTTCTGTTGTGCCTGAATTGCGTACCTGCAATGTGATCAGCGTAGTTCCATAAGAAGGGGGCTTTGTTCATACAGAACTCGCACACCATCTCCTGCAGCTCCACACACTCCGCCAGCGTGCAGCCCAAGTGCTGGAGATAAAGACGGCAGTCTGCAAATACACTCCCTACATGGCCACTCTCAGATTTATTATTTATTTATTTTTTTATTCCAATGCCCACGCCCCAGTGTAAATAAATCTCACCCGTCCATGGAACCAGTCTTCGCAAACAATGCACTGAATCATCTCATCTGGAACCTGGTAAGGATTAGCGGAAGCTGCATTACCCAGGAGTATCTGTTAGCCAGTGCACACCCCCTTCCACACAGTGGTGGTGAAGTCACACTGGGTCAGGGGTCTCACCTGGTCCTCTGAGTCTGGATACGGTCTGTCGCAGGTACAGTACAAGCCGAAGAAATTGTGGTTGTATTTGTTGTTGGGGTTCACCTTGTCCTTTTCCTTACACAAAACACGAGACACATGGTTGATACTGGGAGATCAGCAGTGATTATAATTTTGGAGAGAGGGAGCGGGTATAACATGACTTACTGGGCAGAGTTTACATTCCAATCCCCCAAACTTCGCATTGCCACAGTCGCAGCGAAAATTTCTGCAGCCAAAAAAATGGTTGAATATAAATGGAGAGGTGTTATCACACCCAGGTGGTCAGCCTAAAACAGAAAGTATGCTCATCCTAGTCTATGTTAGCGCACTTGTTCCGCTTTCAATTACTGTGGCGAGCCTATTTAGTCACCTGACATGCAGCTTAACATGCAACTCAAGCATTACCAAAAAGCTGCACATTTCTGCTCGTATGTGTTGGTTTGGCCAGCTTACCCAGAAAAGCCCACCTACTCGCAAAAAACACTGTCTTACAACCAACGCCAGAGGGAGCCGTTGATACACAACGAACGGATTTTGTTTACATAAACCTACAGTAGTCTTAACCCGATATTGCTTACTTTGTTGAACAATCTTAAGTTGACCAAATCCACCGTATTTTATACGCAATTTTATATTAACTACATGCAGACTATCCGACATAACGTGCTATGGCATACAGCGTGTGCATGTTCTAACCCAGTGTTCTCAGTCCTGTTCCTAAGGTGTATCCATTCCAACCCGCTTTCACTTTCCACATTCACTATTAAACTAAGGACCATATAAGCCTGATCAACGTAGGGATGGAATAAAATCATTCGGCGCAGCAAGAACAGGATCTAGAACCACTGTTATAACAACTGCATTCAATACCCGTTCATCACGGCCTTAGCCCCTGAACAGGACTCACCTTTTAGTGTACAACTCGAAGAGATCATGTCCTTCGTGACATTTGTATGAACAGGCGAGGCAGATCCCCGCTGGCTCGGCACCCTTTGGGGTGCAGGTGCTGCAGGCGTAGAGCGCTTGTCTCTTCACGTAGCCCTGCGGAAAATAAAGCGGGTGTTACACATTACCGCGAGGAATCCGGGGAGGCCGGTAGGGCTTGGACCACCAAGAGGCAAGGTAAAACCATCATGCCCATCTGCTTTTATTTCGCATTCCTTCGTAACTATGGTCTAAAACAAAGAACATATAAACACTGAATGTTTATATTTGTTTTGTTTATGGTCCCCAATAAATCATTTATTATTACGAACATCGGTTTGTTTGATTGCGTTTCTAATGCTTTGTAGTCTGGGTTGCCGCTGCTCTCAATAGCAGCTCATTTTCGGGTGCATACAAGACAGAAAGAGACGCATTTTCCTACCTGCGGGTATGAGCATTTATCCGGATCGCTGGCCCCTAGCACCGCGTAGGCTATGTCCTCTAACTCATCGTCTTCTTCCAAAACGTCCACAAGAGAAACCGTGCTTTCCTCCTCTCCGTTCAGCGCCATCCTTAGAAAAAGCGAGCTCTAGATAGACGCAAACACGCCCACCCACTAATAACAATAGCGCGTTTTAACTTCCTCTTCCAGGGCGAAATGGACAGAAAACGGGACCGAAGTGCACGGCGTTGTAATAAACCACGATTAATTATTGCAGCACATAGTATACTGCACAACAAATATGTTGGTTGTAATCTTCACTAGTTCTACCTTTTCTGAGGGATACGCAGAAAATGAAATAGACACGCGCGCGGAGCGATTATGTAGCGTTTCCGCTTCCGGCTCACAAAAACACGACTGGCGGGAAATGATCAAGTGTGCTTGTGGTTGTGTACAACCATTTCCCGTATTCGGCCGCCGGATTTATCTGGTTTGTGTGTTTGCACGCTCGTCGTTATATATGTAGTTTTTTTTTTATTGTATGCAACCATGATTTTTTTTTCTTGCGACTCTTGTGCAGTTTTCACAGGTAAAACTGTTTCCATACACAGACACAGCAAATTTACTGGGAAATGCTATTAGTGCGTTAGTTTGTGAAAAAGAGATAGGTAGGTTAAGGAAGAATAACATGCTATAGATAAATATTGTTAACATTTAGCTGTAATAGATGGGTTTGAGGCACCTTTGTCGTATTATTGTAATGACCATAACTGTGTAGAACGTGCTTAATGTTAATCACTACGGTGATTAATTCCTGGTTAATAAATTATTATAATTTGTTAAATTAATCCCAAGTAGATTGTCATTTCGAAACATCGCTTTAATTTTTAAAATTTACATTTACACGACACTCCTGAAACAGACGACCATGTCCTTACGCTGCAATCTTGTTGAAAATTGTCACTCAAGATAATTGTGGTGAGGCAAATGTTAGTGGTTACTTAAATAGTCTTGTATGTAACATTTCATAAGTGAAACCTTAAGTGAAGCGCCTCCGGTACTGCTTACTATGCATATGAAAAAATTACTTTACAAATAATTATTCTTATAATATTATTCTCAAAATGCTTTATTAAAAATTAATCACAGTGCATTTGAAAGGCAAAACATTCCTGAACACAACCTATCACTAGAAAAAATATAAGACCCTTCATAAAAGCAAAAGGGGCTATACAGATTTACATTGGCACTGCCAAATGGGCAATAACTATGGCCCGTAATCTAACGGTTTCCTGTCTGAGCCCGAGGCCGTTCCCACAATGCTGTACCATTGTGCGACAAGGGGTATACAAAGAATTTCACAAGATAATTTAACACCATCCAACGTAACAAAAAAAACATGCCCAAATCAGGTTTTACTGCAAATTTAATTACACCAATTAGCCAGACAGAACCTGTGTATTTTTGAATATAAACAAATGGCCACACCAAGAAGGATACTGAGCAAAACTGCAGGGAATCTGTGGATACTGGGAGATTACAGTGTTAGACAAGTTAAAGTCTGGATCCCTGACTGCTTCCAGTGTTGTCCCATTTGAAAGGTCTAACAGGACAACACATACCAACTTTCAAATCACACTGGAGTACCTGATTTCACACTCGCTCATAATTTACTTGACCAGACAGATATATTAAATATATAAAGCCACTTAACAGTATAACATTTTCACCTTGCAAAGGAGGTTGAATGCTCAAACCCACCTTTATAGAAAGTGTTTTAAAAATATTATCAACACGACACACTGAGCTTAAAAACCCAGTCGGGCTACCATAGAAAACGGCAGATCTGAATAACTGCGGCCATGCACCATCCTGCAGGATTTGGTACATTTCGCTAATATGAGATAAATATTCGATGGCTTCCTAAGATACTCTGAGATGTAGGTAGCCTCTTGTGCACTCATTTCTGAATCAGCGTTATCATCAGCATATGCAACTGCTTATTTAAAAAAAACGCAATAATTTTTAGTTCAAAAAGAAATCACCAGTACATGAATCTGATAAGTGGAGTGTGAACATTGAATTCCAAATAAAATAAGCAACTGAAAACTATGAAGACCTGCCTTCTCAACCCATCTTTTACTAGTGTCTTGATGAGCAGGTTGATCATCTGCCTTCTGGTTTCAGCTAAGTGTCAATCAGCTGCAGATGGCTGATCTGATTGGACGCCTTGGTAAAGGTTTTGTTCCGCTTGCAGAGTACAGCCAGGCAGACGGGCAGAATACAATAGCCCACAGTCCTGGGGTCCACGCGGGTGCAGGAGTAGAGAAAGAGGAATACTTGAAGATAAGGGATGAGGAAGAGGGTGACCCACAGCCAAAAGGGGAGGGACAGGAGGTGCATCTTCAGAACGTGCACCCACGAGGAGTGAGGGACTGCAGAGTTCTCGGTGGGCTGTGGACCAGAAGCCGCAGATTCTACACGTTCCAGCGTCAGTCGGTTGTAGGTCTGGCTGATCTCAAAGACATAGAAAAGGCCTGCCACGCTAGCCAAAAGGTACAGCCCCACGCCAATCCATCCCATCCGTTGGCGGAAGTTCATCATTCTCCATACTCCAGTCTGGAAGAAGGACAATGGTCTGTATTGTTGTGACATTACTACAGTTCACACAATAAAACAGACTTCATGAAAATGGTCTTAATCCCATAGCCCAGCAAAACATTGAAGTACCTGTTGGGTATTTTTGCGTTAAGAATCTATTTGAAAGTGTCCCCCCTAAGCACAGCGCTAAAAAATGCGGAACTATACAATTGAGATCAGGATCAGCTGTTTTTTAATAAGTAAAGACATCCTCACTTGATTCGCTGGGGTGACTAATTAGGTCAATCCTAACTTGGACATTAAATGTTTATGCCAAGATCCCAAATTCGACAAATGAAAAAGGATATTGGTCGGGATATCTGGCGAAATACCTATATTATTGCGCAACATTTATGGTATACTCATTTTGTTTTTAAAATGCGAAATCGTATTAATTTATTTTAATAAATCGACATCGCGTTACATGTTGGCTATGTAAAGAAGTTAAAGAAATTTTACATATTGCGTCAACTGTCCTTCGCTTACACATACTTAAGTGACTTATTCAGATGACGCCCGCTGTATTTGTGTAACCTTACGTAAAATATATATATATATTTTAATCGCTAATATTAAATCCTGGGAATACTACGCAAAACCCGCTTAGTAGTCCCACTCCCATTACG
>JAABNY020000025.1:15414872-15433540 GCA_015164015.2 Brevimyrus niger | reverse complement strand
ATATTGCGTCAACTGTCCTTCGCTTACACATACTTAAGTGACTTATTCAGATGACGCCCGCTGTATTTGTGTAACCTATATATATTTTAATCGCTAATATTAAATCCTGGGAATACTACGCAAAACCCGCTTAGTAGTCCCACTCCCATTACGTGGAAATACTCATTCATAAACACCACCCCTGTGCACAAATGGAACAAATAATATACATGTGTCAGATTTGTATTTATCAAACTTCTTATTCGATTTTCCACTTCCTATAAAACCTTTAACAACGCCAAAATTAACACAACGCAGCCCACCTTTCTTTGCTAGTTGAACAACTAGATTTCTGGCTGATAACTTTTTTCTTAGCCTCTTAGTTTCAGAATTAACCACATCCGTTCAGATCAATGTTCCCCATGTCTACTGTCATATGACTTCCAGCTAATCAACTTCCTTAAAAAAAAAAAAGAGAGAGAGAGAGAGAGAGAAAATGCTACATCCGGGAGAATTTAACCCCTCTTACTGAACTACTCTTAAGTCTCCGAGAGCAGTGATGCCCTCTTGTGGCTTGGAGAGCTGCGAACGACAAACTTTTACATACGTAGTAAACACGTTACAGTATCATCATTTCATCACATTTCTGGATATGAGTCATATGGTTTTAACGTGTATAATGTTAATGTAATTTAAGCTATTGTTTTTGATTACATCTTTTCACATAAGCTATTAATTCATGCCCCGGCTACTTATCTTAAACATTATGGTATTCCCCCCAAATTGTCGTTCATTCATTCATTCATTCATTCATATTCCACAAAGTAGGATTTCCTAGTTAGATGAATTAGCCAAACGTGAGAACCGTTCAATGGGAGGAGAGAAATCACATTACTACTGGAGAATTCTTACGTTTGGCTTAAATTATTTGGTTAATGGGGGGAAAATGTCGAAAAAAACCTAGATATTTTCTTTTTGATTGCACAATATTTATCCTTTCTATTAAATTAACAGGTACGAGAATCGTGTTTTAATTTTTTTAAAATCATGCATTTTTTAGTGCAGGCTTCCGGTGGCATATAAGATATCTTTTATCATTTTACAGCAGTGGAGTTCAATATCTAATCAATAGTTCAAAGTTTAATTAGATTTGCTTAACAGCTTCATACAATATTCATGTGTTGAATATTGTCAGGTATTGTGTGGGGGTTGTAAGTTTTAATGTATATCCTGATTACGTATATTTACTAGCGTTTGTAAAATTACTAATCTAGCCATGTTATAAGAATATTGTGTACATTATTTGATTCGTCCGAATACAAGTTCAAGCAGAAAATCCGAGTCGGATGGCAAATTTTATTTCTTCGCACCGTCCCTGCTGCTGGCCATTGGGTAAAAATCAATATCAATTTCCGTAAGGAAGCTGCTCTCGAACCATTTAAGCTTCCCGTTATGGGAACCATAGATTTTAATACAATAAACGATGGGTCTCGCGTTTGCTGAATTTTGAGTAAGGCAGCCTGATTGCGCTATTACTCGTCTTTGATATTATGTCAGGGTTTTATTTTAGCCTGCATTTGCGCAAACCGATCTTAACGCTCAAGAATTGGAAGTTTAGTGTCTGTCTTAAGGGAAACTTGTGTAACTAATCAACTGACTACCATTGGCTAACAAATACAATATAGTGTCATATAGGACTTTTTATCACTGGGTTTTCACAATAATGTTTATTCTGTCAGTAGGCTGGATTGTATGACTGTTAATTATTGAAGCAGTCCTCGCAGTACCACCCAGCCATACTGCACCATTGAGATATAAACCATTGTACCCACCCATTTACTACTTAAGGTGAACCAATGCTCACATCCCACTCAAGCGATACGCAAACAGTATCTGTAAAGGAGTATATCGGGTTCTGTCACAAGACGTCAAGGTAATTCTGCGTTAATCTATGTCTGTGCTTGATCGTTCTTGGCGCTTGCGAAGTCTTCACTGGACACTTTCTTAAGCTGTGGATCACTTGCAAAACATCCACCCGCAATTAATAAGGTAGGGCATTTGTGATCTAAGGCTAATTGTGATGACTGCACTACCATTAAAGCTGCTTCAAAATTATTATAATTCCAATATGAATATTCGCGACGATCTTGTCCGCTGCTTCTTCTTTACTTTCTCTAAAATTACCATCATTATGCACATTATATTATTGTATTCCAGACAGCCACGCATATTTTCTGATGAAATCGAACAGTGTGACTAAAATAATATTTAAACCGGTCCACTGCGCCCGAGCGTCTGCACAGAGCAGAGGGGTGACCCAGCCGGGTCCCCGGCCATCCCGAGCCTCAGTGCGGGTCCCTATCAGTCGCGGTCCCCTGTCTCTTTAAGGAGAGGGACGATGCTGTCCTGCCGCCACCTAGGGGAGCTGTCGGGAGGCTGACGCAGGCTTTTCTTTCAATTCACTGTACGGGAAGAGAAAGAAGGAGAGAGAGGCAGAAAGAGAAGGCATTTGGCAGACGGCGCAGTGTATGCCATGGCTTCGGAGGGGGCATGATGCCATGCCCAGCGCCACTGAATCCAGCCTGACTTCGGAGGGTGTGTCCACCAAGCCGGGACTCAACTGAACGGAAAGCGTCTCACTTTAAAACATACAAAAACATACAGAGCGCAGGATCGCCGGGCGGCTGCGAGGGGTATCGGGGAGGCTAGCGGATCGGCTCCCGGAGAATGGTCCGCTAGCGGGCTGCGAAGGCGGCGCAGCTGGGCGAGGGAAGCGAAGAGCCGGGGGGAGATGCGTTAACGGGTACGGTACCCCGCGGACGAGCAGCAGCCAGTCTCGCTAACTAGCTAACAAGCCGCCTAAGCAGCACTAAAGTGGCGCCGCGGCGCATGTTTCCCCACAGACCGCGTTTGGCGGCGCATTATCGGGAAATACTGTCGCCTTCCTAAACATTGCGTACTTAAATTAAGAATCGAGCAGCCAGGCGTTATTATTATGTGCATGATGGTGCATCCTCTAAAAACGCCAGCAGATGTGAATATTTGTGTTTTCTCCCGTTTTATTATTTTTACACAGTGCAGGGGTAGCTATCTGGGATAACATCGATGTCCGAAATGTGCTTTATTTAAATGGATTTATTTTTAATTATTACTGCCTCTGATCACCATCTCCTTTTTGTTTTTTTGAATAATCTCTCCTTCACGATCAGGTTCGCGGACTGAGACGGTTTCCTGTTTTCGGCAACAGCCAGCCCAGCGGATCTTTGGTGCCGAAGCGGCGGCGATGCAGACCTTCCTGCGAGGCAAGCGGGTGGGCTACTGGCTCAGCGAGAAGAAGATGAAGAAGCTCAATTTCCAGGCCTTCGCTGATCTGTGCAGGTTGGCAGCGAGCCTCCTACAGTCCTGTATGGCTTTCTGTTGTTTTTATGTGGACGCCATGCATGCGTCGGTGCCGCCGTGTGATGGGATGAATCTGGTTTGGTATGATTGTAAATGTAGAAATCGTATCTGCATGCAGGTTTCACCTTGCTGACCTGTTGCCGCTTAGGGTGGGTATGGGTATGTGTATGTGTATTGGGAGCGAGTGGAGATGGATGGATGGATGGATGCCGTGACCTAGTACATTTCCGATACCTTCTGGCTTTACATGGTGTTTTTCTTTTTTTTTTTTTTTTTTGTAACACTGTAGTTCAGACGGGCGGCCATTTCGCATGGCAATGCGATTTTCCTGTGTCCAAGGACTGGGATATCCTTCTACCGATATAATCTGTTTATGTGACATTTCATATATCACCTGAGGTACAAAACAGCCGGTCTACTACATTAGATGGAGCCTGCCAGGTTTTTATTGCCCAGCCAGGCACTGATTGATGCCGCTTACATATATATATTTTTGTTGTTGTTTCCAAAGTTAGAGTTTCTGTAAGCCTATTGAAGGGAATGCCAAACGATGTAATGTGCTTCTAACAGCTGGTTATAGCAACGGGCTGTGCACTCACTTGCTATGGGACAGATTGTGTAGCTCAGACATGGAAACACAGCAGCCCTCGTCAGTTTGTGGTGGGTTGCTTGAGGGCGTGCATCTTTGTCTCTGAGTCTTCCCTTCCAACTCTTAAGAGGTTGAGGCTAATCCATTACTCAGGACCTATAAAAGAGCTTTATTTTCCTTCTGTTTTCTTTCATCCTTTCGTTTATACAAACTCCGACTCTGGGCGCCTCGCTTTTGAGATTGCTGGTGCTACTTGTCTGGTACAGGGAGCAGCTGCGGGGGTACTGTAGGGGGGTGCTGTGCTGGAGGGCCCTTAGCGTGCACTGCGACATGCCAGGTCTTGGGCCCTGCAGAGCAGGCGGGTGACACTGGGCCGATGGGGGCTAGGGGACAACCGCAGGTTTTAATCTGGGGTTGCTGCTGCTTTGGATCTTGTAGTGGGTTTTGAATAACTGCAGGCATGTCTATCACTCTTTTAATGTTTCTGCCTGTGTGGATGGTTTAAGGGTGTTTTTTTTTTTTTTGAGGCATTACCCAGGCCCGATTGTATCTGCCCTGCCGTCTTTCGTTTCATTGACCTGATTTTTAAGACTCTAATTCCAGCGGTGACATTTTTTTTTTTGTTAGATTTAAGTATCTGGCTGGTACCCAGACGTTCCCGAAAGTCATTCTCGCCGTTGCGTTGCCTCGGCCCCTGCCTCGCTTCAGCTTAGTGTTGTGGGTGGTTCACGGTGCTGCCGCCGTCTCAGGTTTGTCATTTTGGATGGTAGATGCAGCTCCCTGGAATGCACTGACAAGTCAGAGTGGGCGTGGCTAAGGATATCCTTTCGGGTTTATTGAGATGATAAAAGGAATGAGGACAAGACTTAAAAAAGAAAAAATGCATCGAACTCCAAGGATAAGTTGTGGGATGGGCTTGCCAGGGATTCCCTGGGTAAATTCGTCAGAACCGGAGTGATAAGAATCTGTAGCTGGCGTAGAGAGGTGTGAGTGTGTATCGTGAACTAGATAGTAAACCTTCTGGGTGTGTGTCGCTGTGAGTGAGCGTCCATCTTTGTCTTCCTGCTCTACTGACAATGGCCCGTCTGGCTGCCACAGTCTTGGGTCAGAGTATTGAGTTATATAACGGGCTGATAAGTGGGTCAGAGATGGTGTTGCTTTGCTGGCTAAATGCATTGCTGTGTTGTGCGTCAATGAGCAGGAGTGCAGCAAAGACCCAGGCAAAGCTGATTTCCCTAATCTCCATTCCGGGGACATGGGCGTGATCATGCCCAGGCAGCCATCTTGGAAGGGAGGTCATGGGAAACCCCCCCCCCCCCCTCCTCCCCTCGCCTCCTCAGTTCATACACCCAAACATAGGCGGTAGTTGGCTGTGACTGTTTGGACTTGCCCAGTATCTGCATGGGAGATCTGGAGCTCACAGTGGACCGCTAGATCCCAGAGGAACTGGACGGAACGGGTGCCGATTCAAGAATGGGTTTGTGCGATTGCTGGTGGTGCCTCACGTCGGCTGGGTTGGGGAAAGTAGACCGGGGAGGAGTTAACTGCCCATGGGTCATCCGACTGGCGTGGTTCTCAAAAGACTTTCTTGTCTACAACTCGAGAAAGGGAAGAACATTGAGGTTCTGTCTGTTTTCTGCTACTTCCTTGTTGACTCTTAATAGCACCTGCGTCAAGTTGGGAAACAAAGGCTCTTTGTCAAATTATCCCACCACTAGGCTTCACCACCTCTCTGCTCAATGGGACAACTGACCCACAAGTTGTTTCAGACCGTTTGTGTCAAATCCACTGCTGCCATTCATAGAGTTTTTGGAGTGTACCACAAAGAAAATGCTGCAGATGCCAGTTGTGTCCGTATCTGACACCACATGCCGACTCCTGCTGGTAGGATTTCCCCACCCGGACACGTTGGTTCTTGCTGGACGATGACTTCACATTCGGGTGAGATATCCACAAATGCTTCATCGAGGTCACATGCTGCTGGACATGCGGCACCATGTCCAACGGGTGACACCCCTGCCCACCCCAAGCAGGAGGTCGGCTCCGGGTCTGGCTTTGACCTTTAAGAAATGTGTGACGATGCGGCTGAGGGTCACGGCGGCTGATGTAGCGCAGCATGTCAACCGGGAGGGAAATGCGAAGGTAGACCCCCTGCTGGAAGAAGAAAAGCACGATTCTTCCTGTACTTTTTTTCTTTTATCTTTTTTTGTGTGTTATTGGCCTTTTAGTAGATAAGTCCTTTTTTGGAAATATTGGATGCTTTGGAGAGAAGCCTCAGAGTTATCTGGGTCTGAGTGAAAAGACGCGTCTGGTCAGACTGGCTCCGGCGTCCATCCCAGGGCTGTTGGCACCATGTAATAGAGACGTCCGTCTGAGTCCCGGAGCACGGGGAGGCCTCCAAGGCAGTCTTTCCCCATCCGGTCCTCCAGGACCCGCAGCCAGTCCACGTTTTTACTCCCTCCGAGCTCCCTGCCTTTTAAGGTCTACGGCAAAAATGTGGACTGCCTGCGGGTCCCCGAGGACCGGACTGGGAGACGCTGCTCCAGGGGATCAGCCGGCGGTGTCACGGAATGCCTTACCACAACACGGTTGCCAGGGCAACAGGGTAACACGGAATACGTGAAAGCCGTCCCTTGCCGGGCTGACCCGGCCAGCCTCAGAGCCTCGCCTGCTGCGGGAGGGGATGAGTCACCCCACCCCCACCCCCCCCCCCCGCACTTGCTTTGAAAAGCTTTAAAAAGGTTTTTTTTCCCAGCAGCCTCAGCCCTTCTTTTTGCTTTATTGCTGGCAGAAGAATGGGCCCAGATCATAGCCCAATGGTGTGTGTGTGTGTGTGTGTGTGTGTGTGTGTGTGTTCGTATACCTGTGAGTTTCTTTCCGAGTTGCCCGTATGAGCACCCCCCCCCCCCCATTCCCCTTTTTCCATAGCATCTGGATGGTTGCGTTGTTGGGCCGGGGGCTGGGGGGGTTGCCTGTCCGGTCCAGCTGGCTACCCGATGGCGCTTTCTGAAAAGAGAGCGATCCCTTTTTACTCTGCTCAGCACTGTTCATTAAAGTGAAGATCTGTAGTTCCTGGAATCCATTTCAGCTTGGTCTCTGAAGGGGCCATATCCAAGTTTGGGGGGCAGTTGGACACTATGGAGAATGCTTCTTCATGACATTGAAGCTGGGGCCCTGCACTGTCAGGGAACAAAAAGAGTGCCAGTTTGTACCTTTGCTTGTCACTGGTGCCCTCAACAGTCTGCCAGTTGTGCCCTAGCTGTAGGTAAATGTACCTTCTAGTCTAATCTAAGGTACAGAAATGGCATCTTAAGGGTACAAGTACCTAAGCTAAGGGTACAATTGGCAGACCTTTCATGGTACAAATTGGTACTCACTACTACTCACACTGTCAGTAAAATAAACAGACAAAGGTCATGGTCATGTGCTGGTCTTTTGTCTCTTTCCGGAATCACCGGCTGACCGTCCCTTCTGCAGTTCACCATGGTTACACCCAAACTCGTCGCCGGTTCCAGTGTACAGTGTGTGTCACTCGCTCTTATTGTTCTCTTTTCACTGCTTTCATTGCCCGCTAGTTCTAACAGAACCGGGCTCGGCCTGTGAGCTGTTGGTGCCTGCGTGTACCGCATGACGCTATGCGCCTCATTTATGATTCAGGAAAGTTCCGTGGTATTGGATACCGGCACAGACCGGCCGGGAGACTCTGTTGCTGTTTTGTTGCCTGGAGCCTGTTGAGTAGGAATTCCACTCCTGACGCTGCACAGCTCTCCTTGTGACTTAGTTGCGACCGTATCGTTAGCGTAGCGGACATTCTGCATGCACTGACGCCGGATCACATGACCATCGCATTTACCTCAAAGACTCAGCAGTGGTCTGAATTGGGTAGACGGATGGTATTTCCTCACTCCACACCGTGACTGATATAGGGACTCTGCTAAGACGTGGCCTGCCTACTTCCCGCTCCGGTCGCCCTCCGTGGTTCCCGCAACACACTTTTGCAACTGCTGGGTGATGATGGAATCTAATTGGCTGTAGGGAGCATGTCACGGCTTGCCTACACACCAATCTCACAGGTCGGTCTGCTTAACAAGAAAGCTGTTTACATTTTTTTTTTTTTGCAAATAGTCCTTTAGCAGAGATTTTTAAAGGAGTTCTACCCAAAAATGACCTCCAAACCCCAAAAACATACTGTCATCTTGATCTTGCTGAGTCATTCATAGACCTGTGGGTATGCAGTCGTCTTCAAATGTGCCTGAACAAATTTTATAAGTGAAGTGGGGGGGGGGGAATCCTTTGCAATGGATGGGGTGTTGTGTGTCTTCTGGACTTGTCTACTCCATTTTGACCACACTTTCCTGGGTTGTTAGGCAGTGGCATTTATCTTTGTATTTTTAAATGCCTGCCTTTGACGTTTTTATGTTACCGATTATGACGGAAATAGGACGGCCTGGGACTTGAATTACTAAAGAGCTTTTTAGTTTGTGGTTTGCTTGCAGCGATTCAGAGCTGGGGGGTGGCTGCTGGGATGTTTAGTATATACCCCATGCCGGTGGAATACATTTAACGTTTGGCTGCAGCCTGCATCTTTCCCCAAATGATCACCCTGCTCCATAAGTGTCATGGGCGTGCGAGTCTCTGTATCCATAAATGGTCTCCCACTTGTTACACGAGAATGATTGTCAGATCAAATGATTGTCAGATCAAACAAAAGGTGCCAGCGCATGTATCGATTGGGCTCCATTTCCATAAGAACATAACAAATTTACAAATGACAGGGGGCCGTTCGGCCCATCAAGCTTGTTTGGGGAGAACTTCACTAATAACTCAAAGTTGTTAAAATCTTATTTAGCTCTGATTTAAAGGAACACAGGGTTTTAGCCTGCACTACCTGAACAGGAAGGCTATTCCGTACTCTAACTCAACATGCTGTTAAAAAAGTGTTTTCTCAGATTCAATTTAAAATGTTCTCCCACTAATTTTCACCCATGGCCATTCTGGAAATCGGGATTGCTGGACTCCCCTAAGCCTGGGAGGTACCAACACTGAGATCAAACCTTGGCCGATATTTCCCAAAGTTGCTCCAAATGATGGCTATCTGGTTGCTGGTTTTCACTCGCCCAGCTCCCGGCTCATCAAAGAAATGAAGAACTTGCTTTTTAAGTCTGGAAAGATTGTTTTTATAAGGGTAAACCAACCTGGTTAGCTGAAAAAACTAGCTTTCGCTTTCCCTGATGTGTCACGCAGATTGTAGGGAACAATTGTTTTGTGAAGGAAAATTACACGCTTCTAAATCAGACGTTCCTTATTAATTTATGTAATCAATAATTAATCATTTCTAGCTCCTGAATAACCAAATGATTAAGTAATTAATTTAATAGGGAGTTTCACGGCTGATCAGATAAAGGGAACAAACACGTGGGTGCCTAAGTGTGGGTAATGCAGTGTAAGGTTGTCACATGATTGAATCACATGTCACATTTGAATCATCTCAGCACAGGGCTGGTGATCGCTGGGTCATGGGTATACAGAATGAGCTGGCTTTGGGTTGATGGTAGTAGCCTTTCGGGGGAGGGGGGGGGGGTCACTGTCCCTTTTTCGCTGACTGCCCCTTTTCTCTGACTGACCCGTATCTGTGCTTTTATAACTGCATGGACTTCGCTATCGCTACAGCATGATGTAGAATGAGCTTGGGGCAGCCTAGTGGAACGAATGTCATCATCTAAAGCTGCACCCCCCCCCCCCCCCCCCCACATGACCCCTTCTCGCCCCTAAAAGCCACCATAACCGTTCATGCTGCTGTGAGCAACTCCTCTTGTGGTCATGAATAGGTTACACTACCGTCGGTCTCTCGCTGCAGAGGACCTCAAAGACTGGAACACTAATGCCATGCAGAAAAGCCATTCTTAAAATCACTTTCTTGTCCTACAGTCATAACAAAACCACATAATTTATTCGGGTGTTACTGGGTTGAGGAGGTGCTACATTGATGGTAATATGTTTCTCTTTTTCACTCTCTTTGCAGGAAAAGAGGCATTGAAGTGGTTCAGGTAGGTTGCTTTTATTTGTATGTAAACAGTGCGGTATTGAGTTCACTTCCTGTTCTGCTGAGACTCTCCTCAGTGTAGTGAGAAACTTCCTGCTGTAGTTTTGATTTCATCTGCTTACAGTACAGGACTCATGAAGACTAGAGATCGATCAGGAGAAGTTACTTTAATATTTCAGCCTATATTGTCTCAGGGTATGGTCCTAATGTTTTGGGATTACGCCGTGTACACCCCTAGTATATCGGATATGCAAATGCATAACGGGCCTGATCTACATGCCGTCCTCTGCCCCGTTTCCGGAATGGCACATCAGTGTGTTCTTGGATTTGACAGGACTGGAGCAAACCTCTCCATTGACATCAGATGTTAATGCATTTATCATCATATTCCTAAAAAAGTTCTTGCGAGCTGCTGCAAGATGAACAGCGTTCAGTGTCTTTATTTAGATTTTCACGTTACTGCACTATCTGACTCCAGCTAAATCAGCGGTTACTCCGCGCGTTTCTGTTTTAATCTGCTAGTCAAAGCTGTCCTTGCTTCAGTTGTTTGGCATAAGTATTAGTGGGACATATTTGTTTTGAAAGTGCAACGTCGTGTGTGGATGTAACAGAGCCTGAAATACAGCACTCAGATGTTTGTTGCAAAATTTTACCTCCTCGTAGAGGCAGGGGTTTTCTTTCTATGTGTGGGGGCCGGTATTAGGCGGGCGGAGATTTTTCCTCCTGCTGTGGGCCCGAAGACCTTGTTTTTGTGCTCTTCTGGCTGGGTTTTTGTCTCCTGAGCGATTCTCGTGCTACTCGAGAGCCTGACACGTTCTTGGGTGTTGGGTCTTGTCGAAGCAACTTGCCCAACAGCAGTTCGCTTCCTCCTTTGCGTAAAGGTTGGCTGGCATAACGGTGCAGACGTTGCTTCACCTCCATGGATGTCCGGGGGTGGTGGCAGCAACTGGACTGTGGATGTAAGGCAGGAAGCATGTCCCGTGTGACTGAGGTCTGCTCCTCCTCAAACCACGTGATGCTCAGCCTGCCAAGCAACTCCAACAGCTCCCCTTCTCTCCTCCTGGGCTCACCTGGTTGTTGTAGTCGAGAGGCGGCCCACTCTGCTCTCCAAATAGTTTTTTTTTTTTTACAGCTCCCGTAGCTCGTAGCCAAGGTGATAATTGCAAGCGCAGCGTGTCACTTTGGAACCTTGGATCTGTTGGCTCGTCATGTGTATCTGCTCTCTGCACAAGCTGCAGTACCGAGCCCCATAGCAGTCGAAGCTTGTCCTTTTGTTTTTGCTGCATGAGAACCAACAGCAACTCCAATTAGTCACTGCTGGGTCTGCCTAAGCAGAACACTGATTCTTCAAGGCACTTTTGGCCTGCATCAGGGATGCTCGGAGTGATGGTTTAGGAGTGATCAATTCCCTATGTGCCCCACAGTAGCCTCCAGACTCGGAAGACTGCAGTTAAGGGGTAGAGAGTCTGAATTGTATCCATCCAGGTTCAACAGTCTGTTATCTTCCCAGGTTTGCATTGATCCAGAGCCCCTCGCCAGCAGCATATGCGGGTGAGACACATACACAGTCACACATTATGTGCGACTTGCAGTCGCTGCGTACTGGAGGAACTGACACTAAACACAAGTCTCTCTATTCATTCCATGAATTTCTCAGTCTTTCTGCTTCTTATCTGAAAATTACTTCTAGAAATGATCAACCCGCCCCCTTCCCATCACCACCACCTTTTGTTTAATTTTATGTGCAGGGCTGCTGAGGTCTCGAGTCTGTCGTGGGAATGTTCCCAAAGTAAGTTTTGCTTTTGTCTGGGGCAGTATAGACCCCTCTCTATCCCTGACCCTCATCCAAAAATTACAAGACCTCCCATCCCCCTATGAACAGTGATATTTAATTGTGAATGGATTCCATGTCATGATGGATTGCATTAACAGGCTCATAGGGGTCAGGCTGTGGCCTCGGTTCCTTGGCTCTTCGGTTCCTTGGCTCTTCGGTTCCTTGGCTCTTCGGTTCCTTGGCATTGCTGGATGCAGCAGCTGACGCTAGTGAGGCCTCGCTGTCACACGACGCTGTGTACCTTGGCTTAGCCCTGCGGGTCTTTATGTAAGGCTGTCGCGTCCAGTTAAAGTGCCCGGGGAGGTGTTAAGGGGAGGAAGACTATGAGGCAGAAAGGAAGAGTGAGTAAAAAAGACATCATGGGTTTCAGCGTTGAAAGAGGCAAGGCAACGCTGAGCTAAAAAACATTATCCGTAGATATATTGCTATGTTGGGATATTCGGTGCAAGAAGACAGAGCTATGCGGAATGGAGCTGGTTGGGATTAGAGTGCTACATGTCAGGATCTGTGTGCCCTAATCCGCCGTGCCGAGGCGGGCAGCTGCCAGCCTCTGAAATGCCTCGTCCGTCGCTCTTTCTCAAACGCTGGCCAACAATCCGCCAGCACGACCCGCGGTGCCGCCGTTTGCTCCTTTGGCCAGCTGGCATTGCTTTGAGGCGTGCATCTATGAGGATTTAAAAGCATAGCCCCCCCCCCCCCCCCCCCAGGTATATTTGGTGTGGGGGGAGGGGGGCCGCCTAAGCTGAGCTGTCGGACCCCTTCACCGATAGTTCGGGGCCCCGGTCGGATTCTGAGGTCTTCCAGATGGCTCCATCCTCCTTACTCTTATCTACCTCAGATGGTACCTGAACGTGGTAAGTCAAGTTTTGACAACTCGTTCAGAGTTCTTCACTGGTGGTGGAATATGCTGGTGGAAAAGCCTGTCGCATCATTCCCCATTCCGGGGTCTTTCGGGGAGGGGTCAGTCTCCCTCGCCTAGGCATCTAGAAGGACTGTATGGAAATTTCCCAACATGGCTGAAGGCTATAACCTCTCCCAGTGTTATTGCTTTATAGTTCTGTAGATATAGATAAAGTGATTCCTGGGATTTCACTGAGAAGCTCTTTTGGGTGAGGTGAAAGCACACCACTGGTCGGTTTCTGGTTTCATTCTCCGATCCCCAATGTCCTTTGATGTTCTCTGTTTATCAATTAACATTCCTTGAACATATGTTAAGGTAAATGATTGTTCATCATTGTCATTTTGCTCATTGTGTTGAAACACGTGTTGAAAGGGGAACTCTGGGTCTCTGTTTATGATACGCCTGTTGTGTAATACCCTTCCTCACATATGGTATGTTCTGGTAAGTCACATGGCTGCCGGTGATTAAAGGGGAGACTGGATAAAATCTACCATTTGTTTGAAATGCATGAGACCTTGCATCCGTGGTTCTGGACAGGTTTTCGTTAGCTTGAGAAGTTGTGTCCTGGGGGGGGGGGGGGGGGGGCCCCTCCTGTTCAATGTTGGATTCAGTCTGATGCCGGCTTGCCGGCAAGCTTTACCTAGTCGGCCCTGTTTACCCGGGTCAGCCTTTTGGGCCTTCTGTCAGTGGTTGCCCACCGTTCAATCGCTTTCCAATTCACTTTAGCCACAAAGTGCCTTGAGAAGGGTGGGTGTGTTCAGTGGAGCAGGGGGTGGAGAATACTAGCATTCTCCTGACGCCACCTGGCTCTGACACATGTACCAGTCCGATGTTTGCATAATTGATAAGGACACACAACTGCAGTCAATATTTTATGAGTTGAGACAATTGCCCATTATGCCGCCCAACGTGGGGAACCTTCAAGCAGCCCCTTATTGGTTGACGTCAGTCACCAGATGACCGTAACCCTGAGAATGTTTATCATAGTGTTTGCACTTTGGTGTCCTGTTCACTTGCAGGAGAAGCATTAACTCATCCTGGATCAATGAACCCCTGTAGAATTTTATGTAGGACATCTTTACTAAGTCTACAGGTTGTTGTTGAACCCCTGTTATTTACAGGATCTTCCCTTTATTGGTCTGTCTTGTTACTGGGGATCACTTTACCCAGTGCTGTTTAGACCTTTTGGTTGCCTGTTTTGCTGGTACGCTTTACTGACATTGAAACTAGCACCTTTAAAAAGAAACTGCAAAGAAGTGGCACTCAGAAGAATGGGTGTCAGACATGCAGTAGTCCTGCTCGTCTTCCAGCTTCCCATCTGATGGATCTCCACCTCCAGTTGCCCCACCCCCCTCATGGTCACAGCCTATTTACAGTAAAAGTAGGCCAAGGAGCACAATTCCTACCACTGCTAATCTCCGGTCTACCGGTATGGAGGTGTGGAATGACTAAAGAGACTCAGGAACTGGCCACACAAGTCACTCAACATGAGGAATGCTCTGTGCGCCCGACTCAGACTTCCGGGGTGCCGGGACTGACCAAGACCAAAGAGCAGCTCTTGTGAATGTGCAGCCCCAGACAGGAAGCTCCTCTCTCTGACAATTTTTTACAATGGGAATGTTGGTGACATTAAGGTCACTGGTTCCCGGTCCAGAGCCGAGCTTAGGGTTAAGTCCCTTACCAGTTGTAATTGCTAACGGGGAACATTCCCAGCAGTTTCTCCAACATTTATGTAAAGGACCTTCTCAAAGTTGCCAGAGAATGTTCCTACTGTAATGTTAATGGAACGTTAATCTCAAGTTTTGCATTTAACAAAGGTTCTGCCGGTTTTGGCAGCAGGGGCGCTGTAAAGGAGGGGTAAACGATGACGATTCTCGGGGCCCATGACTGAGAGGGGGCCCAGAGAAGCCCCCAATAAAATTGTCTCAGCTGTGTTGGGGGCCCTGTCAAGATTCTTTTCATGGGGCCCAAAATCCTTAGCAGCGCCCCTGGTTGGCAGTATAACATTATTACCTGAACGTCATTCTAACATAATTATTGTTGAAAAACCATTCAGCCTGTTCTATTTATACATTATTATATATTATATACATTTATACATTAGCAGGGTAACGTTCTGGGAGCATCAAGAAAACTGGACACTTTGAATGGTTGCATACCTTAATCGTAACATTCCGACAACAATAGATTGTCACCTGGGGAAGTGCTACCTTAGCTTTGAAGGCTACTGTTGTAGGCACAGTATAGTAGGTCAGCTAATGCAGACATTTTGCAAAGCTCTTCAGTAATGGCTCCTTGCTCTGGTAGGTTGTATGAACGTGTGCAGTATCTGTTTGTTCATCCATCATTGTGCCTCTGCAAGCGCGTTTGTTTGCCACACCATAAAAACCATGTGGGCTGGACTCGATCCACCTTTGCCCCTGTTGACAGAGCAGAGGTGACTTAACCCAATGGAGGGTGGGGCAACTATCAGTGTAAGATGAGGTATGAGGCTCATATGTTTTGAATGATTGAGGGATTGTGTTTGTACTCTGTGGGGCTACCCAGCCCATAAAAGTGTTTGAAAGGAATGAAGTCTTTCTACTGTGCCAGCCTTATGACCCCGACTAGACGATCTTTAACCAGCTGGATGCATTTTTTCTTCTTTTTCCTCTTTTGAAATGTTTTTCCCAGGGACTGGGAAAGACATCAAGCCATGTTTGTTCAACTGCGTTCGTCAGAGCAGATTTATTTTAAACCTGCTCATGAAAGTTTACTCCTTGGCTCATGGGGCCAGATGCTTTGTGACATTTGTAGAAAGGCTAGACCGGTCTTGCGTGACTTACTATACAACCAGTAATAATAGCTCAGTTTTGCCAGAATTTCATCAAGCTAAATCTGGGAGTATTTCTTATTAAGGCAGGAAGGAAATTCCACAGTTCTGGAGCCCACACTCGATCATAGACACCAGCTAATATAAGGGTGGGTAAGGTTTATAGGTAATGTTTGTGATGTTATCTTATACCAGCACATTCTGAGATGCAGGAGTCTCCTGTCAAGCCACGTGAAGGAGATGCATGCCTTTGAAGAACCCTGAGAGTGCTCGTTGTCTTGTCAGCGCTCTTGTGAGAAGCTGAGAATGACATTTTAAGATCTTGATGATCATCTAAACAAAACAGCTGTGCATGACGTTGCTCTGTTCCCACTGCTGAGAAGCTCTATTTTGGCTCCTACCCTTTGGTGTTGCCCCACTCTTTTTTCGGGGTTCCAATTTCAGAATCTTGCCCAGAAAGTACTTGTATTCATATTTGGCAGCTTAAAAATATAGAGAGAGCTTGTGACTTAACCTTGTTTGCATGTTTGTTTTAAGATGTCATATTCTCATCGGTCTATTTTCTGAGTGTCACCAAACTGGAGCACTTAAAATGGACCAACATGGACAATTCAATATGTTGACTCTTCTTGCTGGAAATTCTTGGTAGGATGAGTGATTCCTAGTATTATAAAAGCAGCTCCTTTTTAGTTGTCTTTGAGGGATTGTGTTTGTACTCTGTGGGGCTACCCAGCCCATAAAAGTCTGAGTTCTCTGTCTTCTATGTGGGTCCGAGACTCATAAACCCCTGTGGCCCACATCTTGTCCCCATCATCCACAAGCAGCCAAATGTACCAGAAGCCTGGTGTAACAGTTGTAACTTCAACGTCTGTGGAAACCTCTAGTTTGACCCTTCTTAGCCAACATGCTACTAATGAGATTGTGGGTCAGTGGGACCATAGAGTATGAAGTGAAAGCATAGTAGGGGTTTGTGTTGAGTTTTTGGTGGGTGGCGTGGTGGTGCAGTGGTTAGCGCTGCTGCCCCACAGCAAGAAGGTCCTGGGTTTGGTCCCCGGGTCGGGTGTAGGACCTTTCCTGTGTTCGTGTGGGTTTCCACTGGGGGCTCTGGTTTCCTCCCATGGTAGTTAGCTTAATTTCTGGCTCTAATTGGCCAGAGGCTTCATAACTGGCTCTCAGGTAAAGGAAAGCTGGAAAAACAGCAGTGCTCAGCTCTTGAGGACCGTGATTTGAATAACCCTGGTCTAACAGCATGCAAGATGGGTTGCTTGGTGGCCCTGTACTTGTGTGAGTTTGTAGTGTGTTGCTGACTGCTCAGGGTTAGTTCCTGCCTGCACCCGTTGTTCCTTGGGTAGGCTCCAGTCCCCCCACGACCCCAGTTGGGATTAAGCAGTTACAGTGATGGATGGATGTTGGTGGAAGGTACAAACTGTTGCAAGTAGGAGTAGGAGATGAGCGCAATATACCTCAATGAAACTGTTGTGGGCCTTAAGTGTTTAGTTAGAGGGTGTGATGCAGGAGAATTGATAAGGGACGACTTGGTCACCTGGCCAGCCGTCCAGAATGTAAATCCACCCATTCATTGAAGTTTAAGATTATTTCCATAACAGGTTTAGAACAGGAAGATGTCTGGCTGGTTTTTCTTGTCTCTTAGGTTCTGGAAGACTATTTTTGTTATAGAAAAGCATCAAGGAACTACAATTGCATGAGTTCAGATGTGTGTGTCTATAGTAAATGTTGAAGGAAGCCTGTCATTTAATTAGATTTTGGCAAAAAAGGTTTTTAAAGATGTTTGGGTTTTTACCCAGACATTTTAAACATTAAAGTACCAGATGGACATGTGTATTCTGGTTGTTTACATAGAGTTTCCAGTTTACAACAACCTTGGTTCGTGTAAGTGGTGCAGAATCTAGCCCCTGTTTTCACTCAGTAAGCAGTCTATCCCAGTATTGCTCTAACGACGGTACTGGCGTTGTAATAAGAGTCTAATTAGTCCTCATTAGTCCCGCTTGCTATGTCTTGGTTGGGTCAGTCTGAAGATCCGTTCCTGTTGAGTTATTTGCTGTCTAAGTGTAAGTGCATGGAGAGCTGGAATTGGCCTCTCCTCAGGTTAGGATTGATGGTTTCAAGTTGATGAACATCAATAAATCTGCCTTAAGGGCAAAACGGCACTGGGGGAGCGTAACTCTAGGACAGCCCAGTAGGGGGGGAGGTCAGCTGATAGTGGGGGAGACGTTCTCGGCCCCCGAATGCCTCAGATGTGGAGCGGTGATGTGGAGATTGAGCCTCTGAATCTCCCACAGCCTTATAGACGTCAGGCATGGCTCTGCACTTTGATCTGCATGCCACCGCTGAGATGAAACGGGGCCTTTAGCTGCCCATGCCTGCTCACCCCAAAGCCTGTTTGCAGATCAACACTACAGGCAACTTAGAAGCCAAAACCAAATCATGGCTCTGTGACCTTGAGGATTCTGCTCTGGATGGTCTATTCTCTGACCTGAAGGGTCCCAATTTATTCCAGGCATGGTCAGGTTCATGTGCTTTTTTTATTGTGGAGAGTCGACATCCTTCTTCAAATAGCATGGCAGCCCCCCCCCCCCCCTCCCCAAACACAGTGACGGCTGCTACCATCTGCAGTTCTTTGTTCGGCTCGCTGGACGTCAGCTGCCCTACAGCACCCTGGCCCTGCATGGTGTGACGCATTTGCTCTCTCACCTGCACTTCATCATTGCTGTCTCCGACACCATCGTCACCACTCTCATCCTGCCGTCGCTTTTACAGACCTCCTGGACATCATCGTACTTGTCACAGTTCTGTTGCGTTTCCCGGAGACTGTAGTGGGACTTTCCCCACACAGTCTGGATGCTTTAAATGTACTGCGCTGGTATTGCCCGAGCCTCCAGAACTCATGGGACACCCGGTCTAGTTTTGCAGGGTGTGAATCAAACCCCAGAAAGGGTGAATTTGGGTCATTATGAGGAGGTTTTGGAGAAGCTGCTGATTGCTGATTCTTTCTGGCTTTTCCTCAACTCCCTTTGTCCAGAGCCAGTGCGTGTATGCAGTGAGTCCAGAGCCAGTGCGTGTATGCAGTGAGTCCAGAGCCAGTGCGTGTAT
>JAABNY020000025.1:15355250-15370634 GCA_015164015.2 Brevimyrus niger | reverse complement strand
TCGGGTGATAATACGGGCAGCTGAGTTTTGTACCAATTGTAGCTTATAAAGGGATTTCTTAGAGAGACCGAAGAGAATTGCAATAGATCAAGCGAGTGGTGACAAGACTGTTAACAAGAATAGCAGTGGAACGTGTGGTAAGGGAAGGACGTAAGGATTTAATATAACCTGTCTGATGATTAAATAGCAGAAACGGTGTAAACAATGATAAAAGAGCATAGCACTTCACCAGACGAAAATGTGAGCTCTCATTGTACAGGTCCTATAGCCCGTTGAGGACACTCACCCTGTTCTCCTGGGACATGCTGGGAGGGCAGGTCCCTCACATCCAAGTGAGAAGGCGACTCGCTGTGGGCCTCAGAGCTCCGAGGGGAAACTGGCGATCCAGCCACGGTCACCGCTGCCGCTAACAGGTCATCCTGATTTTTGTTCTGAATCAAAAAGGCCAGCAAAAAAAACCCCAAAAGGCACACACTTACTTAGAAGAATCCTATTTATATACATTTCCAACCAAGAACTTCAGACAAGAACTGAGAACAGTAATGTTCTAAGTTTTTGAATACTTGGTTTTCTTACACATTGTATGAATTGTTCTGCTCTTAGCAATATGCGATAAAACCGTTCAAAAAGAGAGCCAAAACTAATCTGCAGACCCGCCATTTGTGGGTTAACATTAAAGCGCCTACGGTGAAGATTCAGTTTCACTCAGAAAACAACGTAGCAAAGTGAGTAAGATAAATACAGCTCTTAGCATGTTACGTATAGCATAAGCATGTTAAACATTTCTCTTTCGCCGGCAAAACTGACATTACCTCTGTTTCAGGGGCATCACTCAGATCTGCAAAAACAAAATGACCCGTAGTACTTTTGATCAAGTAAGAAAATGCAACCACTCGCGGTAAAATCAATGCCCGATTATCTTGCCGATAGTACAGTCTGTCAGAATTAAGACATTGTTCAAAATAGTAAGAAAATATCTGTCTCGTTTATTTATTTATATTTAGCCATAATATATATTAGTATTTTACCAGCTGTAGTTACATATTGGCTAGTTATTACTCACCAGCTGTTACTCCATGTGACACAGCAAACAGCAGTACGAATAAAATTGTCATATTCATGACCTTTTGCATTAAAGCTTGCAGATAAGCAACCATGTTTTAACGAAATGAAGACTTCACAGTAAACGATGTTTGACTAGGCAAACTTTAAACTTAAATTTAATATTCACACCGGACGTTTCCTGGGAAACACTGACTATATGTAATGCACATGCCACCGTCCCCGCACTGTCCTTAAAGATAAGTCGGTTTCAAGGCGTTTTATTATTTACAAACTTATATTAAAGTTTTGATAGCTGCGCTGACATTGTTTATTACCCGAGAAACAATTCATTGCTTTACTATTTAAACCGCTTGACACAAATGCAGCGTAGACGTTAGAGTTTGACCAATCATCGTTCCCCCGCCCCCTATGATAGATTATCCTATCATTATGCCCGACGAATGATATTATCCAATAGAAACGTCACACACCAAAGTCTCTGTACCTGGGTGGTGATGGGATTGAACAAAATTAACAAATACATGTCACTTCTCTATTTGTCATGTTCTTGCACGTGGACCAACCCCTGCCTTTGCAATATTTTTTAATTTTATAGATATGATCAGTAACAATGCGGTTACTACAACGTATTTCACAAACGAAATATTTGTTGAAAAACTCAGTCATCGATTTTGCTACAAACTATTACTGACTCGACGTATGCTAGGTCTTCGGTAACCTGTCAATAAATTGACTGGACGTATAGTTCTGTTCAACGTCACAAGCTAAAAGTGTTTATACTGGTGACCGTTCATTCAGTCAATTATAATTCATGAAACTGTTGGTGACATCCAAAATGAACAACAAAAAAGCAAGAAATTACTTAATTTAATATATTTTATGTCCTGTCAGTATAGTTCCTAAATTCGGGGTTCACTCAGTGCTTGAATGCGGCTGAACAATTTCTGACCATTATTTGTCCGGATTTTTTTTTCTGAGATGCTAATAAAACATTTAAACGTCACTTAAAAAAACGATCTTAAAACTCACGGAACACAAATTATGATAATTAAATATGATCATGATTACCTGATAGTTCCGTGTCCTTGAATAATTAAATAACGGAATCACTGATTTAACTAAATTAAGTTAAATGGCTCTTTTACGATAGTTTGAGGTCCACAAACCAATGTACAGTAAATTAAGGTAACGCATTTACCTTTTCTATTCACGAAGGCGTAACTATGATGTTCTTCATGAAAAAGCTGTGTAATGTTATTTAGTATATATGCACAATCAGGGGAGTTTTAGTTATTGAAAATACCAGGGGCTAAGTCAAGTTTACCTGGCGCTTGACATTTCTTTTTTGAAGGAAGGTAATTGTAATTGTCATCGGGGCTAAAATACTCAGGACTAAGGCTTAAAATACACGGGGTTATTTCCTCGAGTGATCGGACCTACCGACGCCCATGTGCACAATATATATGCATCATGTTTTCATAAATATCCAATGAAATGCCATTGAACATCTTAGGTATAGCAAGCGTTCATAAATCGACATCCACAAAAACCCATTTTGAAAGACATTCTATGTTTATAGCATTTAATTTATTCGTTGAAATACCCCAGAAAGTGTAATATGACTTTTCGAAAGACTTTTCGGGGTATTTCGATGATAATTTTTGATGAAATCAATGAAAGCGTCCTGTGGTGCATTTACTTACCAGTCCGTGGTACTTCCTGTGAAAGATAAACAAATGGAGCTGAACACACGGACCCGTCAAAATCCTCAGAAATGTAACCACACACCGGGATTTCAAATTCAAGATGCCTGGACAGAAAAGAAAATACAATGTTCGCTTTCCACCCGTAAGTTAATCTGCATGTATCTCTTAAGGTGGATGTCTGAGTTAGACTTTTCCCTACTAGCGTGAGTTCATGACATGGCGTGGCTTTGGAACTTCTAACACCCGATTTCTCCCGACATCCGCATCCCTTAGCTCAAAAACCTCACGTCTTCTTCGCTTCTTGGACAGGGTCGCATCAAGAAGATCATGCAGAAGGACACGGAAGTGGGAAGGATTGCAACAGCTGTTCCAGTTATTATTTGTATCCTACGATGTGACTTGACGCGCGCTTTCATCAGATGAATTTCCTCAGATGAATGGCACCGCATGTAATATATGAAATAACTCTACCTGGGTATGGTTTTTACCTTAGCTTTTGCAATCAGCCAGAGCCCTGGAGATGTTCTTAAAGTCTCTCTTGAACAAGACTAATCAGATCACCCAGTCGAAACACAGCAGGATCATGACCATAGCCCATATGTAAGTTTTTGCATGGATGAAATGCCTGTTTTCTCTCTTCGCATTTATAATAGATACTATAATCATCCTATGTATTTACTTGCGTTTCTTCCTTGTAAAACAGAATTCTGAAAGTGTCCTTAAATCAGAAATAATTTACCATATTCTTTTATAAAGCAGATTTTTCATTTCTGTGGGTGGTGGGATTGATGTCATTCATAGGAAGCAGTGTATTGACACAGAGAAGCTCTTTGACTTCCTGAAGGACCTGGCTGAAGAGTTCACAGTGCCGGCTTCCCAGAGGGACAGTCGAGCCAAGGGGAAGTGGCCAGCCCAAAAGTGGAGAGCCTCCAGTCCGCCCATTCCGGGAGGCAAGGGGAGGCAGAGGAAAGTTGCTCTGTGGTTGGCTCGTACTGGAACCTCCACAGTCAAACAAATCTGCTAACTTGTGAGTCTGTAATAAAAATTGAGTTGTTTCATCATGTCTTTTCTAGGAAGAAATGGAAGGACGTCCCAATCAAACCAAAGCTGCAGAAGCATGTACAGTGATACGTAGAACAAGGAAAATTTGTGGGTGATTGTTGTATCGCATAAACGGATGGAGGTATTCTGACTTGGCTTAAATGTCGTTAAGGAATATTATTTGGCACTTTACCTTGCCACATCATTTTCATTATTTGATGAATCGCCCAGAGCTGCACACCTTATTTGGGGACATGAAAGGTAAGCAGACTTTTCTTGGCTAGATTGACAAAAATGAGGTGTGTTAATCCCATAAGGTGCTCAGAGTAGTCAACAAAATGGCACCTTTTTAACCTTTATTCTGACTGAGCAGTAGTGTGTGTGTGTGTGTGTGTGTGTGTGTGTGCGTGCGTGTGTGTATTTTTTTTTTGTTTGTTTTTAAGAGGATTCATCTGGCATGATGTACAGGTGTTGTCTTCTGCTGCTGTGGATGTTATGCGTCACACCTATGAACTCTGTCAGAGCAAGGTGGTCATGGGAACTTATGAAGCACCTCTTTCGTTAATATGAATGCGTTGTACCATTTGGTTCAGCTCGAATTTTAAATATTCTAATTTTTATTGGTGTCAGTGTGACAGTATAATTATTCATGAAGTTGCATGTATTTTTTTTCTTTATGTATAAAACTGTCAGAGAATAATCATTTGTATAGATCCCCCAAGATAATTTACTTGTAAAATTTTATTTTGTATTTTTTTCATTAAGAAGGGGATATATTGGCTCAGACATTACTTTGAATATATATTTTTTTGAGTTCATTCTAGAGGGGATGTCAACTTTCTGTTTTTGTGTATGTATATAGCATTGCGGTTGAGGGTTCGATGTATACCTCTTCTGGGAGAAAAAACTGCTAATTAATTATCAAATAAGCTCTCTCTGCGTGGTTTTCAATGGTGCATCAGTTATAATTCAAGCATCCCATCCAGTATTGGCTGCTCCACCCTGTGCTATAACCACAAACATTCTTTGTCTGCTTTATGGAGATTTGCTGCTTGTTGCGGAATTCTTGTCGTGGTACCTGTTCCATGTTTATGGATCCGGGAAAAACATGACAAAGGAGCATTCTTCTTTGCACTTTCTGTATATATATATATATATATAGATACATAGAGATATATATAATCCGTTTGATGCAATTTTTACTGATGTACATTTTAAATTTAGAGCAGTGTTTGATGTTTTGGCTAATTTAAACTTTTGGCATAAACTTCGGGCCAAATACAGCAGGTATTTTATAGATATCAGTTCAGTGTACATTAGTCATACTTTACTCTTTTCCACTGTGTGATATTCTAGGTCTACTCCTTTCATGGGCACCTGTATCCTAGCAAAATGTTAATTGTAAATAGATGGTTCTTTAAGTCATCTTACAAACAATGTTACAATCATGAAATCCATTACAATAAATGCAAAAAGTAAAAACAGGGAGATAACGTTTATTGTTTGGCCACCAAAGGAAATCATCTCAAACGCAAAGTAAAGTATGAAATGAAACTGCAGGCTGTGCTGTTGCCATTCGGACCTGAAGGCCGCCGCTCCAGTTGCAACTGCTAAATAAAGCAGAGCCCAATGCACTATGCTCCTTTACTCAAGTTCCCTGCACCCATGATAGATCAGTCAGATCTGAGCTGCAACTGGGTCTAATGTACTTCAGTTCTTTACAGACCATTTTCATTGCTACTCATACTGACCTGCAGTAACCAATACATATCAGATTTTGCATTATTAAAACTAAACAGATTACAGTACCAAAGAATATGTGCGTCCACAGAAACAGACTGAATGCCCAGTTAGTTAGTGAATTGTTTCAGTAATCAAGTTGATAGTTGACAGTACTTACAGGAACACGTGTGTGAAATCTCATTTAAAAACAACAGTTCAATAAAATAAAGTACAAGTAAACAGAGACGATGCAAGTCTATTCTTTAACACTTTCAAAAGACTACTCTAATCAAGAGAACAATACAATCCCCTCAAGTGGTTCACGGTTTCATATTCCATTTCATGCCTGTCACCAAAACTGTCTGAAGCCTCTGTACGCGTGTGAGGATTCAATCTTCAGTCCACAAGAGCACAGTCTACTCACACTGGTTCTGCAGCAGTTCTAACAGAAAAAAAAACTGTGCTAAAAACAAAAGCATTTATGCACACACATTACAGGCAAAAAAAAAAAACACTCCTTTCTCCTGATTTTTTTTTCTCCCCCAAGTTCAAAGGTCACACGAGGAGGAAACGACACGATGCAGTGCGTCTTCAGTAGAGCCGTGATCCGTAACCAAAAGTCTGTTTGATGCCCTTAAAATAGTACTGCTGCCACCCGTGTCTCGTCCTCTCCTCCTCGTTGACCGGAACTCCTCGTAGCTCCACCGCCAGCTCCGTCTCGTTGCCGTGGTCCAACAGGTTCATGGTTACTGTTGCATAATGTTCTAGGGTTGAGCCGAGGTGGAAAGCTTAATGAGCATTCGACTCATGCAAGTCAACAATAAAGTGCATTACTCATGCGCCCCTACTGGACAGTAAGTGGCACGGCAGTTAAGGATACATATAAGAAACATGCCCAAAGTGAGGCACTTCCACTGTACTGCCAAGCCAGGTATGTACCTAAAAGTCCAGCTTTTTAAAACCACCATTAATTAAGGTAATAGTAACCAGTAATAACTGCAGACATGCTTCCTGAAGAGTCCTGATGGCTTCTCAAAATAACAGCAAAATTAACCCTTGACCTACCACAGGGCCAGGTGTTGTATCGCCATTTCATGACTATTTTTTGTTCTGGAACCTGAGAGAAAAAGCGGGGAAAGAGAAAGCAATTTTATTTGCAAGTTGGGACTTCTTTCACCATGAATGGGGAATGAGAGCGAAACACTGTACATCCAACGCGCCGCGCTCACCAGCTCCTGGAACTCCCCCAGGACGTTGCCGTCCAGCAAGCGGAATTTGCCCCCCTTCTCTCCGTTCACCACCGCAGTCGCGTGCGTGAAGGCCTGCACCGACTGAATAACAAGCTTCGTTTGTTAAAAAGGCACAACTTCAAAGCAGTAGTTAAAGCACAAGACAGCTTCCCAGCATTAAACCTAAAGAATAATGCGAAGTATAAAGCGGGCCATATAACTTCTACTGTTCCTACACAGAGAATAAAATGCAACCCTAAGTCTTTTTCCACAGGACTGCCTTTACACTTCCATCTTGTTCTGCATGATTTGCCTGAAGGAGTGGACTCCAGTCTTCTGGGTAAATGAAATAATAAAAAAAAAAACAACAACAACAAAAAACTTGATCTATTCATTTATATTATGCTCCTGCCTGCTACTGAGTAGGTCTTAAAGCAGGTTTAAAGAGAAAAACCATATAGGTCATTAAATCCCCAGAAGCATTAAAAACAAAATAATTTGCATGTGGCCACAGTGTAAACCAGTAATGGGAAGAAACCTTTCAGCACTATCCTGGCAATAGCCCTCACCTCCTGGTTGATGAAGACTCTGTAGAGCTCCTCCGCTGAGGTAAGAAAGGTGTCCTTCAGGCTGACCTTGCAGGTAGGGATCTTCACTCCAGTACTGGAAGCAGCAGCTGAACTCCCAAATCCTATCTGTGACGAGGATTTTTAAGATGTGGGAAACAATTGGAAAACCTGCTACTAGTGACATTTTGTGAAATAGTGGGTGATACAAAGTCCTTTGAAGTTTAAGTACATAAGGGAATACAATCTACTGAAATTTCTCATGGAGCAAAGCATCCCACAGTGAACCAGTGTAATTATCATAGAAACATATATCATTGTATTTGCTATGATGCAGTGAAACAGGCCTGCACCCATTTCCATGGAAACAGCTTCTGTGGATATGGGCACACTTATGGAAACTAAGTACGAGGGTCTACCTCCATTTGTTACTATGGAAACACGGTACAACTGGCACGAAAAACTTGCAGCCAATTCTTCAGCAGGTGTTGACATTTGAGTTTCAGACTTGCGGGATGTTCTTACCACAAGACCCTGACTAAAGCACCATGAGATAAGGGTCAAACCTAACTACTCTGGCTCTTATGCACACTCCTGCTAAGGTCCTGAATCCTGGTCCTGGCTCTAGACTTCATTGTCGCTGGTAACCTGACCCACCTGGGTCTTGTCCGCTTTAACTTGAGCCTGTGACTGCGCCTGTTTTTTCACACCATTGGCCGTAGGCAAGATCATGCCTTGAGTGAATTCTGAAACGACACAAAGCTATCTGGTTACTATTAGTATTAAACACAAGAACCTACCCAGCCCCGGAAACAAAGTCTGGCTGAGTCCGACAACATGCAAGAGGTCACCTGTCTTCAAATAATCCACATAGCTCCCGAGCGCAGCTCGGATTTTAGCAGCTCCTTCTGTTTTCATGAGGACTGGGAGGGGTGCGTCTGGGTCACCTTTGGTTACAGAGACCATTATCTGTCAGAAAAACAAGAATTACATTTGTGAGGTTTGATATAATTCCATATAGTGCCACCTCACACCAATACCTCCACTTCCAGGTTAGCTTCCAGCATCGATAAATTTCCTATGATGCATAATATTTTCCATCCATGACGCATGTGAATTAAAACCTACGTCCAGGTCGTCCGTGTTATTTTCATCAGAGAGGTTCGGGACCTCTATGCTCCCTTTGTATTTGGTTCCCGTGTTAGAAACCCCTGCAAAAAAGCAGACAGAAAGAAAACTCATGTGATGTATGTGTACAATCGCTGACAGCATCCTCACTGAATCCAGAGACACTGTGAGACAGAACTTACTACGCAGTCATATAATCTCCATGGACTTCAATGGACCAGAGAACAAGCATGGTTTCTTTGACCTCTGTGACTGACTATAGCCTTAGAGTACTCCACAGTACTCCTATAAAAACCAAGATTTACTACAGAAAAGATTCTTACAGAATTATTGTATGCACAAAAATCATACACCAGACACAACTGTTGTTTCTTCAAATGACAAATCAGTTACACCAACACTTCGAATTGTTGTGATGTTCCAATAGTCACTGATCATCACTTTGACCTATACAACTTTTCAAGGTATTGACCATTTGCACAACATCAATAGACGAATTCTCTAGCTCCGCAACCCTGAGAGTTATTCTATCATCGTGTGTGATACTGTGTGGATTTGTTTGAATTTGAGCAACTGGATGCCTAGATTTCCTAAGGGATCAATAAAGTTTCTATCCATCTATCTATCTATACTCTGTCAGCTTTTGCCCGGCCCACTGCCTCACCTTTCCAGGTTGCCTGGACGTCCCACTCATAGAAGAAAATGAGCTTGCCCTTGCGGTTATTGATGGAGGCCTCGCCCTCAACCTTGCTAACTTCCGTAACTCCACAGCTTCCCTCCTCGCTCTCTACATGAACACCAGAGAGCAGCTCCTTCAGCTTGTCCGATGACCAGTTTGTCACATCCCGCTCCGTCCTTCAGGGGCAGAACACGAAGGCACGACATGATGTAAACCACATATGCAAGAGAATGGACATACTATGGGCACTCAGACACCAGTGATATTACGGTTATACTACAGTTAATGTACTGTTATATTTGACCATAATGCTCTGTTAACCCAGGAATAAATAAAAATCAAAACATTCTTGCATAACAGCCATTTATATAGTAAAACATTAACCATTACAGGTGTAATACAAAGCATGTGACGAAGTACAGCTCAACCTAACCACACATTTTTAATAAGATAAAACGGGAGAAAAAATATATAACTTAAAGAGAATTCAATATTTATTGAAACAGAAAGGAGGAGCAGATATAAGGGAGCTTTTCGATGGTGGACGATTTCCTGTCGAACCCTGGCAGTAAGGTATCATCACCGCGTGTCAAACACTGACTTCATCCCAAAAGTGTGGCTGTTATTGCACACATCCGAGACAAAGTGTATGGTGCAGAGCAAGTATATCTACGCCGTTACACAACGACAGCTGCAGTCGCCTCCGCGCCCGAACCCGGTGCTACCTCACCAGTGCCAGTTGTTAACGTTAGTCGCGTCGGCTCTCTCCTCTACGATCCACCGAGGGTCTCCTTCTCCCCATTTGGCCATGGTTTTTTAAAAGGGAAGCAAGATTAACAGGACCGGCTATACAGCCAAACGGCTCTACAGAAATATCCACAATTGAAATCAGTGCAGTAATTGGATAATTAAATTCTGGAGCTAGACACTGCGTGACATCGGTAACAGCATCGGTAGAACAGCCGGCAAAAAACCTGTCGTTTTCTAGAATGCTCACGGTAGTGCTTCTAGCTCTCCGTAGAAATTACTGGAAGCGGAACTACGTCACCCAAACATTGCCCTCAGACATCTCCTCCCGACAGTTCGCACGAGACATCGCTACGTCCGTTCCAGTGGATCCTTTGAAAGTACATTAAAAAATATAATAAACTATTAACTAAATACATACGTTGTTTAGAACTATAATCTTAACACAGAAGTTCTGTATCTGGAAAAGTTGTCACCTCACCCAGGGTATTACTGCCTTGTGCCCGTTTAGAAAGTGATTGAATGGATGGATTGATTGACGTACTGTATTTAAATGTAATATATACTACATCTCCCAATAACTTTATGCGCACGTATCACGCATAGCCCGACGAGTATACGGAAAACAAGGAAGCGATTGTGTGGTACTCGGGATATGTAGTTTAACTGTAGTGAACTACCGTTGTGTTTGACGATTGGTTGATAAAAGAATACTACATCTCCCAACATAGACACAATGGTTGTGTAGGCTTAAGCCGATTGTCAGTGACGGGTGTGTTTCAAGGTAAAAAACCGTTTTCCAATTAAATAAAGATATATACGACAGAAATTTGTGTATTGTGATAATGCACAGTGAAAATACTTTCAGTAGAATGCTGTTGTTTAGATGTTTTCATAGCGGTAATAAAACTGCATTTCCTAGCTTGTTAGAAATGTGGAAACATTCGTACCATTGTAAACAGTCATTTTGACAGAACATTGACATGTCTCCTATTTGCTCTGTAACAGTTTTTATTATTTATTCCTATAAAATGCTTTGAGTGATTGTGGGTTGTAGTATCATGCCCAGATTTCAGCCATATACGTAGACGTTTAAATACGCATTTCCGCAATTTGGTTGTTCGCTTGTTACTATATGAAATAAGAAATGGAGATTCCACAACACTATTAAAAAAGGTTTCGTAAGCAGCATAGGTGCATAACCTTCATGCATTATTACAATATTTGATTTGGTCAAAGAAGCTGCATTCAATATTATTATTATTAATAATAATAAAAATTGCAGCCTTTTGATTATTATACTAAATAGGTCGTTAGAGGACAGGAGAGGACAAACTGACAATCACTAAAATTGTTTGCTTCATCGACCATGGTATGTAGGTGCGTTTATTAATTGTATTATAAGCAATACTTTCATAACAATTTATCATAATATAATGGATTGCTGTTAAAATGTTGGTCATAGTACTTAAGAGCAGCACGGTTAGTTTAACTGTTGAAATTATTTAACAAAATAAACTGACATCATGGGTTTAAAGTCACCAGAAAAATTTTCCTAAATATTTGCCCTCTTTGCTTTTTACTTTTTTTGGTTTTACTTTATTCTATATTCTGCTTTGTAGCTGTATTGTAGTCAGCAGTACAATATAGAAGCACAAATAATCTGTGTGTTTCTCCCCCAGATGATGAGGAGTAAACCTGATGAAGATGATTACTGGAATAGTTCGAAGTTCAAGGCCTTCACCTTTGATGATGATGATGATGAGTTTTCCACTGTGAGAGTCTTTTTCTGTGACCAGTTGAGCTGATCAGTTATCTGCATGTATTAACGTTGAATGAAATTCGGCCTTACCAAATGTCCACTCGCACTTTCAGTTGAAGGAGTCTAAACGAGCAGTGAACAGCATTCGCGGTTTGGTGGATAACGATGATGACGACGATGAAGATGATGTGGAGAAAGTCAGTTGGAGCGGCGAGCCTGTTGGAAGTATGGATGGGTTTCTAAAAAAAGGGGACACTATTGTTAATGACATGAGACAGACCTGTCCCAGCCTGGGGTTTATATGCATCTGTCATGTTTGACATTTTGTTGTTTCGCTGCTGGTTTGGCTGTAGGTATCTCCTGGTCAATCAAGGAAACTGCCTCCAGTGTCCACGTGGGCGGGCAGGACCATGGACTTCCCAAGATCCACAGCACACCCTCTTTGCCCAGGCAGGGCTCTGGTTACTCGCTTAGCTCTCTCTTCAAAGGTACAAAGCTACCTCTTTGCTGCAAGGCATAATTACCCATTCAGTGTGTATTGTTTGGGCTGGATCACAAGTTGGACCGCCTAGCATGCTCTTAACTATGAATAGCATCAAGTAGCTTCTGCAATCTGGCAGAGCTGTGAGCCATTCCTCTCATTTCCTCTTGGTTCATTGTTGCTCCCGAAGGGCATAGGGGCACTGCATGGTGTATAATTTGGCCTCGTGGCTGAAGGATCACTCGGCGGTCATTAACTGTTGGTTCTTTTGTTTTCCAGGAAGACCCAAGAGTGGTAGCATCCAGGCTATTTCTGAGTGTAAGTGTTTCGCTCAAGTTTAGAGATTATGCCTTACGGATTGCTTCAGTACGGCTGTGTCAAAAACCTGCTTGAAAATTGATTGTACGGCACAGCGTTCCTCGACGTTCCCTCGCGAAGTTTTGCACCAGAGCTGCGGAAGCCGAAGGCAGAGTACAAGGTAAGTAAGCCTGTGCGTTTAGTGAATTTAGTCAAGGGCAGAGTACATGTATTTATTCAGCTTGCGCATTTATTCAAAGTGACATACAAAGTGAGGCAAATAGTACATAACAAGCATAGAGTAGCATGTCCGTATATGTGTCACTTGGAAACGCCTCCGGCACGATTTAGGCTACAATGTCCTATGACCACAACCGGGGCAGGTAGCAGGATTAGGACCCTAACATAAAGGATATGGTTCAATACTAGGATGCTGTGGTAGCTGTATTGGTGTGTGGGGTATATGAAGAGTCACCCTGTAGAGATGCTGAGATGCTGATGTGGTGACATGATACTGTCACTGACAGGATTACAGTGACTGGAGTCCGGAGGAGACTGTCTGGAGGATGCAGCGAGGAAAGGTAAATGCGCTCTTTTTAAAATCACTGGGCACTACCTGGGCACTATTCCATGAGGTTCCAGTCATTTTAGTTATGGTTCTACACATATGACATTTTCAGAGTGCTTTTAAAATTCCACCTGACACTTGGCCGGCCTTCTCTTGTGCACTTGGGTTCCTCACAGCTATTTTTCAATTACGTTTTCCAATTAAGCCAAATATTTCAGTATTAAAAATGCTTTTACATTTGGCGGTCATACCCCCCTCCCTCCTCCTCATGGCTTACAGTCCTGCCACTTTATCCAGTTGCCAGGGAATTACCTGAGCTTCCCACTGTACCGGTTCCAATCTGATGTACCGGTTCGTTCTGATGCAGGCCTACTCCTTCGAGACGTTCCGCTCCCTGAAGGACAAGATGCTGCTTTTGGACGAGGCCGTCAATGCGAACGACGGAAATGTCATCACCGCGGTGTGTTGTCGGGCAGTTACGATACGAGTGGAGCGTCTTTCAGAAACACAGACTCTCTGGCAACTTTGTCACGTTTTACTAAAGCCAGACGCTCTCTTCTCACAGGTCCTCATATTTTTAAAGAAGTCCCTAAGTAAAGGTATGAGGTCTTTCCTGATGACGTGTAATATTTGAGTTCCTCTCCTCGCCGCTTTTTCACTGTCGGAGCAGAACTTCTTTCTGGCTGTGGGTCTGTACATTTCTTCTGTCCCTTGCCCCCCCCTGTTCTTTGCTTTTATGGTCATGTTTGCGGGGCTCAACAGAAATTCTCTCAAGGGAGCTGACGTCAAGGGAGATAGCCCTCCGGCATTATATTCACTACCTGAAGGAGATGGGAGAGCAGAAGTCACTCGTGGAGCTTCTCAAGTGAGTCGGCGAGCAAATTCATGTTCGCCTTGTAAACCCAAACAGCCTGTGGTTACAGACCATTGAGTTTAGATTTCACCTCATCGATCTGAAATAAACAGAACATGTTAACCATAATGGTGTGTATGTGTGCGCGCGTGTGTGTATGTATATATATATGTGTATTAACTCTGTGGCTTCTTCAGTTAGCTATGGAAGGCATCCCATAATCCACACCCTTGTCGACATGCTTGTTTCCAGGTCATTGGGCCGGACAGAGCACATGGCGGTATGAAGCCACTGAAATCGCACCGCTTTAATCGGGCCTCAGGAACCAGCCCAGGTTTGACCTCAGCTCTGAATCACTGATTATTTATTGTGCAGCTTCTCCAGTACAAAGAGCACCTCAACATCAAAGATGAAGTGCGGAAAAAAGAGTACCTGAAGGCCTGCATTGGGTAAGGACTGTGTACGTCTTTTTGCCGTCTCTCCATTAAGGAAACCGTGTGTGTCTGTGCAATGCCTGTAAGGCTGTCGACCCTGTTGCAGTCTCCCCTTTTCACCAGAAGATGCCAGCCATGTTCAGGACCACTACACGCTACTCGAGCGTCAAATCATCATAGAGGTGAGGTTGCCATTTTTCTCATCCTATTAGTGGAGATCAAGAAAAGGAAAGTCAGTGTGGTTGCGGTGCGGTTTCTGTTTCTGTGATTGTGGTGGGTACAATTTTAATGGAGGGGGGTTGACTTCTGTGGCACTGTGTGAGATGCTCTTCCTGTGTCCTTGGGGAAGGCTAACGACAAGCAGGCGGAGAACAAGGTGGAGGTGTTCAAGAAGCACCCCCGGAAGGCTTCCATCCTGAACATGCCCATCATCACCACGCTCTACTACTCCTGCTTTTACCACTATGGGGAGCCAGAGGTAGGAGCCTCGGCCATATAGGGTCTCTTCTTCATCGTATATCAGTCTCTGATTGGTCCTCACTCAGCCTACCTGCCCCGCGTTGTCATAGGGCACGTTCAGCAGCCCCGCAAACATCAGGTCAACTTTTAAGGTAAGAGTGAGTGTTTGAAGGGCGCATGTTGTCGAGTTCTCTGGCTGGTAACGTAGAGAAGAGGGGTGCCACTGTTTGGCTTCAGTAGGAAACTGAGCATCAGAGGAAGAAAGCTCAGACCAAAAAGTATAGGCCAAGATTTTGTTTTAACCAACCAGTTAAATATAAAGAGTCACAGTGACTCATGTGGTTGATTGAAAGAAAATCTTAGTCTGGATACGTATTTTCTGGATCTGAATTTTCCACCTCTGCTGAGCACCGCTGGCGAATCCAGTGTGGGTGGGATGCTGGCTGTGGACATCCCTGGGGATGGTGCAGTGTAGGAGAATCCTGTTTGAACAAGATTAAATTTAACTGTAGGACTGTCAAATGGCAGTAAGATATTGAGGTGGAAAGTTCAGGTCCAATCCACAATCTTGTTGTGCAGTGCGTGAGTTGAGAGCCTGTTTCTTAGTGTGCGTGTCTGTGTCTGCGTGTCTGCGTGTCTGCGTGTCT
>JAABNY020000025.1:15337851-15355150 GCA_015164015.2 Brevimyrus niger | reverse complement strand
GTTGTGCAGTGCGTGAGTTGAGAGCCTGTTTCTTAGTGTGCGTGTCTGTGTCTGCGTGTCTGCGTGTCTGCGTGTCTCTGTGCATTGGCAGCTTGTGCATGCAAGCGTCAGTTATCTTGTATGTTTCATTACTGTAGGTTCAATATGAGTAACTGTTTTTTGGAAGTCACTGAATCACTTTTCAGCAGTGTTTTCTTCTGAGTCATTATTAATTATAACATCTGCACGACACCCCCCTCCCCCAACACCACCTCTACAGATCTCAGAAAAGCAGTACTTCCTCACAGTTCTGGGCGCACGTGCAAAACTGAAGGAGTGGTTTGATGTAGACAGGCTTTTCGCTGCCAAGAATTGGTTTGGCTACACTAAGAAGAAGTCCCCCATTGGGTTCCACCGAGTAGTGGACATTCTGCAGAAGAACAACGCACCAGTCCAGGTAAAGTCTCCTTAACGTATGGGGATCCTGCGACCCGACCTCGGATAAGTGGGAGAAAATGGATGGATGGATGTATGCTCCTTTTTCATGTTAAACACTAGGGGGAGCACAAAAAACTTTTTCTTTTTCTTTTTTTTTTCCTGCGGCTAGCTTATTAATATGACAGTGCACTTTGTGGTACTTTGAATTCTTTTATTTACAGTGACTGTGTGATTGGATCTAGCTTTCCTATCTCAAAATGGCTTTTGTGTGGACGTGTAACCTCTTTTGCAGGTGCTGCAGGAGTACGTGTCCTTGGTAGAGGATACGGAGCAGAAGATCAGCCTGGCTCAGAAATACAAGTGTCACGACATTGTCATTGACGTGAGCTTTGCTCTTTGATCTTTGACCAAATAAACCATTTTTACTTTTCTGCATTACATAAACCACAAGATGTGATTCAATTTGCTAGTTGTTGCATTGTGTTCAGTGGTGCTTGAAACCTCTTAGTCTATGTGGCCTGTCGTTTCCACCTTACTCCAGACTTACAAAGACCTGAAGGACCGTCAGCAGCTGATCATATACCAGGGAAAGGTGGAGAGGAACTCACCCGAGGACAGGAAGATTCAGGATCTCCTTAACAACATGGTAAGGGAGCAGCTGAGAGGCTTTGTAAGTGGCTTTCTCTGACCTGCTCAGGACTCATCCATATGGATTTTCTGAGAGTGGACTGTTTGATCTCTTTATCCTGCACTCAGAGGATCGCAGAGTCCATGTTTATCACAGGTGTTTAATCTGGAAGTCCTGGAACTACCAAAGAAGAACCGTAAAACGTCTATTCATTTGACCAAATATACAAGCTATTTCTCAGGATGGGGCATTTGCAGGAGTTGTCGTTAGGGTAATGCTTTACGTAAACTGGACATTCATAATGCCTTTATGATGCATTTGTAGAACATTCAGTGCTTCTTCATAATGCATTCATAGAGCATTTTAGGTGCCGTTAATGTAAAGTGTTACAGATTATAGCAGGATTGCCAACTATCACGCATCTGGTGTGACTCACGCATCTGGTGTGACACTCACGCCTTGACACTGTCATGCTCACTCAAAAAAATCTCACAGTAAATTTGTATCATTCCATTATAAACCTAAAATTAGCTACATCAAAAGCATTAAGGTAGTTTGCGAACCTCACAGACTATTTACAAGGTTTATATACATGGGCCATTCCACTGAATCTGTGCCATTTCTGCCCCCAGGACATTATATGTATAAATGTGCATGAAAAGTAGCTTTATAATACATGTTTTTATCAAAGTGTCCTCATTGCAAATTTAAGATACATAATAGGGCTGGGCAATATCATATCGATACTGCATCACACGTGCAATAATCACGAGGGCTTCAGATGACAGGCGTGACATTTGACCATGCATCAGCTTTTCGGTGGAATACAGACATTTATTTACATCCACCATTTAGGGAGTTTAGTAGTATGGCTAAAATATTAATGAGGCTTTGTTTGATGTCCAAAAGTCATTATTAGTATAAATATGGCATATCCTTCCATCCATCCATCCTCCAAACCGCTTATCCTACTGGGTTGCGGGGGGTCTGGAGCCTATCCTGGAAGCAATGGGCATGAGGCAGGGAACAACCCTGGACAGGGGGCCAGCCTATCGCAGGGCACACTCACATACCAGTCACTCACACATGCATACCTATGGGCAATTTAGCAACACCAATCAGCCTCTGCATGTTTTTAGACTGTGGGGGGGAAACTGGAGTACCCAGAGGAAACCCCATGACAGCATGGGGAGAACATGCAAACTCCACGCACATGCAACCCAGGTGGAGACTCGAACCCAGGTCCCAGAGGTGTGAGGCAACAGTGCTAACCACTGCACCCCCATGCTGCCCCCTGGCATATCCTTATGTTTAATAAATGTGTCAGACATGTCAGAACTGCAAAAAGCACCACCACACCTCCGATGTCTTTGATCTTGTTTATCCACAAGATCTTCTCTTCTGAAAGATGCCGTCGCTGCACTTCTTCACCCGGACTTCAGTGCATATTGCACTGAGGTATACCAAACCGTAGTATGCCAAAGCAGTATTATGTGAGGTGCTCCGCTAATTGAATTTCAGAAACATAGAGTTTATACACATTACTAACTTTCAGGTATCATAAAACACATCTCATTAATATTTAAGCCTTACTACTAATCCTCTTACTAAATTATGCCTGTAAATTGATGTCTGTATAGCGCAGAAAAGCTTGACATCCGGCCAAATGCTTCGTCTGTCATCTGAAGCCTTGGCGATATAATATCGATAAGATATCGCCCAGCCCTAATACATAATGTAAAACATTGAACAAGCATTGATTTGGCACATTCCACAATTGGCATGTTCAGCTGGAACTTGCCTGAAGACCACAGAAAAATCAAAAGTAAGTTCTCCCACTTTCCTGTATTTTTGATGATATTGTAAGTATGTCTCAGGTAGTCAAACTCAATGCTCAGTCCTGTTACCCACATTATTTATTAGATTATATTTACTTGTTTGTTTATCTATCTGTTTATTTATTAGATTATCAAATTAGGTTTCACTGTGGTTTGTGAATTTGTTAATTTTATGATAGAATTCAGTCCTGTTACTCATAAAGAGAAAAGTTCATCTTGGAGGCATATATAGTCATGTTATTTAACCACAAATATACTTTTTGAACATGTAACCAATCATTTAAAATACACATTTTATTGAGGGGAGCGCAGAAGAACTAGTTGATATTATATGAACAGTCCTTGAGGTTTTGGTAACAGTTTTGAGAAAACTGTCTTCCATTTAGAGATCTTAAAAAAAATTAAATGTAGTTACCAGTGCACATTCTGAGTAGTTAAATATGTGTGTTATTAGATTCGTTATTGAAAAAGATTAAAACATGGAATGTAGTGCTGAAGATTTCTAACATGCGAATGGGGCCGATTTTGTGGAATCGCCCACATGTAAATGCATTTGCGTGTGCGTGCAGACTTGTCTCAAATTGAAAATTTCACTCCAGCCAGCTGACCAATCTTGGCAACCCAGCTAAAGTTACAGAATTATCGGTTTGACGAAATGAGCACCGTACAGAAACGAGATGTTCGTGACATACGGAGGTGAGGAGGAGGCACTTCCAAGACCCGGCAGATATTGTTGCTGCAATCAGCCCAAAAAATCAACCTTGTTAAGCAAATAGATTGTAATTGACACGCGTGCTTCCTGTTACGAAACGGAAAGATCATTTTTGCTATAGTGCACTTGCATGCAACATTTTTTCTGTACCGTGTTTGTGTGATCCATTTCATCCCCAAGTAGGATGTCTGATAACATTCGTGAGTCTGTGCCCTGCTGTGGACCGGCCTCCCTTCCAGGTTGCCTCTAAGTCGTGGCACAGCCTTCCTGTTCAGCAGTTATGGAGGATGGATAGATGTTATCATACACATAGTCAGGTAGTAAAGTAATAGGTTTGTACCCTCCTGAAATTAGGCCGGTTGTCCACTGCACCAGGTACTCTTAAAAAGTACCAAAAATACGGTACTTCAAGGTGTCGGTTTTCCAGTAGTGTAAAAACCGGTACCACCGCTGAGTGATGCAAGGGATGATATCTTGTATTGTTTTGAAAAACGGGGAAAGTAAATTAGGCCCCAGCGACATTAATACCAGCATCGAATGCTTATACACATGCGATTCTCACATCGCAAAATCCAAGATAGTCAGCTGAGTTGAGATCAGGCTTTTTCTTCATGTTGTCTGGACATTATTGTGTATGGGGTTTAAGTTTCACTAAAACATTTTTTATTTTGTCACAAGAAACAAAACGTAGCAAACACTGCAATTTAAGGATTGTTCTTGTTCAGGATTATCTCGTATGTTTTAAAAATCACTTTAAAGTTTACCACTGCTGCTTTCCATTGAGCTCTACACTTTCTGAGGTATTCATTATTTTAATTAATGTTTAAATTACTCAGATGGGTTTGTGAGAAATTTATTCATAGTCCTTTTATTGCTTTCTAAATATCCCAGTATTTAGTACAATAAAATCACATGTTGATATTTAAATATTTCCCGATATTGTGTAGCCCTAGTATATTATAATGGAGACCGCAGCTGTGACCCATCAGATCAATGGCTGGACCCCAGATTTATTTCTGGCTCCAGTACTGGATGGATCTTGTGTGACCTGTGGCCTGAGTTGTATGTGTCTGAATCTCCTTAGTGGTTTCATTTGTCTTGCAGCAAATTCGGTGGAAAAACTGATCAGCTGAGTCAAGGTGCCCCTCAGGACGGCGCCGGTATCTCCGCCCTAATGCTTCCCCAAGGAGGGCTTGCTGCTCAGCGCGCCTGAAGCTTTCTTTTGAGCAACTTCTTTTTTTGTTTATTTGGGAGATGGACCTAACTGCGTGAATAAGACTGAATGAGTGTCACTCGGACTGAACGACCCTGAACATTCAGGTGATTTTTCTGTACATTGAATCTCCAGAGAGGACCTGTTTTTTTTTTTTTTTTTTTTTTTTTTTTACAGATTGGCACCTTGCAGAAAATGACAGAAAAAACAATGAGAAAATGGATACTGGTGCTAAAGTGTTATGAGCATTTTGTGTGACATTTTATTTCTGTGAACATTCCACTACAAACCAATGCTTATTCTCTTGATTGAACGAGAAATAACACAGGTTATTTTAAAAAAAATGGTATGGTTCAGTCAGATTAAAGTTTCCAAGTAATGGGATTTCCCCCGATGTTTTCTGCTTTTTTTTTTTTCTCAGATGCTTGCCCATGTAATTTAGAAATAAGACAAGTTCACTTGTTTAAATAACCTTTAGGCTTGTTTGCTATTCAGACGCGGTGCAGAGCCTCTCAGAGAATGTTTCCCAGAGGTTATTTTAAACCGCGTGTCACCCGTACTGTTCACCCAGAGGTATCAGACAACGGATGTCATCAAACTCATATTTACTATCCACCTGGGTGGGATTATTGTCCGTTCTACACATGAACCTGCATCACGGTGTAAAGACAAAGGTGTGGAAAGCTGCTGGGGCATCTGTCAAGGCCTTGTGAGGAGTAGCAGAGGTGTGAGGTGCCATGCTATAGAAGGGGGATCGCACCTGTGGGAAAGGAGAAGCGAAGTGGCAAAAAACACAAGCTGGTATAAATCTGTGGTATGTTCCAGTGGGTTTCCTGTATGCCGGACAGGAAGGAGGTGGCAGCTGGTTTTTCGCTTCACTATTGTCCCTGAACTCGGCTGACATGTCGTGTTCTCCTGTGAACAGCCGACCCTGACCTTAAGGTTACAGCAACGGGTCACTTCCTCGCCTTACCAGCTTAACAGCAGGTCTTCTTTACTGGGATCTTTACTTAGGAGGTGGCGGTGGCTTCCTAAGCGTCGCATGTTTTTGTCATGGTAGCAGGCTGGATTGAACATATTAGCTTCGCCAGTATATCGAAGTATATTCGTCGCCTAATATAGAAGATGCCAATGGGCATATCCTATGCATTTTTTAGCCCTGGCTATATGGTTTTTGGCTATGCCATCTAGACAATGTGAATGAATGCTTAATGAGATGTAATGTAGATATGGTACACTGCCTGGCCAAAAAAGTCACCTCCTGAATTTAAATCAGCAGGCACTTAAAAAGCCAATGATAGGATCTTCATTAAAGCTTAGCAACATCATGCAGCAATAAGGTGATGTCATCTGAATACCTGAATCTACTGAATGTCCAGGTCGATGGATTTTTCCTTACCTAAAGGCATGGACATATTCCGGGATGATAATGCCAAGATTCATAGGACTCAAACTGTCAAAGAGTGGTTTAGGGAACAAGGAATCATTTTCGCAAGTAAATTGAGCAGCTCAGTTTTGACCTAAACTCCACTGAAAGTCTTTGAGATGTGCTGCAGAAGACTTTTACGGAGTGATTCAACTCACTTATCATCAATACAAGATCTTGACGAGAAATTAATGCGAATGTGGGTGGGAAAAAATGTTGCGATGCTGCAGAAGCGCATGCAAACAAAACATTAACGCATGTGCACCACAAAGTTAAAGGCGGCCCAACAAAATATTAAACTGTGCGACTTTTTTCTTTGCCAGAGAGTGTATAGGGGCACCTTTCACATACATATCAGAAACATTCTATGGGAGGAATCTAGGTTTTTAAATAGAACGGTAATCGAACAAGAGAGCAGTAGCGCGACTGTCAATGAAATCACTGTAACATCGTTGCATTCAGAAGCTCCTCCCTTCGCACTGAGGGCAGCCAGTGCGGGGACATGGAGCTCCCCCCGCCGCCAAATATGATCGTCACCCTCTCAACCCAGAGAGTAACGCCTATGCATGTACTCTTACGGTATGGATTATTTTTCTTAATATTATCTTGGTCTATTATTCCGATCGTTATTAAACTTTAGATGTCTGTAGAATTCGTCGCTTAATGCGCAGCCACATTTACGACACAGATGCGACGTACCAGGTACCAATTGGCGAGGGACGACAGTTTTAAACAGAATATATGTGGTTAATATTTATTAAGGATAATTCTATTGTAATATTGTGTTTGGATGCAGATGTTTTAGGTAGACCTACTTTTAATAGAAGTGTAATATCAGGAATTATGTAGGCTATTAGAAGAAGCTTTCTTCTAATACTCTATTAGAAGAGCAATGGTGTAAGTATTGAAGTTATCCCAGGGACAAACAGAGCCAGTTAACGTTTATGCTGATAGCAAAAATCCACACGCTGCTTAATTATTAATTATTCTAATATGCGACCGTAAAATTAACATTTAATATTTTATGACGGACCCTTTGTAATTGACTTCGCTCTCGTAATGGACAAACTCATCGAACACATGCTGACACGTGAATTAAAATGAGTTATTAGACAAAGATATATAGCCTGTTTTATAGGTTGCTTTAGCTATTTGCATTATATTTGTTGCCGAGATGCCGTTATATCACCGCGTTTTCGATTCTGCGTATAAGGTTATTGTATTTTGGATTATCTAATACTCATAATTTGTATTTATAGTCAAACTGCACGTCCTGGAAAGTTTTAGAATGCGTGTAAGGAGAAAAAAAACTTAACATGAAAGAACAAATACGGGGGTTTACGTAATGCTGCATTTGGTCCGTGGTTGAAATGATCCATTCGAAACGAGGAACTAGACAGATATGTGGTTGCGCGCAATGCCAAAGATCAGACACACAGTTGAACCTAACGTGCAAAAACTAGAGAAAACGGCAGAAATTATGTGGGTCGAAAAAAATAAGGAGGTCGCGTCGCTTTCTATTCCGTTAGAAGGTGCCTGTCGCAGGAAGCGACTCTTATAAACTCTCTCTAGCGCGCAATCCTCCAGTTTTATTATTATTATTAAATTGGATCGACAGGACAGGTTCATATTTCTTCTCTGCTGTTTGCCATATTTCTTGCGATCGTGGTAGAATTTATGCATTACTTAAAAGTAAAAGTAAGAATACCTTTTATTTTAGAGGAAGCCCATAAGCGTACATCGTCCTATAGCTTAGAATTAACAAGCAAGTGCAAAAGTGTTGATTCTGGTATGTCGCTATTAAATGAGTCAACTCCTCCATACATGACATCATTAATAACTGGGCTTTCCATGTAACCGCTGAGTAACATTTCAGACAAAAGTCATTCCTGGAGGGGATTTCGATTGGAAACTGGGGGGAATTTGAACTACTGACTAAAGCGGGAGAACAGGTTTTGAATGAAATATACTTAAAAGTGAGGGTTGTAAATAGTTTGGGCCCAAGGTGATTCGATTACGGTGCACCTGCAATCTTCGGAGGTCCAGAGAGGACAATTACTATTTATTTCCGTTATCTCGAGATCCCGACTTATCTAGTCACCTAGTGACCAGTGATCATTACCCAGCAGTCTGTAACTATGTCCTGCCGGTAACGTTTCAAAAGTTAGAATTCTTTAACGGCTCGACGTTATCTCACTGCAGTGTTCCCTTTTATTGGAAAATGAATTGAGTGCTATGATTTAGTTGTTTCGTTTTTCTCAAGTGACGAACATGATCATTGTCACGGTCTGGTATGCCTACTGTAATTTCCAGTTCCAAGGGCATCACTTTTTTTTCAGTATTGGGGGGAGGGGGGGGGGGCAGGGACAGATCCATGTATACATTTGTTTATGCGTATGCAACTGAAATCGTTGGCTAAAAGTTTTCTTCCCCCTTTCTCAGTAGGTTAGGCAACAACCAAATTCTCCTGACAAGTTTATTCATAAAATCAAAAGTTCTGGAAAATCTTGGGTGAGACAAACACCACTGTTTTAAATATTGGGTGGGGTTCCCCCTGTCCTCTGAGTAAGGCCTGCCTGTGACATTTCATGATCAAAGTAAAATCAGATGTGTCTGTCCATGATGACGATGTGTAGGAAACTAAACTGCTGAACCTTTCATGACATTACAGTGAAAATTGGGATAAGATAACGAGATAACTTTATCTCAAGATCACAAGAAAGACCAGATTATTACGATGTGTGTACACTTCGGACTGTCCCAGTTCTTGGCTTACATAAAACTTTACAGAAAACAATAAATACTTAAAGAGAGTACTACCTGATTGGCCGCTTTCATTTAGGCAAACTAGTGGCGGGGGCATCTTATGGGCACAGATACCCTGGGAGAAGAAGGGGGCAGCATTTAATAGTCATCCAAATTTAACAATCAGTTTATCACGATGCGTAGATGCATATTTACTCCCCACTTCAAATTATATTTTTGATTGCATATATTTAATACAATGTTAGTAATTTTACTTCCAAAAGGCTTTTGTCTATTTTTGCCTATTTGTTTAACACCTGCTAGTCATGATACTCCCTTCTCACAAATTTGGGAGCTCATTGAAGTTACAGTAATGACTGATTTAAAATTGATATTGTCTTATTGTATTTTTCTCTGTGTCATGCCGCTCCTTGCAAAATTACATTGGCAGTGGTGGAATGTAACAAAGTATTTGTACTTCGTTACTGTACTTAAGTACATTTTTACATATCTGTACTTTACTTAAGTGACAATAATAATGCATATTTTTTATTTTACTCCATTACATTTTGCGGCAATTATCTGTACTTTCTACTCCACTACATTTCCACAATTTATGCCATTGCTCGTTACTTTTTATGAACAAAATTTCCTCAAAATCTTGCATGAAAAAAATAGCTAACCTATTGTGTTCTGGTGTTGTTTTCCATTTCCTACCAATCAGGTGGCTTTATTAGTTCCAATGAAGGCAGAGCGCGCCTCAATTGGCAGCACGAACTGGTAGACTGGCTTGATTTCAAGAAGATGAGACAATCAACATGGACACAGAGCCAACATTGGCTCTTAACAGATGTGTTGAATAGTTTTGCAAGTACATAAATTATTTAAAGATATATCATGTCCTGGTTGGTTTATCTTAATGGTATATTAGTGGGTAATACCTAATAGATAACTTGTCATCCGCATAATTTTAAGTTACGGTACACAGTATTGCAGAGTGCAGGCACAATAAGCACGCCAAACTTTCCAATACACATATACGATATAGTTGCTTGTGGTTATTACTAGCAATGACATCAGTAGGGGCGGAAGTCAATATATCTACTATTCTTTTACAATGGCACACCCAAGAATAGGGCTGGGCGATTATTATATGGTTTTGTTCATTTGAGCTATGTTTCGTTGAATACTTGAAAATAAATAACCTTTTATAATTTTAAGGGAATTTTGTATGTAAACAGTACAATTTATTGGAAAATTTGTTTACTAATATTGTTTATTTCAATGTATTCATTCTATTTGTCGGAATAGGGTTATTTTTAAGGGTCCAAAGCACAAAGTGCTTATGGTTATTATTATTTTTTGTTTATTACATTATTACATGGAACAGCACTGTGAAACTATAATATCGATAATTATTGATATCGGTCAATACAGGAAAAAATATTGCAATAAGTTTTTTGCAATATCACCCAGCTCTTCCCCAGACGTTGACACAAACCATCGAGTTAGTACTTTTACTTTAAAAAAAAAATACTTTAATGTACATTTAAAAGTAAGTACTTAGTACTTTCACTTAAGTAAGAATGGTAATGTCGCACTTCTACTTTTACTTGAGTACATATTTTGCGGGATATTTGTACTTTTACTTAAGTACTAAGCTTCAGTACTTCCTCCACTACATTGAATACATTACATTAAGTAGTTCTATGATATAGTCGGCATCATACCATACCTTCTCTGTTACCAGAAATTACAGAATCTTCACCCCGGTGTGATTTAATCTGATTGGATTTGCTTATTTTTAATATGGGTGATGAACGTGAAACATTACGTTTTAAATGTCTGTATAGTTTGCATAGATAGACACATTTACAAGATGTACAGGCGGGATGTGAAAAATACAATGTGGTTGAAAATTGTCTGTGGGCATCCAGATATTTCCTGTCAACATTGTGCTCTTCTGCTCTCAGTAAATATCTGTAACTATTGCTGAAAGGTCATATGCACATTGGGGTATCTGTCGGGCTGCGGCGCAGTGTTTGGCTGTGTGTGAATGGACCGTTGAATGTATGCTGGTGATTTTTTTTGTTTTGGGTCAGCAAGGAAAGGTTGAGTGAGAGAATCACAGATTCCATGACCTTTGTTTACAGGCCAGGAAAGAAGGAAAATCTAGAACATATTGGTAGTGCAGAGCTTTAAATAGCTGTGTGAAGACAGTCGGACTGGGACGTATTTAGTCATGGGCAACGGATAAGAGTCTGCCTTTGACCAACAATTTAGGGAATCCAAGTGAAAAGAACTATGTGAAATCTCTTTTGGACATTAGATGGTCATTCTGCTAACCTAAGCATGCCCGGTTCAGACTTGTTCTCTTTGGGCCTGAAGTGAAGCCGTAGATGTGAACTAGATCGAAATTTTATGGCAAAATTTGGTTTGTGTTGCGGGAAATTGATTCCAGAACCAGCAGTGGCTGGGCAACATGCTGTGCATTGGGCCACCTGACTGTGTGACTCACCATCCGATCTGTTTTGTCTCTGGAAAAAAAATGTTAGCAAACCAAAAGCACTTTGGAACATTATATCCGAAGATCAGATGCGTCATGTCTCATCGCTCAGACTGATCATAATGTTTGATGGGGTTCTTGGTTACAAGATCGCCAGCCGGTATGTGGCTTGTGAATTTTATGTGGGAATGGTAGCATAGGAGTAAATGTCTGTGGCTGCTTCTGGCTGTTAGGGTAGAAGATCTTATACAGACCCACAGAAGCACAGTGCCTTAAAATACTCATCTTTGTGTGAATTTGCCTCACTCTCATGTCTGTTTTCATGGACGACGTCTTGCAGACACCATGCTCGAGATGACCGTGATATCTTCGAATCAGACATGGCCCAACTGTACGCTGCCGTACCAGGCAGACAAGATCCCGCTGGTTCTGCTGTACAGCGTGGTGCTGATCATTGGGCTTCCTGCAAACATGGCCACCGTCTACATGACTTTCTTGCAGGTGCGGCGCAAGAACGTGCTGGGCATCTATCTTCTGAGCCTGTCGCTGTGCGACCTCATGTACCTGTGCACCCTGCCCATGTGGGCCGTATACGTGGGCAGGGAGCACAAATGGCCCTGGACCTCGTTTGCCTGCAAGTTAACCAGCTACATTTTCTTCAACAACATGTACATCAGCATCTTCCTGCTCTGCTGCGTGTCCGTCGACCGCTTCGTGACGGTGGCCTACGGCCTGGAATCCCGCGGCCTGCGCCAGCAGAAGCTGGCCGGCACCATCACCTCGTCAATCTGCCTGCTGGTGGCACTTGGCCACTTGCCCGTCTTCACCATGGTGGAGGGTGAGACGGGCCAGCGGCAGTCCTGCTTCGAGCCCAGTCAACCCAGCTTGACCGTGACTGGCTTCAACTACGCCCGCTTTGCCGTCGGCTTCCTCATCCCGATGGCCATCCTGGTGGTCACCAACCGCCGCATCTTCACCAGCATCCGGGCCAGTGAGTCTCTCCCGGCCCGGCAGAAGCATAAGATCAAGTGCTTGACGTTGGTGGTCATCATCTTCTTCCTGGTCTGCTTCGGCCCTTATCACCTCATCCTCCTGCTGCGCGCCGTCACCTTCCACGTCCCCCACTTACGGAACGACTGTGACTTCGAGATACGGGTCTACACGCCCTACACCATCTCCCTGGGGCTGTCCACTGTCAACAGTGCCATGAACCCCATCCTCTACGTTCTGGCCAGCGACAACATCCGGAAGGAGATGCGGCAGGGCCTGGCGGCGCTGATCCGCCGGTCAGTCCGACGTCACCAGACCGACAGCAGCCAGAACAAGATGCAGTCGTCGGAGGCGACTCAGGGCCGGGAAAACCCCAGCAGCTGAGGAGGGGAGGCAAATTGACAGTTGCTTTTTTCCCGCTGTACCTGGCAGTGCTGTCCCACTGCTGCCGACTAATGGGGAAAATATTGAGTATTTTTAACGTTATGAACTCTCAAAGGACTAATAAATGTGGTGTGTTGTGTGACTCAGCGGGTTATGCCTTTTAGCACCAGTATTAGTAAGCCTCGAGCAAGGCCCTCATCCCCCCAGCTCCCTGGTTGCCCCAGTGGTTGGCTGCCCTTCTTGGTTCAGCTTACTCTGGCCTACAGAGAGCAAGTCGGGGGAGGTGTAATGAGAATCTCCCCGTGGGAATCGATATTACAATTTTTTTTTTATGCGCTTATTGCATAATGCTAAATGTGACAGGTAGTATTTAAGATGTTTCAGTTTTGTAGTTTTACATTTCAAACCTTCCCCGACCAACGCCGAACATACTACCTAATATTAATAATGAAACTGATTAAAACACAACAAAGATGGATATGCAATAGTTTATTTAAAAAAAGAAAAACAAAAAAAAAACACAGTTACAAAGGGGGGTGGGAATAAATTAAAGTAAATTAAATTACATTTAATTTATTAAATAAATACATAAATAAATTGGTAAATTAAACTGGATACCATAGTCAGGAACGTTACGATGTCAAGGACGTACCTTTATAGCAGTGAAATACAATAATAAGGGTTGCCAGACATAAAGGAATTTATGAGAGCCTCTAATTGAATATTTAACCTTCTCAAGATGTAGGTTTAACATCAGATCCCCAAGCCATTGTGATGCTTTAGGTGGATTTGTAGATTTCCAATGCAATAAAAATTTGTCTGCGAGCCAGCAAGGATGCAAAGGCAATGATATTCAGTTGTCTTTGAGTCAAAATGGATTCACCGTCTGGAATGCCAAATATTGCAAATTCTGCACATGGCTTCAGTGGTGCTTCACACACTTTTGGAAGTCCTCTGAAAATCGCACACTAAGCTCGCTCTCCCACCTGCTTCTAATCTTGTCTGTTCTCGCACTCTTTAAAGACATTAGAATTGTATATATTCGTGGAACAAGACCTCGTAGATGGGAGGGTGCGTCAAACAGAGTGTCCACAGAGCAAGAGCGTTTCTCTGAACTTTAAATGCTGAGGTAGTTGAGTCCATATTTTAAGAGTGAAAACTGGATTTGATGTATATTTACCTATTTTAATAGGTGAGCTAGATGTTACAAGAGCTTGTAAAGAGGTTGCAGTGCAGGATTTAAATTCTGTTTCATACCAATCAATACCCTCTGATGAGCGCATTCAGTGAATTATCTTTTGAACATTAGCCGCCCAGAAATAGTATAAAAAGTTAGGGAGAGCCAATCCTCCATCACTTCTATTTTTCTGAAGAAACTCTTTGCTAATTCTTGGGATTTTCCCCATCCCAAATAAAATCGGAGATAAGTGTATCCAATGTATTGGGAAAGGCTTTGGATAGAAAAATAGGGAGGCACTGAAATCGATATAAGAATCTTGGAAGAACTGTCATTTTAACATAGTTCACCCTGCCAACCATTATTTAGGATTTTTATTGGAATGTAGATACGCTCTTTTAAAAGAGTGAGCTCACGGGGCAACATAGCTATTTAAGTCTGCGTTATGTGAATGACTCGGCACCCAGGCACTCACAGAAGAACAACACGCCGGGCTCGGCTCCAGGTCTGGGTTAGGGTAACTCTATTCCAGGCGTATTACTCCTGTTTTTTTAGTGCCTTGTTTTGGAGGGAGGGGGATTATCAGACCATGTTTTCTCTGGCTGAAGCATCACACAGCATAGCTCTTTGGATCGCTAAGGTCGCACTCCTCAAGCACGATCCACAGCTGACTCGACGACGCCCGGAGAGGGGGTGTGTGGGCAGACTTAGTATGATGCCAGCAGAACCTGAACCAGGAGAAGTAGTGTGGTCATGAATTGTGGCAACGAGATATTATCACACTTGGTACTGAATTTCCTGCACGTTTATGCCGTGTCACCATTCTGTGGTCATAATTGTCAAAAATTTATTTTATTATCATTTAAAATGTTTGCATTATATTTTGAATAGTTTTTTTTTTACATGTGAATATAAACTGTGATGCATAACTTGTCATTTCTTCTGCTGGCAGAATTACTGATTTTATATGGGTATAACCGGTGATTCGCGTCTGACCAGTTAAGGGGTTCAAAAGCTTCTGTGGCAATCTCTACAAGACTTAAATATGCTTGAGGTTGTGGTTAGAATTTCTGCCAGCTTAAATTCAACTCATGAAGCATTACCTGTTCATAAGCTATTATGAAGACCCCCCCCCCAACTGCTGTAATAAAATCTGATAATGCAAATCATTTGCAGTTTTCTGAAGTGTATTCCTGGATCTGCAGACAGTTCAGGCACATGATGCTGTTTGTGTCTTAGATTTTTATGAACAAATCAACAGTGGACCTCCTCTCAGTGAAGTGAGTTGCTGCAGGTATACTGTTCATAAACAACATTGTATTGTCGTCCCTTTAATGTTAAAAGTCAAGGGGTGTCGTAAAAGTCACAGAAATGTCATTCTATCCCGTAATTTCTCTGTCTGGTGCACCTGGGAGGAGAGAGATTGGGGTTAGTCACTATGTACAGTGCAGACCAATGCGAAACACTGAGAATATCGTTTTGAACATAACAACTAGAATAGGTGTTAACGACTATTTAACGCACCTGCGGTCGTTTTTTCTGAATATTTCTGGTGCGATTCACAACTGATGTTTATGAGTCTGTGCTGAGGCTCGTCACGCGAGCAGAAAAATCGTGCTTGCCGCACTGGGTAGGAAAACATGGTGTGATGTGAAACAGCAGTGCCCGTTATTTCCACCTCCGTAGGGAAAGGGTGGAAGAGCGTCTTGGGTGACGAGCTGTACAGGTGTACTGGTTAAGGTCTATGAGCAGAGTCATAGCCGGAGGCACTCCAGAAAATTTGGACCTGCAACTGGCGTGGAATCCAAAACACACTTCCACATAAAGTCCACCTGGCCCGTACTTGCCCACGCGTGCCCCACATCACCAAATCTATAGCTAGTCTAGAGGGAGAACTACGTGCGTGCCACAACTCGGGGGATGCAGAAAAAAAACTTGACGATCATACGAAACTGAGAGTAGTTTTGTTGACAGAGAAAAAGGAACAAATGCCACAGGAAGCAGGAGCGGTTGTTCTCTCACGTTCCATCTTCGAATAAAAAATTCTGTTTACACAGGACATATGGGACACGCTGAGGACATCAACTCCAGGTCCTCAAGGAGTCTCACTGTACAGCTGCCTGAATATATGAGGGCAACACCCTGGTTCTCTTCTTGCGGTCTGCCCAGGTAGCACAGTTGCTACAGACTCTCGCCGGTTAAAACAAATCCTACCGCGCTGTATGAGCTGGGGTGGGTGCTGTTGATGGGGAGTGCGGTGTCCTCCTGGCGGAATCATGAATTTACAAAAGAAGGGGCACGTTTACAGCGCAGTCCATTCCTAAACCTTAGCGGACGTGGCGCAGACAGAAAAACACAAAACCGCCATTCTCAGTCGCTCTGACTGTTCTACGCGGTGTATTCTGCCGCATGCCTAAACCTCAGGGGGAACATGGCGGTTTTTTCATGAGCGAGGGCACCATGAAAGTATATCATACCCAGCCCCCGAACCAGAACAATCTAATTATGTATTTTTTTATGGCCCCGTCACTTAGGGGCCCTTGGAAGTCTTCCCCCCTCCCCCCACCCTTTACTGTGTCTCTGTGTACAACTACCTACATTTTTCGCTGATGCTCCAGCTCTGATTGCAGTATCATGTTACCCTTAAAATTAGTATTACACTCCAGTAGTCATTTTCACACATTAACTCCGGTCTGGACATTTTCCTGAGCTTCCCTTTCACACATGTGATACACAGCTGGAGATTATGCATGTCAAATGAGTCGATGGCTACTGGAAATACTCCGGTCGGTTTAGACGAGGGGCGGCGTCTGTTTAGGGCCTGCAGGGGCCAGGGCATGACTCATAAAAGGATGTTGCGGAAATGGCTGTATTCTGGTAACAGCACATCGAAGACATCTGCCCTATATATATTTGGTGTTACGTGCCGTACATATCGGGAGCTAGTAGGTTAAAGTTTAATGTTCTGTACAACTGATTCGGACACTTGCGTTCACAAATGCAGCGCCCCCAGGGAATGCGTAGAAAGGCTCAGCATGATTGTGCATGTATGGGAGTGGGTACTGATTCAAGGTTAACACCTCCTACTGCGACCACGATGGCTTCCTGCTCAAACTGCTGCAACCCCAAAGGCAAGCTGCTGCTTTCTTCAAACGCTACACCTAAGCAGAATGTCAGGGCTCGCGCTATGGCTGTCTACCGCCAGGCCCCACAGTACGGCTGTCTAAGTCCAGAGCTCACAGTACGGCTGTCTAAGTCCGGTA
>JAABNY020000025.1:15289880-15308362 GCA_015164015.2 Brevimyrus niger | reverse complement strand
CCACCCCCACCCCCCATGAGGAAAAAAGGGAAAAAACCCCCCCCCCCCCCCCCCCCCCCCCAAGAAGTATTTGTGGCATAGCAAAAAAAATACTGGACTTTGGGGGGGGTCCACTTGAGGCACGGGCAGGGAAAGGCTTGTGTCTCCCAGATGGAGGCAGTGCTCTCAGCTGGGGTGGGGCATAACCTGTGCTGAATGAAATGCCCCCCCAAAGTCTACCCTTTGCTGACAACAGTGGGTTACTATAGCGGGGTGTCGGAGGACAAAAAATGTAAGCTTTATAAGCTTATTATGTACATAATTTTATTTATATTCTGTTTGATCTGAATAGTATTGTCATTGCAAAAAAAATAATATATTGTTTTTATTTAAACCCCACCCCCATCCATCAGTTAACCCCTGCTCCATCATGGCATTATGGCTCCTCTGTGATTATGGTATGTGAAGCGGCCATTTCTCCTGGAGAAGAGCCCCATTCTGTGTAATATTCATCTCGGTCTGTTATGTCTGAAACAAAAGATGACAACATGTCCAGAAAACCCTAACTAATAGTGTTAGGACGTCTGTATTCTTAACATATCGATGTGTCCGTTTAGCACATATTAGTAACGTAGTCACTGTGTTTCAATGGGCCATATTAAATTGCGCCTGAAAATCAGCGGCTGAAGCTCTCTGGGCTGCGCCACTGCCGATCGCCCTTTTCGTTATGTGAGTGATTCTTGTTTTTAAAAAGTTAGATCACCTGCCCCTTGCATTCATATTTGTATTTCCAGTAGACCATTAAAAACAAAAACAACCTTCAACCTTTCAGTCAAAGTAAATAACCGTACTTTGGCATTGCGAAGAGCAGTATTAACATGCAGACACTGTGTGCAAGCACGCTGTTCATAGCCTGAATCACCATTTTGGAGATAGTGCCGGTTTGATGCCACAATCCGTCAGAGAGGGCATGAATGCAGTGATCTCCCTGAAAGAAGGTGTTTGTCTGTTTTGGCCGAGCCTATGGCTATGTGCAATTATGCAGTGTGTCCGTACTGGGATTCACGGGGGATCTCCGGCTGTAAAGTCCCTTTCAAAGTGCAATACAGACATGTTAAAATGCTGGATATGCCCAGCCTTACTAAGGAGTAGACATTATATTATCTTGGCAAAGACTGCACCTAGCTTGGCACATTTTACACTGTAATTGAAAGAAGTGATATTTTGTAAAAACCCTATGATTGACAGTGGACCTTTTTAACTGCGTTGCATGAATTACGATTTTATTTATTGATCATGTTCCCTTTCATTTCATGGTTTGGTAAGTTTTGCTTTGACCCCAGATTTTGTGTGTTGTGTACATAATCTAATGTACATAAAGTATTTACTTTTTCCTCACACTTGTATTCTATGCAATACTATTGTAGCAGGCCAGAAGTCTAATTAAAAGAGGTGAAAGAAAGTTCTGTTGTTTGTGTTCGCTTAACTGCCTCGGCTTTCCTGCCTTGCCGTATCACAATGTTGGAGCTTCTTCATTTTAGCAAAATTTTCAGGTCCAGTCTCAATAGTCAAATCCCAACATGCGTCTTAAGTCTCCGGCGACCAGAATTCATTAATATGGGTAAGGCACAATGCGACAAAGGAACATGGAAGACAATAACAAAGACAATAAAAGCATACAACCTTTCGAAAGAGGGAAAAGACGGGCGAAGCTTGACACCCTCTAGTGGTAGGCAGCAGCCAAAGCAAGTCCGTGTGTCCGAGGTTTTACGATGAGTTGCATCATCTGGTTGCCCCCCCTCCCCCCCCTGAAAAAGTGGGAAGCGCTTTTAAAGGATTGAACGGTCTTTTAAAAACCGGCCGGCCTATCAACCCCACAAATACAGTATGTGTGCATTTTACATAATAGTATATTTGTCACAGTTTAAATAACCATATTGACTAAGTTGGTCTGCCATCAGCGACCACCACACTTCTCCCACGAATATTTTGCAGAGAAAGTTTGGTTCTATCTGAAATCTAAGAATATGTTATGCTCACCTCGCCTCTTAAAAAATAACTCGTAGTATCAGATCTGATGCAGACGCTTATAGTATTAGATTGCAGCAGCTTCACAGTCAGTGGGGTTGGAAGGCGAAAAAAAACTGTTCAAGGTGACTGGACAAATTACGCCGGTCGTAGTCGTGGTAATGACTGCATCACTGCACAGCGCTTGTCCTGGTATTCCTAGTATATCTGATATCTTTTGACCAGTGTTTCCCAAACCAGTCCTTGGGGATCCTCAGCGGGCCACGTTTTCGCTCTCTCCCAGTTCCCAGAGAGTTGGGAGGGAGCAAATCCCTGGACCGACTGGGGATCCCTGAGTACTGGTTTGAGAAGCACTGCTTTAGACAAACCGTCAGATGAACATTTGTCTCCTCTAGCATAAGATTCACAGCGATTTTTACGTAGTGCTTACTGGCACGTTACAGGGGGCAAGCTTTAGAATTTCAGTGACCTTCCAGTTATTACGCAAATCAAGAAACTTTAAAGAGGCAAGGTTAATTTCAGCGGGAAGTTTGAGGTCAGTATGATTATAATTTGGTTCGTTGAGCCCAGGGTTCAATGAGTATAAGGTATGGGCTATGGCCAAAACAGCAGTCCATTAATAAATAGTCACGTGTTTAAATGACGTTTCTTTTATTTATTACATTGCTAGGTCGCTACAAATATTGCAAGTTAGAGAAGAAGAAGCTTAAAAAGTTAAACACGTCCGTCCTCATCGACACAGGAGGAGGGGGGCACTGTGGATGTCCTGGGCATGTTCGCCTTCGGCACGCACAAAATATTCGCACGTCATGTTGTACGGTTTTTGTACTCTTCAAAGGGCGTAAATTCCCCTACTACTCCCTTTATTGCCCTTTAGATTACATAAAATTTCAAACACAGGGTAACCTCAAAAACACAAACGCGACCATGGTAGAGTCCAGCTGCCCTGGGCATTGTGGTTTTTGTAGTTCTTTCGGGATCCCTCGATGTCATTTTTCACGTGGCGTTTCATCTGCCAGCGAAGATCAGAACAAGCGAAGAAATTCAGAGGAAAAGTTCGGCCTGCAGGATACCGCGGGGTCGCCAGCTCTCACGCATCTGGCGTGACACTCAAGCTTTTAGATATCTTACACCACGCAAGACATCTTACGGCAAAAATATATTATTTCATTATAAACCTTTCATAAACTGTTACATACATGTAAATGCGTGTGCAGACTTGTATTAAATTGAAAATCTCATTCCAGCCAGCTGATAGGCAACCCTGGTACTGTTCGCTTGCCCTTAATTTTAAAAAAATAATAAAAATCTGATGAAACTGTGACAGAGGGACGTACCGACGATATGATGCAAGCAGGTATCCGATGTTGGCGGTTTATTTTTATTTAAAATGGTGAATATTACGATTCGAGAACTGAATGAGTTCCAAATAGTTTTAGATGTGTTTAAAATAATAGATTATTATGATTAATTTAAAGATATCATCTGCCTCTGGACGGAGAGGTATTCAAAGGTGGTTCCCATAGAGGTAACTATTTACTACCCGATCGATTTTCCTTTACTCTGTGTGCAAAGGTTTCGCTAAGTCTGGAAAGCTGTCGAATGCGTAAGAAATAAATGTAGGCTAGTGCCGACCGTATACACGGTAGAGATAAGTATTCAGCGTAACTCTGATAGACATTATAGCCAATATAAGCTAGCATTTAAGGTTAGAAGAATAAGCGTGAGATATCAAGCCTTTAGCCTGCAGGTTATACGGTTTGACTTCTTGTGTCACGTCCATCCTTAAGGTTAATAGCCTTTTTCATATACAGTATGCCAAACCGAATTTAAAAACAAATAATTGATTGATCCCTGTGGGGATCGAGATTCTCTTTACGCCTCCCCCAACCTGCTCTCTGTAGGTGAGAGTAAGCTGGCTGTGAAGGGCAGCCACCCATAGCAGCACCCAGGGAGATGGGGGTTAGTTAAGGGCCTCGCTCAAGGACCCACATGTGCTGAGGCTGACCTCACACCAGCAACCTTCTGATCACAGGCATAGCGACTTAGTCCTCTGAGCCACACACTGCCCTCTACTATATACAATCACGGACAGAGAATTTTAGCCAGCTGATTTATACCACAGTCCTTCAGGCTGTAGCATAATGCATTCTACCAGATCCACAACTGAAGCTTAAGTTGTGACTTTTTTAATATACATTTTCTAGGGGGTTAAGACACTTTGTATTCTTTTAATGGTTGGCAGGGAATTTTCTCCCTGTTCCACTTAGTCGCATTAAATTACACCGATTTTCATATATTGTTTCTATGGGTAAATACTTCAATGGGCCGAATGGCCTCCTGTCGTTTGTAAATTTCTTATGTTCAATATTGAATAAACATTAAGGAATTTTCATTGCTTGACCTCCACCTTCTTGGTGAGGACCTTAGCATATTACCTAGGTGTCAGGGACTTTGTCATTAAGAAGCATAATAGTATGGAGTAAGCCTTAAGGTAACATGGAATCAATGAAGGTTATTTCTCAAATATACTTTATTTAGGCTTATATATGTGTAAATAGCAAATAATAAATAACTCAGTGCAATGTTCAAAATTGTCACAGCCTGATTCAAGACTGACTTGTTTTATTATACATGGGCTGCATCATCCCTGTGATTAAATTTTTTCGTAACACCAAATGCTTTTTTCGCATGCAGTTCCGCAGCCCAGCGCATCAGTCTTTACACCCCCTTTGTTACGAGGGACTCAGATCCACGCAGGAGGGGGGGGATCAAACTGGGGATACGTTTGACCACGAACCAACAGGCAAAGGACCCCGCACTCACGAAGGGCACCTTCAACGCCTGGATCTACGTTCCAGGCGTGTCATATCTGAATAAAAAGATGCATTTCTTCTGGCTCGGGGGCAGCGAGAGGAAGCTGCTAGCAGGACTGATTCTGTTCAGAGGGCTGGAAGCCTTTCACCAGAAGGACATTTTTGCCTTTACTGCTCTGAATAGAACCCAGTTTCTGGCTCTGGAAGTTCCAGGTATGAAATTATTCTTAGCATATATATATATATATATAAAAATATATAAACACATTTCAGTTATCACCAAGTGTACAAAAAAAAAAAAAGTTGTGCCTGTGAACATTACAAGGCTTCTGGAATAGAGAAGTTGGTGCTGGAAACACAGAAGCTGGTTGCTATGGAGAGGAGCTCACAGGAAGAAGCCCTTCCGGGATTCCTGGCCCTGCAGGCGCAGGCTGCACTGGGAGAACCACTGGTGGGAGATCTGGTAGATGAAGCCTGGGCCATCCCGGCACTGGGGAGGTGGCAACAGCTGGAGGAGGGGGAGAGATAGTGAAGGGTGGGGAGGGGTGCATGCACGCACGCGCACGCACACACACACGCACCCCCCCACCTTGGTTTGGATCAATGTAAAGGTGCTGTTGGAATCCAGTGACTCCATAACACCCTCCTCAGGGTCCAGTGCAGCAAGAGTCCCATCCTGTTGAAGAGCCAGATAAGTGTGTTACTGGGGGGGGGGGAAGGGGGGGGGGCTTTAGCATGTACCGTGACGATGACACCTTCTGCAGTGACCAATAACCTGGTCAAGATGCCACCTATCAGCCATCACAGACTACTGCTGACTCCAGCCTCACCCCCTGTCCTGCTCCAAGACACCAAAAGGCTCTAAAGGCCCGTGTCTGTCATTCCCCACTGAATATTTCATGAGCTGCCCTGCAGCAAGAAGAAAGCCACGGGAGAAAGAGAGAGGTGCGCACACACGCATCACAGAGAGAACATGCGGCCGTCCCTGCTCCCACGTCTGGTGACTCAGACGAAGTGCGGGCTGGCGCCAGCCCGGGGAACCCATTAGGGCTGGCGCGAGCTCACGGGAAGCACAAGTAGCGCATTAATGTGGCCGACGGCCCCTGCCGGAAGGAGGGGAGTCGGGTCTGCAGCGGCGCTGACACTGGCTACCCGACGCGGACGCGAAACGTAGCCAAATCCCAGAAGGGAATGACAGACAGAATGAAGATCGTTTCCTGTTATGCATACATAAAACATAATGAGCGTTACGCAATGGAATATATTACTAAACAGGGTTAAGGCTTCTGGTTCAGTGCTTCAGTAACTTATATAAGATAGCAAGTCTGTGTCCAGAACCAGTATAATACCCGCCGTCACGACCGACTAATTTTCAAGCCTTTATTAAGTGTATGGAGGGAATTTGCCACAGGCTCCAGAGCAGACTTTTGGCCTTGCAGTGTGAGCATCATACACTGGAGCTGGCTGATGATTTTGGTTACCTCTCATCAAGAAAATCTTTCCCTGGATTAAAAGGGCCTTTTGATTCCATTACCGCAAATTTCTTCACACTAAACTGAAGCCTCTTGCCAGCAGATTAACACGGCCATCAGATGCGCAACACATTTAGCAAGAAATTCAGACTCAGTGCTGTGAGCTCTGATGTCTAAGTCCATTATGTCACTCCCCTGTCGCGTAATGGACAGGGCTGCAGATTTCAAGTAAGCAGCCTATGGCGCCATCTAGTGGAAATTTAAAAATAAACATTAACGGGTCAAAATGCTCCAAAAAAAAATTCCAAAACAAACACATTCAATTATATTTATGCTTAGTAAACCCTTGTTAGTTTCGGGTTTATACATTTTTTCAATGTTCATTCTTTTGTAACATCTCAGGTTTAAGATGCAACAGCTCCCCTTTTTGGAAGCCCCCCCATCCCACTCACCTGCTGCAAAGTGGCAGCTGGCATTGTTATGTTGAGTGTGGCCAGTAAGCTTCCTTGGGTGTGTGGATGGAGGGTGGGCAGCGACAACTTTGGACTTTGGGACTCCGTTAATAGACACTGCCACAAGGGGGCAGCACTGAGCACAAAGAGAGAAAAGCTAAAATCCCACGTGAACATGAAAGAAGTGACCTTTGACAGTGTCAATCACTATTGCACCTCTTGCTCTTTAAACATATCAGTTTAAAGCATGATCCAAAGATCACCACACTAATTAGTAATTAACAAAAGCATTAAAAAGTGACTTTCTCCCAAAAGACCCATGATGCAAATGTTACACAAACCCATCTCCGAGTCACAAGTTCCAAACTGAAATTCTGGCCAGGTACCATGTCACTGCTGAGCTGGACGTGGGGACCTCTGGTGCACTTTCCATCAGGTGTGACAGTGGTCTTATGGATCCAGCGACGGCTTCCTCCAGAGTGGACTCCAAGGCAGGGAAGCAACACTCAAATGTTTTCTGGAGCTCAGACCAATCGACAGCCTGCAATCATTTGATACAGACGCCACTTCAGCCGGCTTCAGTGGTACCAGGACAACATGCATCTGATGTTTTGCCAGTGCAGAATCATATTAGAGCTTATTAAAACCAGACTTGCTATAACACAAGAAACAATGGTATACACTCTTAGAAAAAAGAAAAAAAAAACTTGTACCTTTGTCACTAGGGCTGTACCCTCAGGGGTCTAATTGTACGCTTAGCTGAAAGTAATTGTACCTTTTAAAGTACAGAAATAGACTCTAAAGAACATTTCAGTATAATTTATGGTACATTAATGCTGTTTGTCAGAGTCCATTACAAGGGTGCAGCCCCACTGACTAGCAGAGGTACACATTTTTGCCCTTTTTTTCTGCTCGTGTATAAAGACAAATAATTATACATTAGTCTAACAGACACTAACAGCTTACATTAACAAATTAGCATGTAGTCTCACTGAACTCTAACTGTAGCATAGCTTCAAACCTTTCTTAGTGACCAGGATGATTGTTGATTTGCACCACCATAATCCTCCACTTGCAAACATTCTGGGGGAGTTGATGCTGCCGACATAGACCAATAGTCACTGATATCCAGCTGGACGCCCTCCCCAAATGAATTCCACTCCCCAAAAGATAACTCCGGTTTGCCATTGGCTTGCAGATGTGCACCCTGAAAGGACAGATCCTCAGTCTCCAAAGAACTGCTCTCGACTTGGCTGCCGTTTGGGTCCATGTAGCAATCCGGAGTTCCTGGATCATGCATTGTGCTAAACTAAGAGTCCTCAGCCTTTGGCAGAGTAAATGTCGATACTACAGAACACCCTTCAGAAAGTCATAACTATGGGTCAGTTTGTGAAAGTCGCTTCTGGCAAACACAAGTCCCACATCATCTTCCCTTCGTTCCGTTTCATTTCAGTTCTGACATCTGCCCAGGAGGCCCAGTCTTCCTGTCGCTTTATATAGAAACACCCGTTTCTTAGAGAACGGACAAAATGTCATTGTTCACGGGGCATTTGCTCCTGTGGCTAATACTTCCGTCTTTTGCATTGTTGTGACATTCTGTGGTATTCAGGACCTACGACTTTCGGATAAAGGGGATAAGCAACCTTTCAGCCCATGTCGTCATGACTGTGCAATCGGCTTAGTAATAAAACATTACACTTAACGCAAACGGTCGAAATAACTAAACGAAGAGCTCATTCGACCAACAGGATCACAATCGACTGGAAAATACACAAAGTTTTCGATAAAAAGATTCGATGAAGAGATTTCACCCTACATTATCAGTAAATCAATATTACAAACGAAAACTAAACTACGGTAAGAATATATAATGAGACACTCCTTTCTCTATTGCATGTCACAGCTACTGAATGCAGAAGATTATCACAACAAGTATAAACAATACGCATATGTATATAGCCTAAGTGAAAGCAGGGCATCCGGAAAAACGGCAAATGTGTTCACCTGTTGTTGAGAAGAAGCCGGCAATCTTGAGTTACTGAGTAAACTTCACATTTCTACCAAACAAAAGCCACCTAACACCGGTGAGTATCAATGCCCTACCTTCACCATGACGCATTTTAGGATGTGGGAACGGAAAACGAGTCAATTCATCCCCCTGTCTACGCGACGGCCGCCTGAATACCACGGACGTAAGGCAATGCATATGGGCGGGGTCGGGATCGGAAGTGGGCGGGGCCGAATGCAGAAGTAGGCGGGATCTGCTCAGGTGCGCTGCAGGTAGGATAGCGCGCTTCAAGGCAACTGAAACACGACACAGCTGACTGCTCTGGGTTTCCCATTACAAGTTCCATGATTTTATTTTATGAGTAATTTCTTTTAGGTAGCACGCTAAGGTAAACGTCAGCTTATTAAACACGTCAGCTTGCAAGTCGCCCCAATTCTTAGAAGAAATAATTACTCAATTTACCAAGTCGCTTTTCCACTGGAATTGTTTAGTCATAAACGGCATTTCGGCGTGTCTGGTTCCATTTAACATCCCTTACGCCCGCTACACATAGTTTATAAATATATTTTCCTCTCTTCGACTGAAATTTTAAAGTGTGGCTCCCGATGTCTTTCCATAGTTTTTGCTTCGCATTGTGGAAAACAGTTGTGTGCGGGCTATGTATATTTATTTATTATTATACGCGATCTTGCATCTCCCTATTATTACCAGTAGAGGGCGGTCTGTGGTGGTTACTCGAGCATGGAGATTGGCAAAATGTATCTAAGAATCTGACGTTTTTGCAGCGAGGAAAGAACGTAACATGAAATACGCTAAATTACGTGTAACCTTGTGTATCTTGAGCCAGCAAATCTGTTGCAAATACACAAAAGGAGTATTTGAAGCATAGCGAGAAAATGTAAATGTTAACACGAATAAACCTGGTTTTTATGGCTTTGAGCAGAGCTGTAACTGCTTACCTTTCACGTAGACCTTATACTTAAGAATTTATTTACTTATAGTTGTCAAGATTTATATTTTTAAATAAAAGGCAGTGCAGTAAGAATGTGGCCCAGCTGATAAACCACACCCTACAAATATCACTGCTATACTGCAGTCCTGACATGACAAAGATTTCAGGTTAGACAAAAATTTTCAGCACAAAGGACCAGGTGCAAATAACATCTCAGTTGGGGTGTTGAAATGAAAAATCAGTTTGCAAGTACACATTAAAGTGGCGTTTTTTTGTGTGGAATGAGGAAGGCCTTAGTACTTATGTGTGATGTCATTCAGTCATTGCCTGCAAAGCTTTTCGCACAATATTGCATCGGTTGTTTTTGGTGCTGCGGTGGGAAAAGGCAAAAGAGCCACGGAAGCAACAAAAATGACAACAGTACTACTGGAGACCGCAAAGCCCAGAGAGCAGCAAAATCAGCATAACAGCAAAGGCCTTTTCATTAATAATACATGTATATTGAACACAGCCGGCTACTATGGCCAAGCACTTTACTTTCTGCCATGAAGGTTTGCTCACGTATGTGTGTATTTATATATGCACATCACATATCATGCTTGAGATGTCAACAAAGTTTTCGAAACTCCGCTAAATCAATATCCACGTTGGCAAGTAATTTCAAATAGTTCTGATCCTCCATATGAAAACATGTATCTTGGCTTTTCGATGTCTTACACAAGCATGACGTTTCTTTATAAAAAAATAAGCTTGCTCTACAGAGACCCACAGAGAAACCGGTTCATCTGTTAATAAAACGTCTGTTTTTGCTTAGGCTAAATGTTGCCCGCGGACATTTTACATAACATTTAATGTCTGAGCCAGGAAAGTTGTACATTTTATGCATAAGAAAAGTTCCTTGTCCGCCTTCCTGTGATGCAGGGTGGGGTTTTTCGGAGCACAGAGCTGTGGGGAGCCCATGTGGTCTGCCGAGAGGGGGGGGGGGGGGCAGTTACAGATGCACATCCGATCCGGCCGTTATGGATTCCGCCCTATGTCCACTCCCCGTTTCGGTGACCTTTCCTCTTCCTCTGACTCTCCGCAGGAAACACATTGAGCTTCTCTTCACACTCTTTCAACAATACGCAGCTCGGATTTGTTTTCAAGCTGTTGGTCGCGTTGGCAACGCTGCGCAAAAGCCGACCGTTTATTGTTTCTTACAAGATATCACATTTAGGAGGTTATAGACATGTACCAGTAATACGAGGCCAGTGATAGTCAGCGTTCGAGGACACTTGTTCATTGTTATTGTGTTGTGATTGTTCTGTCCAGTGTAGTGTGTGTTATATTCTCCTTTGTTCGAAAGTTAATTTTGTTTTTTGTGCATTGATACAGGCTGCATAACTGTTGGAGAATTATGTGTATTTGTTTTTTTTTTTCTTCCCTCAGCACTTAGCATTCATTTCAGCCCTTTCTGTAACTAATGCAAACAGTGCTTGGGCTACAAATCCAAGTATATGGGAAATATTTGAAAGAATGTCCCAGGGCTTTTCTGACAACGCTGGAGCTCAACAAGAACAATCATGAAAGCCTGGTCTGGAAATCAGTGTGCTACATTGTTTTCAGCTCAGCTACTCAAAAGCCTTTCTTTAATCCTCTTACTTGAGCATGTATCTCCACAATGGACCGTATTTCATTTGGGTCTATTATTTAATTGGCTGGCCTATACTCTTAACCAAAGTATCGTGCAGTTTTTCCTAATTTCTAAGACTGGATGTTGTACTGCAGCAAACTGAAGAGAAATAAAGTAGATTAAAAAAATCATAATTCACACTCATGCATCTGGCGTGACATGCTTTCAGACTCTAATGCAAGAAATGTTACGGCAAATCTATACTATTCCATTATAAACCTAAAATTAGCTACATCAAAAGTGTTGGGTAGTTTGCAAACCCTACAGACTATTTACAAGGTAAGAACACTGTTACATGTAAACGTGTGTGCAGACTTGTCTTGAATTGAAAATCTCACTGCAGCCAGCTGATCAAAGTTGGCAACCTTACATTAATATACAGTAATATGTGTGTGGCAAATAAACTGAGTTAAGTAGCTGTGTGAAGACATCACTGTGGCTGCAAGCTGTTCAGTGCCCTCTGTCCAGGCTTCAGTCACCACCTTGGCTTTCCTGTACTGGAGCACAGCTAGAGATGAACTTTTCCAGGAAATCCTACTCATTTAGAATACCACACCTCACCCTTTGCAACAAGAGACTCACTGTACCATAATGATGCCCATGTTCACAATCAGGTTTCCCCTAAATGAATCACCTGCCTGGAAATGGAAGATGGGGCATGAGTCGGTGACCAAGTCTCATTTTGAGGTAATTACACACAAATGTTCTTGTTCTTGTCTCGTAAGTGTCTTATTCATATCCATATCTCAGCCACTGAATTTCTTTACGCACAATTTCTTTAAGGAAAAACACAAACTCTTACCATCAAATGGACAGCAAAAGCTCAGGCTGTCAGCACTGTAGGTGTAGTCGACGGCGGACGGATGGGTAAACTCTCACTCTTCACAGAGAGACATTCTATCACGCCGCTTCTTTGTCCCAAAGGGATGCAGAAGGCGCATCTCACAGCAAACAGGGGAACCATCATACATATGGAACCAGGCAGAGAAGGGAAAGGTCCCCCCCCCCCCCCCAAAAAAAAAAATTAAATGTGGCCAGACAAAAGTGAAAAACCCAGACGAAATGTTTCTCAGCGGTATCCTTGTGCATCTCTGCCTGTAAACGTGACAATGCTGTGAGATAGATTACAATGATATCACTGGGATTGTAAAATGAACAGCAAGTAACAAACAACAGACACTACACACAATACACAATACAATACAATACAATACAATATTTCTAATATCACACTGATAAAAATGCTACTTTCAACATCCACAGGGTGCTGGCTGATATATATGGATTCAGAGGCCCACAGTGTCCTTGCTCCAGTGTCCTAAAAAGGAGCGTGTGTTTGGGAAAAATCCGGAAAAGGTAGATGAGAGGAGCATCAGCATCTTCAGTGCCCCAATCTTACATGTGTCATAAACAAGAGAGACATTTAGGCAAAACAAATGCGGGTTTTATTAAAATCAGAAGAACAATAATTGGAGGTAAATAAGATCGCGAGGGATCCAACATGGAAGAAGTGAAGCAAGGGAAGGCACAGGCAACACGAGGGTTCAACTCCAATGACCAGACTAATGATATCAGGAAAAACTGGTACTCTTATACACAGACTAATAAAGGGCAACAAGCATTAGGTGTGACCCATCAGGGCCACGTGAGGGAGGAGACAGGAGGGTCAGGCGGATGTGGTGAACGGGATGTGACAACATGTTTGTTGAGTGAAATGCGGAATGTTCAAAACAACTCAGTTTGTAGAATTAGTGGACCAGGGAACCTAGACTAGGGAATCCATCCTGCGGAGTTCAATCACAAATTTCAGGCATGTCTGCGGTTATGAACCTTGCCCTCCTGAGACCTTGGAAAATGTCGCGCAGTGAATGCATTTATTGTTTTGTCTCTTTGCAGTGGTCTCTAACTCACAGGGCAAGCCTCTCATAACGTCAGATGGGTTTTCAACCTTTAGAAGAAGGCATGGGAACCTTGGCAACTGCAGCCTAAGCAGAACGATTGCTTTTAGGCCGCTGCCATTTTGGGAAAATCTCAAGCCTTTGCAACATCCAAAGCTGCCCATGAGGTCCGTTCTGAGGACGTTCACAGACACTGACACCTGCTTCTTTATTTTGATCATCGGTCTTACATCCCAGACCACCTACTGCTATCCAAGAGGTGACATCACCAGTTTGTTTGCTGCCGCATTAGTCATCATATATGGCACAAGAATACTTGAGGCTGTGGTCTTTTTGGCAGATGATATTTATTGACCGCTGTTCTGTTTTCCCGTGGTACACAGAGTAATGTTACATCCAAGGCCCCAATATTAGATGGTTAAAGTCGCTGAAAATGTCTCAGTAAGCTCAGCCCTGGCTTCGTTGAGAAAAGTTATTCACCTAAGACATTTTAATGACAGAGCCAGACGGGATGGTGAGAGGCACAACAGGCTAAGCCTCTCTGGCTGTGATCGGAAGGTTGCTGTTTCAAACCCCAGCCTTGGTAGAACAGTCACAGGTCCATGGGCCCTTTAGGAAGAACCCAGCGCCCAGCCCCCAGCCCCCAGCCCCAGGTGAGCTGCACACGGGCTGATCCAGTGACTCCCCCCAGGTATCTGCATAATGTGACGGTGAAGTTCGAGACTGAGACTGGTCATTCACCGGGCTGAGAAAGTCTGGTGATATTGGCTTTTCTTTGACAGTATGTCATGCTGATCGCCAGTATCCCAGATGCTGCTTTGTTTTTACGACTTAAACTGGAAACAGGTTCAGAAAAAGATGCTAGAAGGGCTGGAAGGGCTCTGTCAGAGTCAGAGACCCGTGCGACTCATCTCAGGATGAAAACAAAAATGGGGAACTTAAAAAGAAGGCAAGACCTCGATTCTCAATATGCAAAGTCCTCTTTTATGATGTCGCAGCAATGGAAAGTGTGTGTGTGTGTGTGTGTGCTTCACTGGGCATTTTGTGTGGAGAAACGAGAGTTGAAAATGGCCAGATTTCTCCTTAGCAATGAATCCTCACAACGTCCCGCAGAAGCGCATTTTGCTGCATAAGGGATTTTGTTCGGTCTTCAGGTCCTGCTGCAGCATTTAGCAGTAATGCAGCAGAGCTCGCTGACCACGGAGCCGTGACTGCCGCCTCCCACGGTGTGCCAGTGAAGTAAGGAGGGGGGGGGGGGGAGGGGGCGGCGGCAGTGGGGTGGGGCCGCACTGTCTCCTTGGCAAGCAGCCACGCACCCAGCATTGCAGCAGGATTGATTATTAGATTGAGTTGTTTCCTGGTGGCATTCCATCAGCTAATGCGGTATCTTCTCTCAGGCTGAAATGGATCTAAGGAAAAAGTGAAGTCAAAACCAGGCAGACGATGTATTCAATGCAGCAGCACGGAGGACTGTCAGAAGACAGGGCCTCATATTCCCAAAATTTTAGATATAAGGGGATGCACAACTCCTTGATCACGACGCACAGAACTGCGCAGAATGAGGCCCGTGACCTTGAGCTCAGAATTGCGCATCAACCAATGGGGAACAGTAGGAAAGGGGCCACACCTCTCTGTTATATAGCGGGACTTGGTGATTGGACCACACCCAGATGTGAGCCACCTATAAATGTGATGAAAGGGACCAGCCTCAACAGGACAACTGCTTCAGCCAGTCGGGTTACTCTGTAATCCACTATTAATTTAGCTTGCTGTCTTTACGTGATTAAACCTGCCGGGGACACCTGTTCGACGTTACGATGAGTTCGCTTTCCAGTTGCTGAAACTCTCGGCTCACCTCCAAACCGAAGCTGCAGTTCCGAGGAGACCAAAACCAGCGCTGATCCGACTGCCGAGTGTCAGGAAGGTTGGAGAGATTCACTGCCCCTCTGTCAGAACAGCCACTCCGCTCTGTCACTGATCGCGGCGTAATCCACATTTTGGCAGATGCTGTCAGCGCGGCTGCAGGGGCCACTGGCAGCACCGACGTGGAGCCAAGCAGTGCAGACGGTACCAGCTAAGCCCCTGTGGTTTCAGCGGAGGGGGTCAAACACGCTGCAGAGCGCCTGAAGTGATCAGGCACTATTGATCTTACTCAGACCCCCCCCCCTTCCCCAATGACTTCTGATACACATGGATGAGGGACTGGAGGACCAGGTGCATTAATATGAACCTACCTGACGCCACAGAGATTTCAGAAGATGTGAAGGAAGCCTTTTAATGGGCTGTCATATGTCCGTGTATCGACTAGCCAAGCTTACGTCCAGTAAGGCCAGATACATAACGACCGTGGCTGAAACATGGGATGGACTCACAGAAACATTTGGACCAAGCTATTTGTCTGTGAGTAAAAGGGCATATTTCCCATCTGTTTCAGAGTGCTGACCTTGAAGGCAGCGAACGAACGGAGTTCTGGTGCACAGTCATTCCTCCTCCCTCCTCAGCGCATGAAACGGATCTTTTATTGACGTGGGAATAGACACTGCAGTCCGGTGACCTGTGCGGCAGGCACTGCAAGCGGGCGGCTCATCACGTTATTTGTAGGGCTGGTACCTGAATGATTTAACGGCCTGCATCTTGGCGCTCCTCTGGGAGAGGACGCGCCCGGGCGTGTCGGCTGCCAGTTCCCCAGACACACACACACAAAAAAAACGGCACAAGAAAGGCGTTACACCTGTCAGTCACCAGGAGCTGCAATACCTCCGCATTAGTGATTAGTGCAGGAAGAGCACCAGGCCTGGCCCGGCCCTGGCTCACTATGTTTAGCCCTGTTTGGGTTACACCAGTCCTAAAGTCCTGCTTCTCAATTCTGTGTTGTGTCTCATGCCCTGCCAATCATAATGTGCCACATGCAGACCCCTCCTCCTTCAGGAGATGTAAACATCATGCTGTAATGTGCCTCACACTCAGCTGTGTTTCCTAAAATGTTTTTCATTGCCCCCTCCCCCCCCCCCAGTCCACGAAGAAGCCCCCTAGATGATTGGTCCTGGACATCCTGAGCGTCTGGCCCATCGGCCTGATCGATTGGTGCTTAGCGGAACTGGCAGTCCCCCACTCCACCCCTAACCTCGTCTAATTGGGTCAGTCCACAGGAGCTCAGGCTTACTGGAGAGGGGAGTCCTGCCTCACTTCAGAGTGGGCTGCTCTGAGCGTGGATGCAGATCTCTCTCTCTCTCTCTCTCTCTCTCTCTCCCTCCAGCTCTCTCTCGCACTCGTTCTCACTCCCTCGCTCTGCTCTGTCCTCTCTCACGGTCTGAGGATCTCCTTCCGGACGGGACTGACGAAACACGGCTGAGCCTGCAGCTGCTGCCCTGCGGAAGGCTCCGGAGCCCGACCGGGCGCCCCCTCACAGCCCAGGAACTGCCCGGCGTCCGGACAGGACTCCCGAACGACCGACAGAATGTGCGACTGCTTCCACCTGGCCTTCCCCAACTGGCACGGCTCACCGGGCACGGGTGCGCATCCCCCCCTCCCCCCCCCCCATCCCCATAATTTCTGTCTCTCCTCCATGTCTGTCTACCCTCTTCCCTGCTTGCAGGTGCTCGCGCAGTAAGCGCAGTGCTATTAATGTTTAAACGCAGGCACTGCAGAGATGCGGCGGGCCCCCGCAGTAGGCTGGGCGTGTCTACTGCTGGCAAGGCTGCGGGCTGGGAGACAAGGGCGTGGTCAGGCAGCAGGAACTTGTTTTGCAGCCCAAAAAGGACCCTTATATCATATACTTACCCGCAGAACTGTTTTACAATTAAGATGCATTTTTTTCCCTCTTTTCACTCTGGAACCCAGTGACTTTTTTCCAGCAGACAGCTTTTCTTAGTTGGAGGTGACAGTTGGGCAACTTGTCTTGTTGGGTAACTTATTACGGAACGTGCGGATGGGCAGCTAGACACAAAGGCTCCCTGGTACATCTCGGGAGAGATGCAGTCGGGGAGATATTTGACAGTTTCTGCCCCGTAAGATTTTCACCCGCCGGATCTGTGAACAGGCGCGGCTCCTGTTTTTGTTAACCCTAAGGGCTATCAGGTCAATCAGGCAGGGAGTAGCAATGACTGTAAACAAATCAGTGGGACGCGCCCAGCTTGTTCAGCCAGATTAATATGCCCGTTGTCACACTTCACGTGTTTGTACTCAAGGCTTCAGCATCCCATTATTAGGACGCCACTGGTTTCATAGCATTTTAAATCATAGGTGTTTCCCAAGGGGACAGTCTGTCCTAATAATTACAGTGTTTTCTGGGATAAATATCTTTTGCTTATGACTACATGAAGGTGACAGTGTCGACGTTCCTGTTCACTGTGTAAACTGTTTATGTGATAGTGTTGCACAACCAATATGATTTTGACCAGGCAACTTATTTGGATGCGGAATCTGTTTAGTTGTTTTGCTCGTGTTTTTTCTCGCGCCCTGTTCTCTGATGAAGGCGTTCTCCTATAGTCTTGACTCACCTGCCCGCAGGCTTTTACTTGCATGCCAAACTCCTGCGTCCCTGGGACGCACGGGGATGGTCCTCCTCCTTAGGACCTGTTAAACGGCACGCGGGTTGGTTGTATGGAGTTGGGGTCTCCGCCGCTACTTGACGTCTGTTTTTTCTGGGCCCGCAGAGCTCGCGGCGCGTCGCGTCAAATGAGCTCGACACGATAACAAAACAGCTTACGGCGCAGCTCACACACTTGGTTCATCTGTTGCAGCGTCACGCAATTTCAAAACGCAGGGGGGGGAACAAGACCTGGCTGGCTTGAGGACTTGCTGTCTGCTGAGGCTGTAGAGCTCTGGCATTTACAGATAACAACTCGCTGGTTCCTGGCTGCTAAACACAGAAGGATCCCTATGAAATTAAAGTACAACTCAAGTACAGTCAAATCACTGACCCCAGTCTAACGCAGACAATAGCCTATGGGTTGTGATCAATCGCATGAAAAAAATAAGAATGGTGGAAATGCCCTATCAAATATGAGTTCCTATGAATTCCAGGGTGTGTATTTGTAACTGGTGGGGGATTCAGTGTATGCAGGCAGGACGTGTGTCGAATCCCACTCAGTGTATGCAGGCAGGACGTGTGTCGAATCCCATTCAATGTATGCAGGCAGGACGTGTGTCAAATCCCATTCAGTGTATGCAGGCAGGACGTGTGTCGAATCCCATGCAGCAGAC
>JAABNY020000025.1:15272581-15289780 GCA_015164015.2 Brevimyrus niger | reverse complement strand
TCCTATGAATTCCAGGGTGTGTATTTGTAACTGGTGGGGGATTCAGTGTATGCAGGCAGGACGTGTGTCGAATCCCATTCAGTGTATGCAGGCAGGACGTGTGTCGAATCCCATTCAGTGTATGCAGGCAGGATGTGTGTCGAATCCCATTCAGTGTATGCAGGCAGGACGTGTGTCAAATCCCATTCAGTGTATGCAGGCAGGACGTGTGTCAAATCCCATTCAGTGTATGCAGGCAGGACGTGTGTCGAATCCCATGCAGCAGACTCCAGTTGCACTCAAGCCTGGGTTCTAGAACATACTAAAGTATCTCTCGAGGTTTATGAAAAGGGGGGTCTGATGGAAACTGAACACCTTTTTTAAGCTAATCACTATAGATTTATTGGGGGGGGAGCACTTTAGTAGGCCTAAAAGCTCCTAAAAAGCCTTTGTAAGGCCCCCGAGTACACGATGATCAGGAAGATACCAGGTAAAATGCGTGACAGGCTAACTTGGGGAGGGGGTGGTGTTTAGGTAGATGATAAAAAGTCTTAGTGGTCTGTAGCTGTTAAGGTGCTTGTACTTCAGATTGATGGATGGGTTCCTGCTGAAGACACAAGCACACACACACACACACACACACACACACACTGATTCATCTGATTGGCTTTTTTGTAAGGCGATGTTTACCTGGGGTGGGACAGCTAAAAGGCAGGTCTGACACAATGCTGCTCAGTGCTTGCTATGGCGCAATGCCTGCGTTGCCCCTGGAGCGACTCATGGGAATGCTGTTAATGTTGTATATGTATGTATATATAACTGTATATCGGAAATGAGAATATGGAATATGAGATCCAGTGTTCGTTAACACAAAAAGGGGAAAATCTGATTCTGTTTCTTGACAGAAACCTAATTATATTTTGGACATAAACAGCTTCCTGCTAGAAAGGCACTTGTGTCTGTGGTCCATAACCTGGAATTGTTGTGCTTTTAATTCAATGCCACCTAATCACATAAGCCCAGTTAAATGGGTTGTGATCAGAATGACCCCAGCTGCAGAAGGGTATGGAACCACAGCTGCATAAGTACCAGAGTTGAAAATGGTAATAAGGCACAGTAACAGGGACGTGTTGTATCAGGTTGATCATGTTTATATGCCACTGAGGATTTATGTGGTTAGATTGCTGAGGCTGCGTTTTTTTGGAGAGAGGGGGGCAGTTCATCTACCAGTTTACTGACAGGGTATTTTTCCCGATGATCACACCCAAAACAATGGCACAGCACCCAGTGTTGAGACATGATATTTTTTTTCTCCATAATTGGATGGATTCTGGCTCCTCATCACACCCTAAATGTGTTGGTAGTGGGGGCTGTATGTTGTGGAACCTGTAGCAGATGTTTGTCATTTTTATTCATATGGCACAGAAAGTGGCTTCTAATTGGTCAGTTACTGCATTACTATGAACTGAAGACTGATGTGATTGGTCACAGAAATTAGGGAGTGTGCTCAATGGACACTGTGAAGAATTGTTCATACGGCACATTACTTGGACTTTTTGTCATTGCTATGCTTTTATCACTGTACTATTTTAAATTGACTTTATCATCGTCTTCATCGTCCTCCTCGTAATTTTAACACTAGGAACACTGCGGCTCCAGCTGCTGTTATCGCTTCACAGTTGGGCTGCACCACCACAGCAAATATTTGAGGAGGGAGTATCTCAAACGTGAGACACTATTCTTTTCCCAAATCTGCGTCTTACTTAAAGAAATGTGTTTTCTGAAGAGGGAACACCGTCACGAAACCAAACGGCTGATCTTTGTTAAACAGACCCGAGTGACACCGGGAGGACAGGAGGACACTTTAGACCTACCAGCCGTGCAGCGACCCCCCCAGTTGGCATTGATCCTGGTCGTCTATGGACGGGACAAAGCACACGCTGTTCTCCCTGTCGACTGAGCATGTGGCGCCCACCGTACCCATATGACTGGTACCCACCCACCCAGATGTGACGGTGATGTCACACTCCTAGCTGATGTACCATGGTAACCCCGGAACGACAGGCTCCTTCGCCTCTACTGCCTCCTGCTGCTTCCCGGTGAACCCAAGATACATTTTTTATGAGAAGAAAACTCTCTGTTAAGACCCTTGTAGATGCCTTCACTTGGGGAATGGCGCCTTGCTGGCCCACTTCTTTTGCAGACTACTGAAGATTTGGTGGTCCATCACAACACCATTAATAGGTTCACTCCATATCTGAAACAGCAGCAATATGATGTAATACCCTGGGCAAATTTAGTTTCACACTAAGAGTAAATATCAGTAATTTGCCTGATTTAAATGGTTGAAAGATTTCTTGAGCAATTCAGGTCTGGGACTTCATTCAAAGGTACAACAAAATGTGATTAGACTCACCATCCATCAGGATACGGTTGTCGTAAACAGTCACTGGCACCAAAGCTGGACATGAGCCTCTATCCATCCATCTATCCATCCATCCATCCATCCATCCATCTGCTTATTCACTTACAAGGTTATGGGGCGGCATGAAGCTTATTCCATGCAGGATAGGTCACAAGGCGCAGGAACATTCAGGAAGGGAGGCCCCCATGACTGTAACTACCATTAAGGACACCAAAGTCAAGTCCTCAGTATTTTTTCTGCAATTCCAATACCCATGATCCTTTGTGGGGCACACCCAGGAGGGGCTAACACTTTTGACCCTGGTATTTCAAAAATCCTGGCTACGGTCTTGGATGCCACCACCTTCAGGTATCACTAAATTGGCCTTGGATAGGGGAATTCTCCTATGTTTTATGGATGGCAATTTGGCAAGCATTTGCCTGTATGTGCCATAATGAAGGTGCACAGATTACTGTAGAACCTACAAGTTGTTATCTCAAACTAGAGGAAAAAGGTGTGTACTATCAGAAATCACACACAATTTCGTCACCCCTTCTGGTTGCCTGTGAAGGTTTGGTCCAAGTGGCCTTTCAGACTGAAGTCTGGCACATTTTTGCAGAAGCAACACCAACATTACTCAGGCCTGACATTGTCCAAGACCTTCAGAAGAGAGCGGCATTGTTTACTGTCCGTTCAGTGGGAGCGATATGTTATCAGCCCGCACTAGAACATTTCCTTTGTCATTTTCTGGTTCCAAGTCTCCACCCAGTAGACATGCAGGACTTAAACATCAACAGAAAAAAAAAAAAATGAAGAGAGATGAAGCAGGCAGCAGCCTCAGCGGGGCAAGGTTCCTTCGCGAAGACTCCCTCCTAACCTCACTTTCAGCCCTGACTCACACTGGAGGGCTGGGAGAGTCACAGCGAGAAAAGAGGGAGGGAAGAAGAATGTGGGCAGGAAAGTGCTTCAACACTTAAAACTGCTCCTGCACATCTACTTCCACCTCAGAGTCAGGGAGGCTCTCCTCAGCGCGACAGCACCCTCACGGGTCCAGTGCATGTGGAGAAGGAAATTTAAGACAGGCCTCTGATTTGGGTGGGGGCTGCACCGAGCCTTATTGGGCCAGCGTGGGGCGACCCTCCAGTTCTCTGGATCGAAGCACTCTGTCTCTTTCGGACATCTGCTGGAGGATTTTCAGTTGATCGGAGAGTGACAGTGATAGACGGAAGATAGGAGAGGGGGAACAGAGGAGGTGTTCTGGCTCCAGGGATTTTAAACGCAGAAACAAACTCCTAGAGTCTCTGTCAGGTGAGTACTCTGTACACGCAAAGGCGAGGGGAAGCTTCCACTATTCGCAGTGCTGCACATCTTTCTTGCTGTACCTTCAGCGCTCTTTTGGAGAGCAGGTCAGGTGTTGCTAGATGTCACTTGCATCAGTTTGGTACAGTAGTTTGACCTGTTGCATTGCGCATTAAAATCGTCCATGAGCAGATGTTCCGATTTGCGCACCCATTCTGGGAATCAGATCTTGTAAATCCCATACTTCTGCTTTTGGACCTAAACTCTAGACCTAAATCCTGAGATAACCTTTCCTACTCTTATTACGTCTGTTGCAAACCCAGAAGTGTTCAAAGTAATGCTCAGTGCACACTAGTGGACAAAATTGTGGAAATGCCTACACTTTAAAAATTACTACACAAATATTGTAATATTTGTGTAGTAATTATTATTCTAATATTATAAGCAAAAAAATGCTACAAATATCATACACTGGACAATTAAAAAAGTGAATGATGCAACAGCTGAATAAAGTTCTGCAATCTCTAAGAATTGCATTTCAGAACATGTTAATATAGGTTTTTATGTTCCACAGATTCACAAATTTAAAGTTCTATTTGCTAATCTAGTACCAGTACCTGGCTTAAAAGAAGTTTGCTCAGACAACAAATAGTTAGAATTAACGATGCTGTCAAACTGTTATGCGCAAGCATAAAAAAAAAAACATAAAGAATTCTGCCAGAGGGAAAAATAAACTCGCATATCTTTGCATATAATGCTAACGTGCCACTGGGTGGGACTGCACATATATACCTGAAGTACAATACAGCACGTCTTGCATTTTTACAAATTTTGTAACAGTCTAAGACACCTCCCCCTACTGGTCAAAGCTGGTACTTCAACTCTGCTGAAATCACTGAATAAATCAGCTTGTTATAGATATCATATGATATCTTGGTGGGGCAGCCGTAATGGATGTACTTGTGGTCTCTGTCTGCAATGCTTCCCATTTTTTGCGAAGCGTCACAAGAGATAAGGTTAATTTTGCCACCCAGGTTCAATTAAAATACAAATGTCAAAGTGTTACGTGTCTGCAGACTAATCGAAGGACGACTCCAAGCAATTTGCATTCACACCTATGGGGAAACTAAAATCTGATTTAGAAGCAATACGTCAAATTTGACAAGAAAAATTCTTTTATTTGGAGGAGTCGAATTTCTCAATGGGAAGTTAATTTTGCGCTTGGATTGAATTATATCGCACAGTAGGAACAGGCACGTCCAAGTATTTAACCCCAACTGTGCAGTCAAACAGGTAATTCAAGCCAACAGCTCCAAAGCCTGAGGAAATCCCTGGGGGTGGGTGATACAAAAGGGGGCGGGTACTGTTTGTTTTGAAGAACTGAATATTTCAATGAGAATAGAACCCATACATGCCATTTGATAAAACAATAATGTTTATATGGACAGAAGGGGACTAAATCAGACGTCCACATGCCTGTATGTTTTTGTAGATTAGGCTAGATTGACAGGCACCCAGATTCTCACAGGTTTTCCAACATTCCTTTTGCACCTGTAAGATGTTCTTAGTTTTATGTTGCTGAACCTGAAAACCCTGAAATAATTGGCATGTTGCAGTTATCAGTATTGAAATCTGCTGGGGTATGAGTTTGAAATAGATGACCTTGAGTCAGGGGGGCTGATATTATAACCCGAGATGAGATGAACATAATCTACTCACAAGTTTGAGCTTCTTCTTCCTACATGATAGAAAGGGTCACATGACCCCATCTTTGCACAATTTGCGGGTAATGCTTTCTGAATTACATGGACACACCCACTGTCCGTCAACAATGGTGAGCTGGCCAGGATGTACCTGCCCTCAGCTTGCTTCATGTCCTTATCCTCATTCAGTCCATCACAGCGTCTGAGTCGCGTTACCAAAAAAGAGCAGAGAGGGTTTTTAAATCTGAGAAAAAAAAGCCAGTCTGACTGCTGCATGCATTCCTCAGTGGGAACCTGTAATATTGCACTGCATTCTTCATCAGGTTTTGAATGCCTTGCTCGAGTGCATACTAACCCTGGGACATTAGGGACGTCGTTGTCATTCTGCTTGCTGTTGCAAAGTGGCTTTCAAACAACCTGAGCATTGACTGTATTGCAAACATATTTTTGACAGATTTACTAATATGCTTATTATAGTAGAAATCCAAATTATTCCCTTTTTTTTTACAGTGATAGGCCTGTCAAACCAAAAGTAAAAAAAAAAATCTACGGTTTATTTACCTAATGAGTTTTCCATTATGAAGAATGATGCAACGGAGAGTTCCCCGGGGTGTAGTTTGTGATGTGGGTGTGGACTGCAGGTCTGTGCAATGGTCCTCACACCCAAGGTAGTGGGCAGAGAGAAGCCCTGGGCGAGGACGTGGCCCTGTGCTCTGCCTCGGCACGCCCGCTGTCACCTTCTCACTCACCCTCTTACCGTGCGCTCTGAGACACGGTGCAGAGAATCCTTGGTGGAATCGCCGTGGTCTAGCGCTGTTGCCAGGAATCATCACTTTTGAAGTTGCTCCATTCCAGAGTTACATCATTCTAGGATACTAAGTTTTAAAACCGGACTGTTAGACCATAGGAATGGTTATGAACGCAAAGACTATATCTTTGGATGTGAATCACATGGCCGAGGTGGGGAAGGTGCAGGTTTGTGTCACTGAAATATTATCGCCATCTGACTTTTGTTTGAATAATCTTTAAACAGAACAGCCCGACTCTGACAACGCATGCCTGGCTACTCGATAACTTGAAATGTTTTTCTCCAACATTATTTACAAAAATTCACAGTAAAATAGCCTATGTGCCCCTCTCGCCTGGCGAAGAGCAAAGGAGCGAAATGTTTTCAATTACCGAGATGACAGAGGCTCTTAACTGTGAAGGCGGCTCCCTTCCCATGATGCTTTGTTCCCTTACAGCAGAGACACGTCCCCCTTGCAGACTTACCCTGTCACTGTGTATTGCGGCTCGCCCACATTTACATATCTCTCATATCTGGGTGCCCTAATGCTTTGGACAATCGACTCCTTTCAGCCAGGATCTCTCTGTCTCTCTCTCTCTCTCTCTCTCTCTCTCTCTCATACACTCACAGGTGTGTAATTATATCTTTAAGGTGACTCTCCATTCATTTCTATAGGGAAAACCCTAATCTCAGCATGATGACCTTAACCATACGTAACCAAACAAAAAGACTTTTGGCATTTCTACTTTTTTCATAGCATTCATCGATGTTTGTGGGGACCTAAAAAATGGTCCCACAATGTCAAAATAACAGGTTTTTATTACATTGTAGGCAACATTTGGTCCCCACAATGTAATATAAACCTAATCCACAGACACACACACACACACACGCACACATTAGGTATCAGTATTTCAGTGGGGACTCTCAATTCATTTCATATCAGTCTTAACCCCTACCCAGCCCTAATGTTAATTATAAATAACCAAACAAAATACTGGACGACTAGTATTTCATTTTTTTTGATTGCATTCACAGATTTTTATAAAATTCAGTCCCCGCTTGTGAGGACCAAAAAATACGCCCACAAGGTCACAACAACAGATTTTTAATTGGATTTATCACACAATCTGTCCTAGAAGTCATGTTGTGTCCAGGCAGTCCAGTTACCACGTAACTGTTGATCCCAACGCGTCATGCAGGCATTACACACGTCTGTTTTCAATTTTGTTTTGCTTTTATTTTTCCCCTTCAGACGACATGAAGACACATTTTCCGCTTCACCCTCCACGGCAGATAATTTACAGACGTAATTCATTTTTCCCCTACATATGCGGAGTTCATTAACAAAACCCATCATTCTGTGACTTATATGTACAACTTCACTCTGTCCAGAAGGTGACCTAGTGATTAAGGGACTGGCTGTTAAATGCTACGTTAAATGTCCTCTTATTATTTATTAATGCGCTGCGTCTCTTGCTGATTCAGTACCAAATGATACACCAAATGAGGGTAATGATACAGTGGAGCTTGAAAATCCTCAAAAAAAAAAAAAAATCCTGTAGAATTTTGGGAGCAATTGCACATATAAACCATCTGGGGTGTCCTATTGTGACAGGTAGTTTCATGCACATAAATGACACATTATTGATGTTTATGACTGTTGTCATAATGTGTCATTTGGTTCCAAAAACCGAATGACGCATTATGGCAACAGTGATGTGTAATTAATGTGTCATATGATGGGTCATTAATGTGCATGACAGGTGTCATATCATTCTTATGACGGCTACATGTCACCCTTATGTAGACTGCTTCAAGTAAAGTGTTACCGAACAATTATATAAATTATGCAAGTTGTCCATGGTAGATGAGTCTCCTGTGTAAGTGATAATGTAGCTATAAAAATAAACAATAGATTGAACCGAAAGTTACTTTTTAAAAATGAAATGTGATACTGTGATGGTTATATGTCTGAGTATTTTTAGGGTACCGAGGAAAATATGCAACAAAGTCCATGTCTGGCTGGTATTTTTTTATTTCTAAGTTTAAATGTACTACATTGCATGACTGTGATTTATAGTGTGATAGCAAAATGGAGACTGACATTCTAAAATATTTTTTTTTAGCAGCAGAGTAATAATCTTTGTTTTTTCCCCAGGCAGCCCAAATGGCTGAGCTTCGATACTCAGGATCGATAGAAAGGATCACTTAAGTTATGGAAACTTCCGGGCAGGCTGGTCTCATAAGCGGTCTATTCCTGGAACCGTGGCCATTAAATTCACTGCAGTAGACTGTTCTTAAATGCAAGGCTAATGCGTGTTTCACTGCTTTATTTTGGCCTTCAACTGGGAACTCTAGAGCCGTCTAAGGACACTGACACATTTAGTTGCCTGTGGACCAGTTTGTTAGCCACTGTGCTACAGCTAACCAGCCAAAGAAAAGAGTTAGCTGAAGTTCTAGGCCCTGGCTATGGGTCAAAGAGACCCCATAATGGGAACTCCAGATAGGGTCTTCACTGTGCTATGTGCAGGGCCAAAGGCCAATCCTTGCTTTGCTAGGAGAAGCTGAATGAGGCACAGAGGCTGCATTGTGTCTCCCACGGCTGTTCCCAGCTCATTCCCACTCATTGCAGACAGCAGTAATCCAAGTCATAAGGAAACTGCCAATGTGATGTATGAATACCCATTTTTTTTTTGACCTACTCTATTCTTTTCCACTGTTTCATCATGGGCTGATGCCGAGTTCCTTTTCACAGTTTTTTTTTTTTTTTTTTTGCCTTTCCTGTAAAATGGAGTGCTGTTTGCCATACGGTTAAATTGCTTAGCGTCACGGTCAGAAGTGAATATCGACCACAAGCTAATACACTCTGTAGTAGTGCCCAGAAGCAGCTCTGGGTCTGTTCTGCACATTCGCTAAGATTACTTACCGCTTGTATTCCTGTTCCTGAACAGGGGCGGGGAGACGCCTCAAAGGACCAGAGCCAGGTGTGGATGATGACTCAGTAAGTGTCACAAAAGGCGCATCGCCTAATAGGAACATGACCACCCAAGATGCCGTTTCTCGCTCTAATGATCCCAAGAGTAATGGATGTATGTCACATAACCGAGGCTGCTTCACAGTTTCAAATGCGCATATCAAATTTTCTATGCTACTATTTTCTTCAAATCTATACAAATAAACAGCTCTGGAAAAAATTAAGAGACCACTCCATATTTATTATTTTTTTAAATTTAGTTAAATCCTGGCTTAATTCTAGTTCATTGTGAGGCAGGCTGCTTCCAGGCTCAACATTTCTAAGACTGCAGTACACAAGAACAAGGTGAAGCAGGAGACACTGGGAATGACCAAAATCCAGCCAGGTAGAGGGCAGAAGGAACTTTCTAATGCCAGGGATGACCGTCATTTTATCCGGCAGTGCCTCATAAATCAGAGGATGTCCTCAAGTGACCTTCAAAAAGAATGGGAAACATTAAGTTGTGCGACGTTTAACTGCTAGGGCAATTATGTAACAGTTTCCTAGAAGCAGGACTGAATACCCATAAAACAAGGAAGAAGACCATGAGATAAGCCGGGAACAAGCTAGGCTGGAGTTCACCAAAACATTTATATTTCACACAGAATCCTGCCCCATAAATTGAGAAATGAGTGAAACGGAAAATCTTGCTGTGGTCTCTCATTTTTTTTTTCTAGCAAGAGATCAGATTCTTTTCTTTTGACATCAGGGTATGGTGCTACACATCCAAGTAAGTGGTCTTAAATTGTCATCAGAAGAAGTCTGATGCCCATATCCCACGACGCTTTTAGATTTGTGAGGAAGCATCCGAAGTTCTAGAGGAGGAGAGACCCCGCCCCCAAGGCTCCTCGCCAGTCAATGAATACCCGGCTACTGAGAAGTACACCGACATCGACAAACAGGTATGACCTCTGATAATCACCCTGAAAGTCTCAGAGCTCTAGCATTTGACAGCAAAGGAAGAGCAGTGTATTTCTGTGTGAATTCTCTCCCTTCAATCACTGAACATTTTCAGGCTGAAGAGGACATATATGACCCCTACCACAAGAGCAGTAGCATCAAGAAAGGAAAAAGGATTGGCTTTGGTTCATTCTTTGAAAAACGCTCTTCGGCAAAAATAAGTCAGATGGAGGTGGGTCACGCCTTCTTCCTATGTGCATATAAGCAGGGATTGGCCATTGGAATTTTTGCTACTAGCCAACTGGGCTACTTCAGTAACACATATAGCCTGGCATGCATTTTTCTTTACTTGTATTTGTCCGTCATTGAAGATTAATTGCCTCAGGCGAAAGGAAGCGCTTAATCGCCAACCCTGCATAGAAAGGTATGTGCGTTCTGAAAATCTCAGCCCACTTCATCCTGCATGCAGGACCCAGAAGGATCCGAGTCAAGAGTGTTTGTACGAACGGTGAAAAAAGCCGCTTCAGAGGGCCTGGTGGTGAGCGGCGGGGGCAAGGAGGGAATATTCATTAAAGAAGTGAAACCGGATTCGCCAGCATCAAAACACCTCACCGTGAAAGAAGGTAGCCCAGATCTGCATTTCACTCAATATACACTGATTGAAGTTACACTAAATCTTTGTACGTATTATATAAATATTAGGCCAACAGTTCAAATCTGAGTTTCAGCTTCGCCTGTTTGCTTGTATGTGTTCAAACTACAGGTGACCAAATACTCAGTGCGACAGTTTATTTTGACGACATCTCCTGCGAAGATGCTCTCCAGATACTGAAGCATGCTCAGGCATACAGAATGGAGATGTGTCTGAAGCGGAAGAGGCCTGCCTCTACAGTATCTACCCTTGAAAGCACCACAGATGTACAGACACAGATGTACAGCCCAGAGGAACGAGGACGAAAAGCACAGAGGCGACACGACGTGCGGATTTCATGGCCGAAATTTTCCTCCCTTGGCAAGGGGCGTAAGGGGGTCTTCAAGAGGTCTCATAGTACATCTGAGGCAGAGGATGAGAAGCGGCTGGAAATGAGCCCGCCGACCAGCGATACAGAGTCCCCGCTGAAGACTCAGGAAGACGCGGAGGCGAAAACGAAAAAGGCGAAGATGAAGTTGAAGAAGACAAGCCTGAGGAGCAAGTCTGTCGACCCAGATGAGCGACTCGCCGTAGAAACACATACGGGGTTCCTAGAGTTTGTGGAAAAGCATCACCCTCTAGAGGAGGCTTCCAGCCAGCCATCTCCAGAAAAACAAGAAAGCTTACCGCCTAAGATGCCTCCCATATTTGTGCTGGATGACCAAGAGAAGAAGGAATCAGTTAAAATACAAAAGGAGTGTATTGTTCCATACATGCCAGACTATGAGACTGAACCTAGCCAACATAAAGCAGAGCTCATTAGCCTGGACAAGACCCTGAAAACCACTGACATCACAGACTCTCTTGCAGATCGAGGTCGCCATTCGCCTAAGCGCTCCCCAGATGGGAAAAAGAGGAGAAAAAAACAGAGGTCAGAACTTAAAGTAAATATTCAGGGAAAGGAGAAGGACGACTTGAGTCCTGATAGCCTCATTAAATCCCCTCTGGCCCCAGGAATAAGTACCTCCCCCCAAAATTTAACAGCATCACCCACTATAGCCAGAACTACAGAATTATCAGTATCACCAGACAGCAAGGTGGGTCCCAAAATAATATCGCACACTCAGCTGAAGGAACAGCAAATGGCCATTGACATCAACACTCAGAGTATAACCGGCTACCAACCCACCATTAAAGAAGACCAAAAAAGTGCAAGAGAAGAAGACATTTCACCTTTCACCGGGACTGGAGTAGCTGAGGATATAAAAGAGCTGAAAGCAGATGTGTTAATATCAAATGTAGGCGTTCAAAAGAAACCTCCAAAAATGGATTCTGGGAAACAGTGGAAAGAAAGAAGCATACTTATTTCTGATTTGGAGAGATATGGAATCCGAAGCAGAGGTCCGGCGGCTGATACTGGCATAGCAAGATCACACTATGTGAGTTCAGTAAATGAAGTTCAAACAAGTATGATAGACAGAAGTGATGCCAGTGCAGTTAAACCTACAGATGGTTGCTTATATGAAAACATACTGGACACAAACAGACCCAGAACTCCCACAGCAACATCAACACTCCAGAGTGAAAAAACCCAGAAGACAGAAGTCAGTTGTAAAGATGATGACGTCTCAACGGCACCTGATGGAGACATCAAAGATTCATTGTCACAAATACAACCTCCACTGCATACAAAAGACATAAACAAAGACATTTCCGGACAAAAAGAAAAACAAGCACCTGGGAAGTTTAAACTGCCAAAAATGGATAAAGCTGACTTCAGTATGCATGAGCCCATTTTAAAGACAGACAAAGAAAAAACTCAACTGGAAATCAAAGACATCAAGGCAGAATTTAGGGATCCAACCGCTGAGCAAATACACATAACTGAGTCATCCCACATGAACATTCTACCCAAACGTGAAGACATTGAGATACCAGGAATGGAAGCTATAGTTCCATCAAGGAAAATTCAAATGCCAGGTGTGAGGATGACTATGGATATGCAGAAGATAGATGATATTAAGGGGCAATATTCCGAAAGAGATTCTGCATCATTCAAGCTACCCAGTACTGACCTGTCAGGCATTGATTTGCAGCAACATATTACGAAGACAGATGTTAATGCTGAAAAAGTAAAACTGACTAAAGCTGCTGGTGTATTTAGGTCTGCTGAGATAACAGAAAAGCCACTGGACGTGAAGGGAACAGTACCTATTCAGGCCCCTATTTCAGATGTAAGAGTTGCAGAGTTCAAGATTGACTCAAATTATATGATAAAAGAAGAGAGTAAACAGTCACATCCCATGTTCAAATTACCGAGGACTGAATTTCCTGATGCAGATACCCACACACCTATAGCCGTGACGAAAATTGAATCTTCAAAAATCACCGTGGAAAGTTCTGGCTCAAAGGAAGAAGGTTATGTACAGAAGGAAAAGACAGATGCTGGAGAAGTAAGTACTGAGATGACTAAGATTAAAGAGCGAGACGATATAATAAAACTACCAAAGCGAGAGGACATTGAAATACCAGGGATGGAAGCCAGTGTATCTGCAGCAACTATCCAGACATCAGTGAAGCAAAGCTTTCGAAGCAAAGAAACAGATGCTACCATGCTAAAGACAAAAACTGAAATAGGAGAGATCAGTTCTACCAAAAGCCACTCTGCAATCAAACTTCCAAAAGTGAAACATCCAGACCTTGATACTCATCTGATCACTAAAACAGATATTAGTACTGAAAAGAGTGGTTTACAGCTTGAAAGTCTTCCTACTGTTTTGAAACATGACAAAAATGTATCCCTGCCCAATACTGCTGGATCAAAGATAAGTCTTGAAACACTAAAGATTTATACAGATGTCTGTGGTGTTTTGTCAGATACTGATATGAAACGTACAACTTTGGAAGCTACAGCTTATATTCCTCCAGTATCATTACCTTCTGTCGATGTTGAGCTAAAGAAACCAGACATTGACAGGGAGGTTCCAAAAGTCAGTTCTGATGTTCCATCAGTGAATGTGAAACTTCCAGAAGCAGAGCTGACAGTGTCGAAACAGGCACCTTCAGTTGATGTCAAAGGGCCGAGAGTTGAGGTTGAAGGCCGTGGTGTAGATGGACAAGGTAGCAATTTTAAGATGCCCAGATTTGGAATATCACTTTCGAAAGAGAAGGGAACTGGGCCAGATGTTGATGTAACATTTCCCACAGCAAAGTCAGACCCCCAGTTACCCAGTGTTGAATTGCAGGCACCCTCAGTTGAGGGGGAAGTTGAAATAACTGAGAAAGATGTTAAAGGACTGGATGTAAAGATCAAGAAACCAAAGATATCTTTTCCTAATACCAACTTCCAAAAAACTGAAGTAAAAGCTCCTGAGGCTAAGATAACCATAGCAAAAGAAGAAATATCTCTTCCTCAGGCTAGTGTTGAGGTGAAAGGCCCCAAATTGGACATGAAATCACCAAATGTTGATGTTAAGGCAGATGCTAGCATTGAGGATCTTCCTAGCAAATCCAAGCTACCAAGTATGAAACTCCCTAAATTTGGAGCAACAAAGGGCAAAGTTGAAGGTGTGGATGTAAGTGCCAACATTGATGTACCACAAGTTGAGGCTCCATCTAAAAAATACGCAACTGAATTTACGGCCCCAGAGACTGAAGGATTGGGATTGGAAGTGGATAAAACAAAAGCTAAATTTAAACTTCCCAAAGTGACAATGCCAGACATAAATGTATCCCTACCCAAAGTGTCTGGACCAGAGATAAATCTCAAAGGACCAAAGATTGAAACAGATGTTTCTGTATCAAAGCCAGAAACTGACATTAAAGGTCCATGTTTGGAAGCTACAGCTGATATTCCAGCAATCGAACCAGAAGGAAAGTTAAAATTTCAAATGCCTCATATCAAAATCCCCTCTTTTGGGATTTCTGAGCCTGAAGTAAAAGGTCAAGAATTCTCCAGGGACCAAACATTACCTTCTGTTGACATTTCACTAAAGAAACCAGACATGGACATAGGCACTCTGAAAGTCAGTGCTGATGATCCATCAGTGGATGCGAAACTTCCAGAAGTAGAGCTGATGGTGTCAGGACAGCCACCTTCAGTTGACGTCAAAGGCCCAAGCGTTAAAGTTGAAGACCCTGACGTAGATGGACAAGGAAGGAAATTTAAGGTGCCCACATTTGGAATCTCATTTCCAAAAGTGAAGGCAGATGGACCAGAAATCAGTACCTCAAAGCCAGATGTTGATGTAACATTGCCTGAAGCAACACTGGAGACCCAGGTACCCAGTGCTGAATTGGAGGCACCTTCAGTTGAGGGGGAAGTTGACATACCTGAAATGGATATTAAAGGACTAGATGTAAAGATCAAGAAACCAAAGATTTCATTTCCTAATACTTATTTTCAAAAAACAGAAGCTAACGCTCCAGGAGCTGAGGTAACCATTCCAAAAAGAGAAATATCTCTTCCTCAGGCCAGTGTTGAGGTGAAAGGCCCCAAAGTGAACATGAAATCATATGATGTAGATGTTAAGGCAGATGCTGGCATTGAAGATTCTCCCAGTAAATTCAAAATACCAAGTAAGAAACTTCCTAAGTTTGGATCAACAAAAGGCAAAGTTGAAGGTGTGGATGTAAGTGCCGACATTAATGTACCTGAAGTAGAGGTTCCAACAGGTGAAGTAGTGATTGAAACTAAGGCCCCTGATACTGATACTAAAAGATTGGGATTGGAAGTGCATAAAACAAAAGGTAAATTTAAACCTCCCAAAGTGACAATGCCAGACATAAATGTATCCCTACCCAAAGTGTCTGGACCAGAAATAAATCTCAGAGGACCAAAGATTGAAACAGATGTTTCTGTATCAAAGCCAGAAACTGACATTAAAGGTCCATGTTTGGAAGATACAGCTGATATTCCAGTAGGTGAACCAGAAGGAAAATTAAAATTTCAAATGCCTCATATCAAAATCCCCTCTTTTGGGATTTCTGAGCCTGAACTGAAAGGCCAAAAATTATCCACGGACCTAACATTACCTTCAGTTGACCTTTCACTAAAGAAAACGGACATGGACATGGAGGCTCCAAAAGTCAGTGCTGATGTTCCATCAGTGGATGTGAAACTTCCCGAAGCAGAGCTGACGGTGTCAAGACAGGCTCCATCAGTTGATGTCAAAGGCCCGAGAGTTGAGGTTGAAGGCTCTGACATAGACGGAGAAGGAAGGAAATTTAAGGTACCCACATTTGGAATCTCATTTCCAAAAGTGAAGGCAGCTGGACCAGAAATCAGTACCTCAAAGCCAGATGTTGATGTGACATTGCCCGAAGCAACATTAGAGACCCAGTTACCCAGTGCTGAATTGGAGGCACCTTCAGTTGAGGGGGAAGTTGACATACTTGAGATGGATGTTAAAGGATCAGATGTGAAGATCAAGAAACCAAAGACTTCTTTACCTAAGATTGGATTTTCAAAAACAGAAGTGAAAGCTCCAGAAACTGAGGTAACCATTCCAAAAGGAAAAATATCTCTTCCCCAGGCCAGTGTTGAGGTGAAAGGCCCCAAAGTGGACATGAAATCACCAGAAGTAGATGTTAAAGCAGATGCTGGCATTGGAGATTCTCCCAGCAAATTCAAGTTACCGAGTATGAAACTTCCCAAATTTGGATCAACAAAGGGCAAAGTTGAAGGTGTGGATCTAAGTGCTGACATTAATGTACATGAAGTAGAGGTTCCAACAGGTGAAGTAGCGATTGAAGTTAAGGGTCCTGATACTGAGACTGAAGGATTGGGATTGGAAGTGGATAAAACAAAAGGTAAATTTAAACTTCCCAAAGTGACAATGCCAGACATAAATGTATCCCTACCCAAAGTGTCTGGACCAGAGATAAATCTCAAAGGACCAAAGATTGAAACAGATGTTTCTGTATCCAAGCCAGAAACTGACATTAAAGGTCCATGTTTGGAAGCGACAGCTGATATTCCAGCAATCGAACCAGAAGAAAAGTTAAAATTTCAAATGCCTCATATCAAAATCCCCTCTTTTGGAATTTCCAAGCCTGAACTAAAAAGTCAAAAATTATCTGGGGACCAAACATTACCTTCTGTTGACATTTCACTAAAGAAAACGGACATGGACATGGACATGGAGGCTCCAAAAGTCAGTGCTGATGTTCCATCAGTGGATGTGAAACTTCCCGAAGCAGAGCTGATGGTGTCAGGACAGGCTCCTTCAATTGACGTAAAAGGCCCAAGCATTAAAGTTGAAGGCCCTGACGTAGATGGACAAGGAAGGAAATTTAAGTTGCCCACATTTGGAATCTCATTTCCAAAAGTGAAGGCAGCTGGACCAGAAATCAGTACTTCAAAGCCAGATGTTGATGTGACATTGCCCGAAGCAACATTAGTGACCCAGTTACCCAGTGCTGAATTGGAGGCACCTTCAGTTGAGGGGGAAGTTGACATACCTGAGATGGATGTTAAAG
>JAABNY020000025.1:15242074-15265271 GCA_015164015.2 Brevimyrus niger | reverse complement strand
GTGAAAGGCCCCAAAGTGGACATGAAATCACCAGACGTAGATGTTAAAGCAGATGCTGGCATTGGAGATTCTCCCAGGAAATTCAAGTTACCGAGTATGAAACTTCCCCAATTTGGATCAACAAAAGGCAAAGTTGCTGGTGTAGATGTAAGTGCCGACATTAACGTACTTGATGTTGAGCTTCCGGCAGATGAAGTTGCAATTGAAGTTAAGGCCCCTGATACTGAGCTTGAGGGCAGAACTATGACCAAGGCAAAAACAGAGGTACAATCTGACATTCCAGACATTGAGAGTACAAGGACAGAACCCCATACGTCCCCAAGTAAATTTAAACTCCCGACTTTCAGAATGCCAAAATTTTCCTTCTCACCAACAAAGAGAAAACCTAGTGACGCAGAAGCAAATGTTGAAAAAACAGATACTGATGATACCATTCCAGAAATCACACATGAAAGTGTTGAAGTGGACAAGAAAACCATTGATGCTTCCACAGAGAAAACATCTAGTTTTAGCCTCTCAATTCAGAAACCGAGAAGTCGAGATATGAGCCCCAGTGAATCTAAAGGGGGCATACATTCGGGAAAGCAACCCCCTTTAGGTTCTGCCAAATCTGCACATCACACAGGTGAAATACCATTGGAAGTCTCTGGAGTAGGTAGTCATCTTCCTGAAAAAATCAAGGAACCAGAAAAATCATCCAAATTTAGTTTACCTTCATTTGGTGATATATTCAAGGGCCTAGATCTTGAATTTTATGTTCCCACATTAGAAGAAGCTGAGCAAAAGGGGGACATGCTGCCTGGGACTCAAGAGAAGGAGGCAACAGATGAAAACAAAACAGACGCCAAGGAAGAGAAAGGCAGCTGGTTTTCATTTCCTAGGTTTGGTATGTCCTCACCATCCAAGACACCCAAAGAAACAGAGATAAAAGTCAGTTATCCCAAAGAAAACCTGGACAAGGGCACAGAGGGTGATGCTGCAGAGGACATTAGTCTGACCTCATCAGTGAAATCGTCGGATGCATTTGCTGACATTAGTTCCACCGTCACAAGTGAGCAGGTCGGCCTTTCAGAGACATCTCCTGAAAAGGTAACAGTGAAATACTCCGAGCCGTCTGTCATTGTGGGGGTTGGACAGCTTAAAACGCCCAGTGATGTTATTACCTCCACGGCAAGAACCGAACTCATTCGCCTGGAGCCCCAGCTACCTGATCCGGTCACTGTATGCGTCACGTCACCCTCACAGGACACCCTGACTGACACAGGGGACATACACATCGTTACGTCAAACATACAAGCACTACCGGGGACTGAACACACCACGATTATTACCAAGTTTGAAACCGTAGAAACCGTACCATTGGGCAGAGGATCATTTAAAAGTGCCGCCGCGCCTTGGACTGTCGAGGCACCTACTGAAAGTCCCAAGGAGTCCTTTGGGGAAAAGGTGGTCGTGGAGAAGCATGTAATAAAAGAGAAGATGGTTGATGACAAGGGAACCGTCATTATAACCGAGAAGGTCACCCATGTTGCCCATGGAGTCTCCGAGGACCCTGATGGGGGCGATGCAACTTCTGCTGTCAAAAAGCTGAAAGATAGTATGCACTCTGAGAAAATGAAGTTTTTTGATGCCGCAGAAACATGACCGCTCACTCTACTAAAAGAAGATAGAAGGGTCCAGTGCGAATTCCTGCCTTCTTATAGACCCCACTTTGTTCACATATCTATAGTCTATCATTTATGCAAGTATATAGATATATCTGTTACTAGATCAGAATAATTGTAACTGTAAAGTTTTTTTTCACTTGCAAAAATGGCGAAATATATTCATCTGTTTTTTCAGCTGAAGGCAGCAGTCATTAATGCAAATTACAAATCCACTGCCATAGTAAGCATAACAACTGGCTTGGAATCTATTTTATTGGTATCAGTTTTTTTTATATAGGTTCTTTTGGGGTAAATGTAACCGACTGGTTTTTAATTTTAAGCTTCACTAAAATTATTAACTGAAATGATATGCACACTAACATACTTTGAAACAAAACAAAATTCTAAAATTACATTAAAAAATCATGGGTAGCTAAGGATTAGCCTATAGAGTATGTTTATTCTGGGTAAAATATCAGACACTTAACTGCGAAGTGTAAAAGTGCAAAATAAAACATCTGTAAATATATCTTTTATTGATCATTTGCAGGTTTCATTTTCGGTTCCGGTTGTTTGTATTCCAGCATATCTGATGTAATCAATGTATTTGCACATAAAAAATAAATAAATGTTGAAAAACATACCATACCCCAGTTTCAGAGATATTATCACTTCATACTGACTTTTTATCTTGATCAGTATTTAATAATACGGTATTACATGTAGATTACATCTTCATGAACAAAATCATACTTTCCTAAGGAAGTCTTGGGTCTTGATAATTAAAAATGTTGCTCTGCAGAAATATAAAAGTTTAAATTGATACATCATCATTACTTTAATTCTATTAAATTATTTTACATCAAAAGACTACAACATGAGGAGTAACACTGAAGTACTACCACGTTATTTTCAGTGATGCTCTGGGCTGTGGTATTCAGAAAGCAATAGACAACGGTGAAGAGTGTTAAGGTACGGGATGATTAAGATCAACATACTTTTCTGTTGAGGTATGAGCCTAGAAAAGGCTGTGTATCCCCCAAGAATTGAGGTGTATGGCAAGAAGGAATACCGAATGGTGAACCCAGTCCAGTGTCCGTTCACTCATGGCACTGTGGGGTATTTAAGAACCTCAGGGCCTGAACTTCAGCTAACAAATGAAACACACACCAATAACAGCAATGGGTAAGGTACCTCCCTCTTTTTTTTTTATTGCCTGCTCAAATACTTGATCACAACTCAATAATTACAAAGGTTTCCAACATGTGATTTTAAAAAAAGCAGTAGTATTTTAACAAATGGAGTCATTTTCAGAGACTGACAGAGAGAGGGGGAAAATAAAACCTGGGCAGATTACAGTGATGGGTATTAAGTTTACAATAAATCAAAGTTTTCTTAAACTAAAAGAAATGTGCAAGTTTGATACAGTGTTTCTGAAACAGAAAAAAAACACCACCATTTGCAGTGTCACTATTAGCCCGTAATGTTAAGATATATGCAAGTATAGAACTGATGTCATACAGTCTTATATAAAATGGCACTGAAGGCACACTAGAGTGACAAACTTGATATGCCAACCATGGCCTTTAATTACATGTCCGTACTCACAAACATCTGGATTCAAATTTATAATACACTGATTAAAATATACACAAAACAGCACCACCTGGTGGACAGGCGGAATAACTGGCGGCAATGAGGACAGGAGCTAGCATTTATGTTCAACACTGTTCCTAAGTGACTAATACAACAAGAGTGGAGCCGAGGGTTTCGGTGAGTGGGATCTTCATGCATGTCTTTACATTTCAATTAAAATAAGCAGCAGTAATAAGAACTGTAGCACTTCCTATGAGAACTCCTGTCTATATTCTGACATCACCGCTAGATTTCATTTGTTTTTAACAGCCATTTTCATCCGTCAGTTAATATGCAGTGTTTCACCTATGAGTAGAACTGCTGCAGAGGTCAGGGCTCGAGTCATAAAACACTAAAAAGCTTCACTTACAGACTTGGTCAAAGGGGAGCCCACAGCAACCTCAACCGCGACATGCGGCCATCATGTGTGCACCTTGCGTCAGCCTGTCTCCGTCCAATCAAAGGCGGGACGCCACGCACGCACCTCGCATCAGCCTGCCCCCGTCCAATCAAAGGCGGGGCGCCACGCATCAGAGAAACCAACTCCCAGCTCCTGAGAAAATCTCATCTCCCTTCTAGCCATGTAATGCTCTTTTAACATCTCCATACATATACTGTACATTAAAAAAAGCCTCTCTTTTCCTTTTTCTGAAATACAAACATCTGTGATAAGGGTATCTTGAACATTAGTGTCATCTTTAGTATTTTATTTTGCCACCCTCAAAAAGATCCCCACATAAATCTCCACCTTTCAGCAATATTAAATCTATCAAATAAAAAAAAAAAAACTTGAACTTCTTGTGGGTAAAAAATATCTGTAATAATCTATTGACAGAATGGACATTTTACCCTGAAGCTGATATATGCCCTATGCACCAACAGAGGGCTCTATTTCACAGACAGACCAAGGACAATCCTGTCTCAAATCATCCGACATTTCAGCACAGTGAGCTGGAGCTGTTGGATCTGAAATCACCCGGGCCCTTTATGGGGAATTAATATCCCACATTAACAACATCCATTTCACATAGAGTGACATGAAAAATTAAGCGTTTTGTTTTTACATGAAAAGGCTTCAGGCTCTCTTGGTTTTTAAGTTTGATTTCTGGACAGAAAGAAAAAAAAAAAAAACAAAAATCGTGCGAAAAAAACTGCCACCAATTTTTGGTTGGGATTGATTTGCGGAGGGGGGGGGGCAAGATTTAACATCGAGTGACCATCTAGAGTAAGGAGCCAGGGAACGTGACATTGAACTGGACTGGAGAGGCTCTGAAAGTCGAGAGCAAGAGAACAGAGGATCTATTCTTGGCACTTTGAAGCAACAGAAGTTGAATATGGGGAGAGGGCTGGGAGGTGGCATCAGGCGTCGAAGGTGGTGTGGTCAAGCCCGTCCAGAGTGAGCTGACTGCGGTGGGGTGAGTTGGGGCTTGGGGGGCTGCTGGGGTTGGAGCTGTTGGAAGGGGTCGAGTGCTTGGTGGAGTCCGAGTCAGGCTGGGGGGGGGGGGGGCAAGCAGAGGAGAGAAAGATGTTTTAGTGCAGCTTCCACTGGAAAATTTGCTGAGTAGTGCTCTGCACAGCAAGAGATGCCATTTTCCCTTCAGCTCCAGAATGCAGGCCAGGTGACCTTTGACCCCTACCTGCCTCAGCTCACATCAAGAGGTCCCCCCCCGCCCACTTCCCTGCATCCTTGCCCTCCCCTGTGCACACATCCCTTCGCTTCTCCCCATGGCGACAGCCCCGCTGCATTCTGGCTTTCCTAACAATACGCGGACTTCAGCATTCCTGTGTCCCTCGGAGTCTCCTGCATCTACTGCTTCCAGCTCTGACCTCCACTTCCTTCCAGCTGCTCTCTTTTCCTGAGGTAACCACCCCCCCCCCTTCCCTTCTAGTAAAAATAATCTGATTTGCTGTTCACGCTTCAGCGCCCTTTGTTCGGTTCTCGTTAAGCCTTAATTGGGAGAACCAAAGCCGCCGTCAGGGAAGCTCATTCCGTGTTACGCGTTTTCCTGCCCGGAGCGCCTCACTCCGGCTTTGCTGGCCTCCTTCCTGCCGGCCTCCCCAGGGAAGTGGCCCGCTGCTCCCCCGATGCACAGGCAACGCCGCGTCACTGCCCTTACCCGAGCTATGCGGACCCCCCCCCCCCAGCTATTGTGTTGCTGCCCCAACAGCTCCAGCCAAGTTTTCCGTCTTCACGTTTATTTTAAATCACAGAACCTGAGGACTTCAATTCTTTCGCATGCGGGGTCTGAAACTTCCCGAGGTAGCTCTCTCGTCGCGGTATGAATCGAGTCTAATGGATGGAATGCTCTTGGCGGACGTTTACCTCTCTTTCAAAGTCCTGGTCGGGGTCTGAGATGTGGCGGGACAGTCCAGCGCCACTGATGTCCCCGGCGCCTGAGGAGCAGCCGTGACCAAGAGCTTAAGTCAACAAGACCGAACGGAAAGGCTCAATTTGCGACTGCCTGCTGCGAACATAAATGCGCGCAAGGGCCCACCTGAGGCAGTTCGCGTATAACTCTTATTCTTCTGTGAGCGGGAGATGCTGGAGGCGGGACGCACTCTGTCCTTCCCAGAATCCTCCTGGGAGGTTGGAACAACACTCTGTGATGCCAGACAGGGACAGGGTGAGTGGACGCAGTCCAAGGAGGCAGAACAACAACGAGAAATACGCAGACACATGTACGAATGCACACAAATGTCACTATAACAACCATCAGGCGTTACCATGTCAGCACTCTCATTTCATTGGTTAGTGCTGATGTAACCATGTCAATGTGAATAACTCCGCTGCAATGTCACCAAGACTATCAGAATCAACCAACCAGCAGTTGCATTCAGTACACTGTCGATGGAATAACACAGGGAACAAAGACAGACCAAGTCGTCATTGTTTTTTTTTTCTCCATGACCTCATACACAAAGCATGAAGACACCTGTGTTGTGAGATGTCCAGTCGGGGAACAGGTTTTCAGACAGACGTGACCGAACGACCACACTTCGACGATCGTTACAGTACGCCATGTGACAGAGGGCAAAGGTCACTGACAGAAAGGTGGACCAGAATGGGAAGGAGGGTCAAGGGGGTGATGAGGGGAGTGAGGGAACACTAGCCTACCCTTCCTAAGGAGGAGGTGGAAGGAGAGGAGGAAGAGGAGGAGAGCTGGGACAGGCCGTGCAGTGAGGAAGGCTCTTTCTGGAGATAGATTTCGGCAGAGATAGGGCTCATGTGATAGACGTGCTCAAAGTTGGTTGGAGGAGATATCAGGGCATGGTGTCGAGAGGATGAAGGGGAGGGAATCTCACTCTGCTAGGTCACCCGAAGGGGGTGGGGGGGGGGGGGGGAGAAAGAGAGAGGGAGAGAGAGAGAGAGAGAGACAGTATTCAGCCCATTCTGAAAGGGACAGGAAACAGGAAGTAACAGAAAAGGGAAAAAGGAACTTAAAAGCAACAGGATAGCCACAGTGTACGTAAAAGCCACTGGTGAAGGCAAGGGAACTGTAAGCAGCCCCTATGTCAGCACCACTGCACTCAGTCTCGACTCGAGTCTCGACTGACCTGTTTTCACACTCACACACAGACACACAGCTGGTGAGTGACCGGCGTGCACACCTAAAAGAAAACCAGCAGGCCCCCCCCCATCGCCAAGTCGATCTGCCCTGCCCCTTAGGTCAGCACACATTACCAGCGGCAGGTCCATCAGAACCTGCATGCCGTCCCCAGGGCCCATGTGGGCCACGTGGTTGAAGTTGGTGGGGTTGGAGATCATCTTGGACCGCAGCTCCGGGTCTCTAAGCATCTCCCTGCGAGGAAAAGCCAAACCGCGTGACGCGCGTGATCGTGCGCCACGTGTGAAAAGGCGACCCGCCTGTGTGTGCGAGTGCGAGTTACCTCCTCTGCTGAAGTCTCTCCTCCTCAGGTACTTTGAACAGGAACTTCCTCTTGCTGCGCGTCCTCACCATCAGCTTCCTGCTGTTGTCGAACGTCTCGGGCACCGCCAGGTCTGAGGCCTCTGCGGAAGGGAGCAGTCTTCAGGGGTCTATTACGGACCTCCCTCCCTCAACCCAACCAGACTCCGTGTTTGTGGATTTGTAAAAGTGGGAGAAAAAAAGAGTAAGACTGCGCACCTGTCGAGCTGTTGCTGAAGTACACGAGGCGAGGTTGCTCAGAGGCCAGCAGATTCAAGCTGCCCTCCACATTGAGGGGGCGGATCTGAGAAGCAGGGGACAGACGTTCGTTACAGTCAACGATAATCCGCGACGAGACTGGATCATATCACAGTGTAGACCTCCCGAAGTAGCCACACAGTGCACATGCCTTTCTTAAAGATATGGTCTGGACCCATTCCATGGTGTTGACGTCGAAGACGTCGACGCCATAGTCGCTGTAGACCGTCAGGTAGGACAGATTTGAGCCTGGAAGACACCAACGGGCCATTAAATACGGGTTGTTCCTTCTGGCGCCAGGCTCGACATGCTGGGATCATCATCATCGCATCAGTGTTCAGTTTGAAACTAAAGCACATTCCATCGGACACAAACCAATGAAGTAACCATTCAAGAAGGAAAACGGAAACCCATCAGAACTAAACCGATTTGAACTGGCTTCCATATAAACTTGCGGGGGCTGCCGCCATGCACTAAATTCTTCTCCGCTGATACTGTTCGACGTTTGTTTAGCCCAACAGCTCAAAGGTCACGGGAAACCCAGCATGTGCATCAGAGGATTACGGCCCGACGGCTGTCGACCGGACACCGATAATTTTGAAGGTAAGAGGACATACTGCAGGCGATTGGCGTGGCCGGCCACATGAGCTCCTGGACGCGGGAGCGGCGCCCCTGCAGGTCCACGTAGACGCCCAGCTCGCTGAAGCAGAGCAGGAACTCGTTCGTGCCGACCTCGGCCGCATGCAGGGCGTCCAGAGGCTGCTGGCTGAGGAAGGAGAGCGACGGGTCGGTGGGGCCCACCAGGCTGACGGGCGAGGACTCCCCCTGCAGGCTGAGGAGGGCAAAGCCGGACGCGTAGCCCATGCAGAGTCGCTCGCGCAGGATGCCCAGCCACTGCACCGGGCCCGGCGCCTGCACTTCCCACAGCTTGCGGCATTGCTGCTTGGTGCGCCCCACCTCGTAGCACAGCACTTGCCGCTTGACGGCGGCCAGCAGGCAGGCGGGGCCGCCAGGGCGTAGGGTGCCCGTGGTCAGCGCCTGGCAGCCCCTGGTCTCCGTCAGCTTGAGGTCCAAGCTGCACTCGCCGCCCTCCAGCACGGCCCAGGAGTAGAGGTGCACGTGTCGATTGCGGCCGCACAGCAAGATGACCACCTTCTCCTTGGGAATCAGCTCGATCTGGTGGACCTTCTTGCAGTCGGCTGCCCGGACGATCACTGGGGAGAGACGGGGGGCCGCCTCAGACGTATGCGCAGCACTCACACAGCCTGCCGACGTCGCGTCTATAAGCCGGCGCGAGTGGGGCGCCTCTCCGCGGCTACAAAGTGGTTTTGTAGGCGACCGAATGCTATCAAGCGGCAGGGCGACTTCACGTTTAAACAAGCAGCCCTTCAAAAGATCAACAAGTCTCTGGGGGAACGGGGCAAAGAAAGCGCACCAGGAGAGCGCTCAGCTGGCAGCAGGTACCTACCATCTCTGGTAACCTCCACGACATAGAGGCCTTCCTCTGTGCCCAGGGCAATGCGCTCGCGGTCTGCAGGGGACAGAGGAATGGAGGAGTCAACACAGGGCCACTTACCAGGGCTTTTATGGGAGACTTGCAAACGCAGAGGTGGGCATTAGCTGTATGTTTCGTCCCTTCGCGTCTCTGGGGTGGCATTTGACTGACAGTTGAGTGAGCCAGCCGCGGCTGCCTTTAACACGGGTGGGCGGACTTGGCAGACGCCTTCCAGCCATACGGTTCGGGGATTAGAGGACAACGTTGCCACGGCAACCTCAAAATGCACCAGGCATCAGCCCTGCAGGCTGAATTCAACAGCGGTCGCACTCGCCACAGAACAGGAAGCGCATAAACCGGCGCATGGAGCACAGAGGAGCCATCGCCGAGCCCGACAGAAATGAAGCTGGCGCCTCACCCACGATGCTGGCGGAAAGGGTGGTCTTGATGGCGGGCAGGCTGCTGTCGTAGGCCTCGTGCGGCACGTGCACGGCCCGGTTCCTCAGTTTGTTCTTGCTCAGGATGGTCTGAAGGCCCTCCAGGATCCCCACCCACTTCCTCTTCTCCGTCTCGCTCTCCGCCAGCACCAGCAGCGACGACGTGCGCTGCGGCGAGCTCAACAGCGACGACGTCACCTGCGCGGGGGGTGGGGGGGTTGATGACGCGCGGGCAGGTTGAGCGCACATAACCACCACCGGGAGGCCTTATGAGTTCGGAATCCAGGGTGGCGGTAAAAGACACCTACCCGGAATATACAGGGGACGTCTTTTCGAGTGGCATGGATCACGTCTGACGCCAAGACGGAACTCACAGAAAACTCCTCATCTCTGCAAACAAGGGATGAAACGGTACCTGAACACCACCGTGCTGTTAAACACACCCGTACTACAACAGGGGAAGGGTGAATCACATACAGGGTAAACACAGGGTAACTGGGCATTCTTTCGAAGCCCAGGCTAGTCTCTCTTATCCCAAGGCCAACTCCTTGACAGCATACTCGCATATATTGTGCTATTGGCCTCAGTTTCGTGTCACTTCGAACGTCTGCTCAGTCAAGTTAAATGTCTCTGTACGCCGAGTCAAGATGCAACAGGAGACTCGCTCTCAACCTGCGGAACGTTCCGACCCGAGACCCACCTGTGAAACCAGCCAGTAGCACTGAAACACGGACAACATGGCGGGACGCTGCGGAAGCCCACCTGAGGTCCAGCACCTGGCTGGCCACCATGATCGGCTGGGTGGACTTGCCCTCGGGGACGTCGTACAGGAAGAGCTTGCAGTCGCACACCACGGCGTAGGCCCGCTGCCAGCCCTTTTTCACCCCGGTAGGTTTGGGGATCTGACAGGAAGAGGGAGATCAGAACCCTTCAAAGCCATATCTGCTGAGGGGGGGGGGGGGTGTCCTCCACAAGGCCTGATGGAGCTACATGGGGCTGGCGCACAGAGCTAAGCAGGGTGCTAAGCTGGACAGCCATTACGGAAGTGAGCCTCTAATAAATTTGACCCAACTGGCTTCAGCAGGGTGAAGTAAGGGGCCTTCAGACGGAGGAGCCAGCAAAGCTGCTATATGGCAACATCTGAAGGGGACGTTCAGGCCCTCGATTCTACAGACAAGTCTGAACAACCAGGAGAATTACTTCAGGAATGTCGACGTTCACATTTCTGTGCATGTGCGGACCGGACTCTAACAAAGGCAGTTAATGATTTCCAACCCAAGGAGCTTCTCTTGGAAAATCAAAGGTAGCGGTTTGGTAAAAAATTAACCCGAGTTAGGTAATTCTGCATACATAGCATGTGCATTTAGCTGAGGTGGCGCCCTCTAGCTTTCAGCTACAAAAAAAAATCGCTCAAATCTAAAGAAAAATCTGTGGTACAAGTTTCCTATAGCACTGACTTTTACGAGGGATAAAAATTGAAAATAATCCCTAAAAAGATTCTGGTATGCCAAACCAGAGGATACTGTTGCAAAATAGCACGGCCAGCCAGACCTAAGTGCGCTAAGAAAGAAAAAAAATGAAGCTTAACAAATACCTTTTCAAAATCTGAGCTAAGCTATCCATGTGGCTCGTTGCAGTTTTACTTGCACAAAAATGTTCTGAGGGCAGAAAGAAAAATGACTGGTTCAGAGAGAAAACCAATAAGATTGTGGAGGAGGTGGACCCAAGCGACTAGAGGAAGCAAGACTGACCAATCAAGTGTTTTGGACCCACCTCCCATAGTTGCTTGGACCCACCCCTTCCAGAATCTGATTGGCCCAATGTCTTTCGGCCCTCATAACATTTTTTGTTGTAAGTGAAACTCTCGTGGGTATCCATGTGGCACACAGACAGAGAGACACATGCTGCCTTGAGAAATCCCGCCAGGCCCTCCACTCTGGCCGTTCAATACGGCTCTCTTTGTTATGTCTGGTTTCACCTTATCTGGGAAAATAATACAGGCACACGCCCGGTTATCGGGCAGCGGCCTCCCTGGGGCTCATGGCGGGACACAGATAGAGCCGTTCGTGTGTCATTACGAGCACTCCGAGGCCCAGAGACGCGGCTCGCTGGTGCTTTATGGGAACCGGGCCCAAATGGCACATTGTGGCTTCCATGACATCCACACAAAGGTTAAGGAGGGACAGTTAAAGAGAAGCAACTGTATCTGAGTGTAAACAAAGAGCCAGAACAACCCGTTTTCCGAAATTCCTGGCCTTCCAAACCACAGAGGGGTGTGTCAATACACTGTACTCGAAGGGTGACACATTGCTCTACAGTCCGGCCCAAAGGCATGCTGGGATGGGAGTGCACCTGCCACGTTCTCATCGAACCCCGGGGAAGGTCATTACGTTCGTCACTCAGACAAATTTATCAGGCACGGTCACCGTGGCGATGACACTTACCCTGACAAAGCCCTTATAGGCCGTCCCAATGCCCCGCTGCACGTCAATGCCCAGGGGCCGCTTGGCCTGCTCCGGGGGGATGGGGCAGACCTGGGGGGCATGGTCCTTACAGGCGACGTGACAGATGAAGGAGCAAACTGCAGGGTGACGAAAACAGCATGAGAAGGCTATTCACGCGTCTATTGACTTTAAAATGCAGAGGTAGAGATTTCAGGTCCAGAAAGTAAAAAAAAAAATCCAACCCAGGATTTTGTTTCAACCAACCAGTTGAGCACAAAGAGTGACAGTCACAGAGTACTCAACCGGCTGGTTGAAACAAATTCCTGGTCAGGATTTTTACTCTCTGGACTCGGAATCTCCGATGGGAGGAAGGCAGGGCAGACACTTACCTTCGCAGGCGTAGCCCTGGCGAATGAGACCCACCATCAGGGAGCTGCAGTGAGTGCACTGGGTGGGGCTGGAGAAGGTCTTGATGCTCAGCTGGTGAGCTTTGGGCTGGGGCACACAGGGACAGCACCGTTGGTCACAGCTCATGATTCAGAGCTCAGGCTCTCACAAAGCTGCGCCCCAAGCATCATCCATCACAGGTGACTGCCTGGGCGTCAGACGAACCATGACTCATCCCAGTCGGAGAGGCTTGCAAAGGACTGTACAGAGCGGCGAACTAGGGGAGCTCGGTACTCACGAGGTCACAGACGGGGCGTGCCTACCTTTGGGGTGGTCAAGGCTGACGACTGGTACACAGTGGGCGTGACCACCAGAGCAGCGGGGGCGGGCTTGTCTTGCTCCTGGGGGGGAGGGGTCAAATATTCATGACAAGTGAATAGGCCTGTTAGAGACTTGAGATTCGGAAGCACTATGCGGGCGAGACAAGGCAACTACAGTGAATAGGGGCGGCCATGTTTTTTTTTTTGACTGGCCACACTTATTACCGTTAAAGATTTTTCAAAAGATATCTCGTCATGAGATAAGAGCCTATGAGAACCAGTATTACTTGATTTTCCATGAAATACTCAGTTTTGTTTTTGTACAGCACTATTCATCACTGAATTTAATTAAAGCGTAATGTTGAGGTGTTCTGATCCCACCATGAAGTCCAGCCTGTCAAAGGGCTTCAAAGTGGGTATGATCAGGAGATAGAGCTCTGGAGTGGGGGCACATTGGATGGGACATCACTGTACTGGAGGTCACTCACATCTTGCTCTGTAGCTGTCGTGGTGGGGGGAGGGACGCTGGCCTTCTGGGGTGCCGAATCGACCTCAGTGATGGAGCTGGTCTGGGGGGAGAAAGGGTCACACTTTGGGGCCAGAAATAAGAAAGGAGTCAACACAGTTGGCCGTCAGCGGTGGAGGGTGCTGGCTGGGGCACAACATGCATATGTAAAAACCTTTGTTTCCTGGTACAGCAGTTCACCAGCAGGGGGCACCACAGTGCTGGATCAGAGGCGGAACTCCTTAGGTTTAAGGTGTGTACATGGCTCTGGCTGTGCACCTCGGCGGTGTACGACTAAAGCGCGGCGATGACGCTTGTGTGCTTCAAGTAAACCCGAGTCCCAGCAAAACCTGCACTTCCATCAGCAAAGACCCAATGGCAGCTACACACTGGGGGCAGCCGAGGCGAAGGGGCGACTTACGGACGCACGTCAAGTCAATCCGCATGTTCCGGTTCCGTCCCATTTGCGGTTACCCGAGCCGCGCATTGCACTCGCCACGGACACTCGGATTACAGACCACCCGGCCCCGCGCCTCAACAAACCCAGCCTCCGACGATGAATCGCTTCAGGGGCTCCTGTGGTATGCGAATCACGATCTGTAAGCAAATCGTAACTCGGCCACATATATTAGTCATTATATAGGTGAGCGCTTGTCAATGGCAGGACGCTAACAAGCTATGAGGACCATCCCGGGAAGACGACTGATGAGAGCTTAACGGCATGTTGGGGGTGGGGGTTAGCGGCTGCGGTGTCAGGTGGGCTTGTGTGACCCCCTCCCTACCCGATAACGGTGAAGGTTAGGGTGGAAGGGAAGTCTACTCGGTAAGTTCAACCATAAGACTAGAAAATGGAGCACCAGGGGACGGTGACTAGGTGAGGGTGGGGCGGGGGGGCGGGGAGCCGTGTTCAGCCAGACTTACTTCATCCCAAAATGCTAGCAGGGAGGACGCAGACGATGACGGCACCAAGTCCTTTTTTGGTGACAGACGTGGGAGAAAGAAAACGAAACCACAATGCCTTGGTTTGCCTTTTGTTTTTTTGTGCATTTTCAGTTATTTAGAGGACATGGGTGACCTGGGTGGAATAGCCAGGAATTACGCTGAACCCAAAAGGACATTTTCTCCTCCTAACAGTGCAAATCTGCACTTAAGCCCTAATGGACGAGCAGATAAAGCAGCACTCTGGACCTCTGCGGCGCCGGAGCTGACCATACCGCCTCTATGATGTACTTGCCTGTGGTCCAGCAACACCCCTATATACAGACAAACGTATTCCTGTTTTGAGAGACATGTGGGCTGCACCAACATTATGGTCAAAAAGATCCTAACACACAAAAAAAAATTACAGTTTTGCTCTTATGACCCTTAAGCAGAAGTGTAGCAATGCTTTCCAGACAGAAGGATCCATTTCCTTGGCTGTGCCAACCACAGTAACTGTGCCTAATCATACAACAAGCCCCAGGGCTTACGAGGGGGTGGGCTCTCTCTAAGGAGGGCTTTGTACAGTATAGCTGCCCTGTCTGACCCCCGCAGAAGGCCGTTTGAAGTCTGCCTGGTGAGAAGGTCCATGACGCAGATCACAAGAGGGGAGCAGTTGGCCGGGTGACTTGACCTCTGGGGGCTACTCCCTTTGATCTCCCCCCTGGCGTGTGCACATGAGGGGGGGAGGGGGGTGGTGGTGTTGTCAGGTAGTGGGTGCTAAAGTGAGAACCAGCCCCGGTTCTCCCAAGACAAAGGTTTGCTTAACTTTCTCACTGCCACAGTACCAATTCTGACTTGGGGGAGGGACTTACTCTGAACGTCAGGTCACGGCCAAGCGAAGAGGTGTTGAAGTACTCGAAGATGGAGTCCTGGAAGTGTGGAAGTTTTAAACCTAGAACAAAATGGTAAAGAAAACTCAGGAAGCACATTCACCAGTGTGTCAAGTACGCTGGTCTGTCGGTCAATACTAGAATAAGTTGGTTACTTTATATAAACGTTTAGCTGAGATTGTTAACTCTAGCATATAAATTTGCGTTTCTTTCTAGAAGCAACTAGGAGGTTTTTGCTAAACATTTTATTCAGACTAATGAAAGGTTCCTGGCAACTTAGTCATAGCTAATCAGTGACTCAGTCTCTGCACTGCAGCCTGTCACCTTTGTCGGACCGGGACCGGCTGTCCTCCAGGTCCTTCTTCATAGTCTCCAACTGGTCAGTCATCTCCCTGTTCTTGGATTCTGCATCCTTCAGTTTGCTGGGGGTGGGGGGGGAGGGGGGTAGAAGGAGGGAACCACATATAAGCACCGGTGCTATAATCGGGCAAATTTTCAGATTTCAAAATTTCAGGATCCTTTGCGTGTTTATATTTGCTTTTGTTCTTGTGTAGCGTAAACAGCAGCCTCCAGCAACGCTATAATCACCGAAAAGGAAATTCGCCTCGCATGCACCAGCGAAAAGAACCCGGTGATTCCGATTTACATTAAGTGCACCCCCTGCCATTTTCCACGCTTCCGAGAGCTTGATGATAGCTTACTAAGCACAACTACACGAGAAGATCGTCTTTCCCCAGTTCAGACACACTGCTTCACACTGCGAGCGGATTCGAAAACAGTGATCTATCTAACTATCGACCAACCGTGCAATAATTTGTTCTGCAAGCGCAGAGCTAAAGTCCCTCAGATATTCACTCATGCCCCGGTTTGATCATAATAACAGAATTCACACTGGGCTACAATCAGGCGCCTGGTGCTGGAACAGTCCATCTAAACTGTCAGCGTGGACCTTGCACAGCGCACGTCACTGCAGGTCAACACCGCATGCTTACGTTGCTGCAGACAACTGGCTCCCTGGGCTCACAGAGGGACCAGACTAAAGGGGATTTAGCACCAGAGGTTCAGAGTGAGGCTGACTGTCCATTCTGACCTCTTCAGAAAAGGGGTCAAAGCTTGGAGGCAGGCCTGGGAAGAATCATCCAAGCTGGTTGGGCTGCAAGACCCACCTTTCCAAGGAGATGTTGGCAGATTTGACCTTTCGTAGCTCTTCCTGGACCAGCTGCTTGGCCCGGATTTCGGCATCCAGTGCCGACTGCAGCTCGAGTCGAGCCGACATATCCAGCTTCTGGCTGCGCCGTACTTTCCAGAGGGGGTCCTGGGAGGGAGAAAGCGAGAGGGCAGGGTCATCGAGCTGCCTGGGGTGCTGGCTACCAGAGGCAGGACTCACTCTGCAGCCAGGAGGACAAAGGCACAGAAGCTCAACGAGGCCAGTGTTGGTAGACGACCATGGGCCTGATTTCCTGATGTCAACAAGGTCAAGTGTCATCTAAGGATAAATATTGATCAGATTTGTTTTGGAAATTCATCTAAATAAACGCATTACTTGTGGATTGAGTCGCATAACAACATTGGGCGGCTGGCTGCTTCTGGTCAGGGGTTTCATTGATTCATCTATATGCCCCCCCCCGCCACCCCCCATCTTGGAGAGCATTAAATTCCAACTCTCACTTCATCTCAAACAACAACAGAAGTGTGTTCCCACTAGGGATGGCATCTCACGAATAGCGGAAAAGCCAATCAACCTGAGAGAAGGGACTCTGCCCGTTCCGCTCATTTAACAAACAGCAGTGCAGAATCTTCGAATAGAAAAATCACCCCGTGTGCCACACGCTTCGATTCTGCAGCATAGGCAGAACAATGCATCTAATCATGGCCACCCCCACAGGGGCAGAATCACCCATGCACTCAGGGGCAGCAGAGGGAAAAGGCCAGGGGTGTCATCTCCGCTGCCTCCTATTGGCCAGGCAAGCAGTGCGTCAGAGACCCAGCCATGTGACCGATCTGACATCAGACATGTGACTTGGGCTGACCTCTTACATGCACAGCAACCGACATTAACAGCTCGACTACCAAGAGGGAGGCTGGATTCCTTTTCTGGTTGCATTCTTTGCGCAAACATCAATCGGCCTTATATCAAGAAAAGCCCACTAAATCCCCAATCCGAGATCCCCCGTTTAATCTGAACAGACCAACATCTACCAGGTGACTGGCACAGGACCCGACTCCCTTCTGCTTTGTTTCACTCGCTCTGCCACTATAACCACTGACACACTAGCATTATTTACAATGTCCCCAGAAAGAAGGAAAGATAAGGAGGCAACGTTGCAAAACTTCGAGACCCCATGACTCTGGAGTGGGACAACAGCTCGGGAAAAGCGGTCGTAAATTCTAATAACTTAACTTGTTTTCTTTAAAAGAGGCGGAGGGAGCACAAAAAAAAGTGAATTCCCTTAGTTTGTCACAAGAACAAGGACCTGAGATTCCAGAATGACCAGATGTATCCCACCACAGAGGGGCACCCCCTCCCACGTTCAACCCCTCTCATCCACTGCAGGTCGCTTTCTGTGATTGTTTGCTTTGGCCTGAAGGTGGACATTATCACATGCTCCTCCCAGGCAGAGGTGAACGATTGGACGATTGGCTAATGATTGGGATGAGGACAGTGATGACATGCAGAGCCTAATCGAGCTGTTCATGATCTGGCGGGCAAGGTGTCGTGGCAAAGATTCGAGGGGGATTTTCGTTTCAGGGTGGGGGGCACTCACCAGCTTGTCCCACCCATAAGGAAATACAGACCTCTGAAAGGGACTGTTTGTTCCTGAAGCTTGCTGGAGTGACTGCGTAAGGGGTTTACAGAGATGCACACAAGAGTCTCATATGAAAAGCTGAAAATATTCGCACTGACCACGAAGAGACGGGCAGTGAAGTGTCACTGGGTTATGGGGTTAAGGGGCAAAGGTCAAGGGTCATGACTCACCATCGGTCGGACGCCCAGGTTGGAGCTGCGCAGCGATTCAAGCTCCTCCGTCATCTTGGAGGCCAGGGCCTGCAGGTAACCACGGGCGTCCTTCTCGTCGCTAACCCTGCGGGGAGGGGGGTGGGCACATAATCAGATCACACACGGAGACAGAGTCACAGGGAAACAAACACACATTTGCGCCCCCACTGGGGACACCCACCACTGGATGATCTCCGCTATCTGCGCCTCCCAGTGGGCCACGCTCTCCTTCTTGGCAGCCAGATCTTGGAGCTCATCCTCCAGCTGCCGGTTCTGGGCCGTCAGTTTGTCCACGAATGTGCACAGCTGCAGGGGTGGGTGGGGAGCAGCAGGGCGTTCAGTGTCATCCACCGCGCCTCCTCCCGAGGAGGGTGACCTCTGGGCCAAACGCTGGCCTGTCTCACCCGGTCGGTCTCTGCGGTCAGCTTGCGGTTATCCTCTCCCAGCATGGTCCTCTCGCGCTCGTACTTCTCCTTCAGAATCGCCATCGCGTCGTCCGTCTCCCTCTGCCTGCATGCACGGACGGACGGACGGACGGAGGTCACACCCTCCCTTCAAAGACGTCTAGATGTAAATATCCACCATTTCTGAGGGCTGCATGCGTAAGGGCCTGGGAGTCCCGGAGCGTTAGTCGAGCTGTGGGCGGGGCTGGTAGTGGAGGCGGGGCTACTGCCAGAGATGTGGGCGGAGCATGGGGGACTCACCGCTCACGCTTGTCCTTCTCCAGCTTGTCCTTCAGCTGCTGCACCTCCTTCTGCAGGGCTAGCTGCTGGCTCTCCGAGTCGCGGAGCTCTTTGCGCAGACTCTTCACCTCGGCGGTATGGGCGGCCTCGCGCCGGCCCAGCTCCTCCTCATACAACACCGCCTTCCGGTCCAGCTCCGCCCGCACCTTGGACAGATCCTGCTGGCTCTCCGGGCTGAGGACGCTGGCCCGGCCGCTGCCCTGCTTCACCTGCCGGCGGCATCAACAGGAGTCGCGCGCGGAAACTCGGAAAAACTCATGGAAGCTCACTGGCGTCTCCATTCACAAGGGCGTCAAAGCCAACACAGCTAATGGTCACGTGACCTGAAACGGCGAGTAGCATCCTCACTGCAGCCTCACGCAGTCCATCGCCAGGGGTCCCGGTCCTCCCATAAACACCCATTACATGCAGACATTAGTTCTGGGCTTCAGCTACCCCGCCCCCCCCCCCACCCCCGATGCTAAACGGATCAGCTGCGCAACTTGGAATCGGAAGCAGATGTGGGCGATAGACAGACATGACTCTGGACTCCCTGCTGCCTGTTATTTGCGGCGCGATGCGTCTCACTTTGAGGTTGTGTCTGTGTACCCTGCCGTCTGCCTAGTGCCAGCTGTCTCCCTGGGACAGACGTGCGGGGCAGCCCATCACAGCGCGAGAGCGCAAATGGGGAACTGGGTACCCGCAGCTGGACATGGACAACCGGCATCCCAGCCCAACCCCCCCCCCCCCACCCAGAGGCCTTTGAGATGGTCCTGCGCCACGCCCGCAACGCCACCCTGAGGATGCTGGGGGAGGAGTTTCCGGGACTGAGGGGCGGGGCCAATGCTGCAGTGGGCCGGCTCTTCCTGGAGGCCTCCTTCTACATCCTGGGCTCCGACGTCCGTGCGGATGACGCGGTGGCTTCCTTCTTTGACCGGCTCTTCCCCGTGGTCTATCGGCGCTTGCTGGGCGGAGGGGGTGGCGCCGCCCTGGGGGACTGTCTGCACGGGGCCTGGCGGGAAGCGGGGGCTTTTGGGGAGCATCCCAAGCTGGTGGCGGCGCGACTCTCCAGCTCGCTGCTGGCGACCCGCGTCTTCCTGCAGGCACTCAACCTGGGCATCGAGGTGGCGAATACCACCGCCCACCTGCGGCCCGCCCGCGACTGCGGCCGCTCCCTGGCACGCCTCTGGCACTGCCCGCGCTGCCAGGGCCTGCCCGCTGCCCCGCCTTGCCCCACATCCTGTCTAGCGGCCGTGCAAGGCTGCCTGGGGGGGGTGGCCCACGTGCAGCCCCACTGGCAGAGGTACGTGGAGGGCCTGAGCTCGCTGGAGACGGCCATGCGCGGGGAGAAGGACCTGGAGGCTGCGGTGATGCGGCTGGACGTCGTGCTGCGCCTGGCGCTCCGCCACGCCATTGCCAGCAGGGGGCGCCTCTCTGCTGCGGTGAGTGAACAACCAGCTGGGTGTCTTACCTTCACAGTGCGGGGGTGAGGGGGGGGGGTTGCCTGTTTTTCTGGGTAGCTGTGCAGCTGAGTCACGCTGATCATCGTCACCCTATCATGCCCTTCCCCTCATTCTCTGCCTTTCATCCTATTCCTGGGCTGTCGGGCGACGCTCAGGGACCAGAGAGGACAGAAGGTGCCGGATGCCCAGTGAGGTGTCGGGTGTTCATCCTGCTTCTTCGCAGTAATTTCCTCTGGATGAGGAGGTCAAGCCTTTCTCTGAGTGCTTTGGATCCTCAGTGAGATCCTGTTAATCAGTCAACACATGCTCTCACAGGGGGGTGTGTGTGTGCGTGTGTGCGCGTGTGTGTGTGTGTGCCTGCTTGGCAGGGGGCTCCGTGGAGGGGCCGGTGTTTTCCAGAATGATTACATGATCAATAGCCAGGCATTAGATAAGTGTGGACTGAGATGTACGATATCTGCGTCTGCCTGCGGGGGTGCTAGAGGGATCAGGGTATTTCTGTGCCACCAGCTGTGTTGTCATGGGAGATACATGCCATTGTGTTTTAATAATGTGTTTCTTTTATAATAACTTGCGGTGTCCCGGGGATTTTTGTCATGTTTAATGAACACGGCGAACTGTCGTAATGAACCAGTCGCTGATACAGAAAACGGGAAGTGAAATATTAAACCTGGGATTGCAGTGTGAAGTTTTTTTGTGTGTTTTACGTTTTGCGTGTTTTAGTGTAGTTGTGCGCAGACAGGCGTGCCCCTCTGTGAATGAGACTCAGATTGCTGATGAGGGCCCCAGCTGTCATGTTGTAATTACAGCCACAGGGTCAGTTATACCTGACTTATTTTATTGTGTTTTACCTCAGCTTAGCCAGCTGCATTCTTGTGACAGAGTCATCCACGGCGCCCCCTGTCTGTGTTTAATTAGCACGGGTCTTATAGTGGCACTCCAGGGCAGTGCTGATCGCAGGCGAGCCGACGGCCAACTTGTAGATTCCGAGAGAATGTACTGCGAGTCTCGTTCGGAAAGGAAGGAAACGGCAAAAACGAGGAAGATTTCATTATTCATTATTTGAATAATTGAAGGATGAAAAAATTGTCTCATGAAAACAAACATAATTTTCCATTTGATAGATTATATACATACCTTCAGCAAAAATTGGGGTTCGTTATTTATGACATATTGATGTTACTGCATTATTGTCATTCTGTTACATGGTTACCAAGATATATGACGATGCAGCATTGCAGACAGGGGTACAGACCGGGACAGAGACAGGGACACAAACACAGACTGGAACAGAGACAGGGACACAAACACAGACTGGGACAGAGACAGGGACACAGACATAGACCGGGACAGAGACAGGGACACAGACACAGACAGAGACAGGGACAAAAACACAGACCGGGACAGAGACAGGGACACAAACACAGACTGGGACAGAGACAGGGACACAAACACAGACCGGGACAGAGACAGGGACACAGACATAGACCGGGACAGAGACAAGGACACAAACACAGACCGGGACAGAGACAGGGACAAAAACACAGACCGGGACAGAGACAGGGACACAAACATAGACTGAGACAGAGACAGGGACACAAACACAGACCGGGACAGAGACAGGGACACAAACACAGACCAGGACAGGGACAGAGACAAAAACATAGACCGGGACAGAGACAAGGACACAAACACAGACCGGGACAGAGACAGGGACACAAACACAGACCGGGACAGAGACAGGGACACAAACACGGACCGGGACAGAGACAGGGACAGAGACAAAAACATAGATATGGATAGAGACAGGGACACAAACACAGACTGGGACAGAGACAGGGACACAAACACAGACTGGAACAGAGACAGGGACACAAACACAGACTGGGACAGAGACAGGGACACAGACATAGACCGGGACAGAGACAGGGACACAGACACAGACAGAGACAGGGACAAAAACACAGACCGGGACAGAGACAGGGACACAAACACAGACTGGGACAGAGACAGGGACACAAACACAGACCGGGACAGAGACAGGGACACAGACATAGACCGGGACAGAGACAAGGACACAAACACAGACCGGGACAGAGACAGGGACAAAAACACAGACCGGGACAGAGACAGGGACACAAACATAGACTGAGACAGAGACAGGGACACAAACACAGACCGGGACAGAGACAGGGACACAAACACAGACCAGGACAGGGACAGAGACAAAAACATAGACCGGGACAGAGACAAGGACACAAACACAGACCGGGACAGAGACAGGGACACAAACACAGACCGGGACAGAGACAGGGACACAAACACGGACCGGGACAGAGACAGGGACAGAGACAAAAACATAGATATGGATAGAGACAGGGACACAAACACAGACTGGGACAGAGACAGGGACACAAACACAGACCGGGACAGAGACAGGGACAAAAACATAGATAGGGACAGCGACAGTAGCAGACATAGACAAGCACAGAGACATACAGTAGACCGGTACACAGCCACGTATGTATCCCTTCCTATTTCAGTCATCATCCTTCTGATGCCAAACATCGGCTTCCCAGCCTGTGTGTGGCTTTGCCGCACTTCCAGGTCCTTCCTTCTCTGGCACTTGCAGTAGCGGCGTGAGTCGGGCGGTTACCATGCGATACGCTGACAATACGCTGGCGTCTGAGATAAGCAGGGGTCTCTAGCTGACCATCCCGGCAGAGACACGTGAGTGACGTCAGCCTGGTTACTGATGTGTAATTATGTTGCGGCTGCAGGTTTACGGCCCCCAGGGGAGCCGTGCTTATTCCTGGGGCCAGCAGATAGCGCCTCTGTTTGGAATAGCCTGACCGCTGTGGATTGTGCGCCGGGGCCCACACTGCTATGCTGTCAGCGCAATAAAGGCGATTTTAAATGTTAATTCATGAGAGGGAGGTAGGTGGGGGGCGCCGGCTGGCTGCGGCCCCCCCAGTCTGCAGCCGCTCCTCTCATCCCTCCCCCAGGGTTCCCGCTCACTTCAAGCCCCCTTTCTTTCCTTCTTTCTTCCTCTCTCTCTTTGGCAGGGTAACTGGTAAAAATAGAGCTTCATAAATCATGCATCTGCTACCGGAGCGATGCTGAACGGAGGAGAGGACAGAGGGAAGGAGGGAGCTGGAGCGGGAGGAGGGT
>JAABNY020000025.1:15186492-15197013 GCA_015164015.2 Brevimyrus niger | reverse complement strand
CTCTCTCTCTCTCTCTCTCTCTCTCCCTCTCTCTCTCTCTCTCTCTCTCCCTCTCTTTCTCCCCGCTTCTCCTCACTTAACAACATTTGGAAGCTCACCTTACGCCGCCATCCGAGCACATCAGGGAAGCGCTTGGGATCGGAAAGACCGGCACTTTAGAATCGTGCCTGGCAACAGACGGCTCGCGTCTTTCCCTGGAATACTGCTTGTTAGTGGGAAGAGCAGGATTAACGTAAATAAGAGAGGTAAGCCACTGAGTTTGCGGGCAGTATCTTAACGCGCCTATCCTAAGAGTAATCTGAAGTTCGATTTGCGATGACTTTCAGACACAGGAATCTTATGGATTCATTCTGAGAATATAGTAATTAATCGGGCGCGAGTAATATTCAGTTTATTGCTAAGAAAAACAAAATGACCATCTCTGAGTGAACTTCTCACCACAATCCATCGTTAATAATAAATCCAAGAGTGACAGTGCGATACGCGAAATAGGCTATTTAAATAATTATCCAGGATGATTAATAATTCCTCTGAAAGAAAAGATAAACATTGATAACGCATTATTTTTAAATCATATTTTGCTATCGTGTTCCAAATTGAGACGGCATTCTTAAACCTATAAAAACTACATAATGATTACCGTCGCGCTTAGTGGGCCGATGACAATTACATTAAAGTGCGTGCCGAATTGCGGTAGCATTTACTTTTACTATGTCTAATTACGTTGTCCTATCACTTAATTAACGATACTTCTTCACTATAACATTCATTCCTGTGGTCCTCTTCGGTTTTGCACAGTACTTGGCGCAAACCGTGCGAACTCCTTGAAAATATTAAGTGTGCATTTTTAAATTGTTGCTCTTAATGACAGATCAAAGGTATATCTCTATTTTTACACATTATCCGTTTATTTGCTCTTGATATCAGTACATAGAACCTATTGTTTAATGTGAAAGAACGGATTCATGTATTGCATTTTAAGCTTCTGCAAACCACTCCAGTGTAAACGCAGCCCGAAGAACCGATCAAATCTGAGCTTTTATAAAAGTCAGTTTTGCTCAAGTTCTGTGGTGCCAAATTTAAGCCCGAGGAGGCTGGTGATGGCAAAAGGAACGTGGTTCATGCTGTTCATTAAAATTCATGATCCATCTTAGACCATTGGGTATGTGTGTGTGCACAGGAGGGAGGTCATCCATTACTCTACAGAGAACCAGAACAGTTTATCCCTTTAAGACTCTCCTTCTAAGACCATTTCACCAAATTGGAAACACTGCCCTTCTTAGATTGGAGCGCCGAAGCCTATTTTATGCGTGAAAATGGAACTGGTCCAGTCGGGGGGGTAATATGACAAAGAACCGTCTTTAGACGGATGCAAAACAAAAAATGATCTCATGAATATAGGAGGCGGCCAGATCGGGCTGAGTTTTTGCATGTCTGCCGCGGGCATGTTTCTGCGCCGGAGGAAGCTGCGTGTCAGGGCCCGGCTTTCATCGCCTGCTCCCAGCAACTGGACTCGTCAAGAGAAGATAATGGGATGGAATCCCAGGAGTGGCACTGGTGCCACGTCCTTGAGCAAAGCTGCTTTTGCTTTGGATGCTGGGTAAATACCCAGCAACTGAACCAGCTTCTTTGGAGCCTATGTTTGCTCGCAGCCTTTTAGGACACAGGAGGAAGCACCCCCAAGGTACCCCCAAGGCACCCTAACCCACTTCGGTTCCTCATCTGGAAAGCGGCCGGGCGGTCCCGGCTCTTTACCGTTGCTTTAACATCTCATTAATTCAGACGATCACCATTAAATCCCTGCTTGTGTACGGCGTGGTGGGAGTCTATGTGTGAGTGTGCAGTGGTTCCGGGTTTTTTCCAGTGTACCAACACGACGAATAGAGGCAGTGCCCTCACTGTAAAGGAGACATGGCAGGCATCTGTGGGAGATGAAGGGCCGTCCTACCGGCCCTGTTCCGTCCTGGTGGGCCCTCCCTGCCAGGAGCTCTTCTGGGTGCCGACCCGAAGTTCTACGTACCCGCGTTTCACCACGCGCCGTTTTCTTCCAGTAGACGCTGGTGCACCAATCAGGCGCAGAGTTTAATTTCCCAGCCAGGTCTCCAGAAAGCTTCCCCATGCATGTGCGAGTGTTAACATTCATTATTCTAGGAGCTTTTTGCGTTTTATTTTTTTCCCAAAATCACTTACAAAATGAAATATATTTATGTCATATGCTTGCAGCTTTCATGAAATATACACCTAAATGAAATTCTGTATATATATATATATTGTGAACATGTTAATGGTTTTACCTTTGTACATTTATTCATGATCATATCTGCAGTTTTTCTTTCCAGAAGCATCCTTTCTAAAGTGCTCCATTACAGTGCTCCTCCCACGACTTTTATCTGCAAGCAAAAAAAAAAAAATGGACCCTTGTGTAGTTCTGTTCAAGCCTTCCACCGATCTCAGCTCAGTCCCTGCGACAGCTCTCACTCTGCCGCATGACGGCCCGGTGTAATCCGGGAAGCGGGCCCGCGAGTAGCGGGACACCCCCGGGGGCCTTCGGCTGTCTGAAATGGACAAGATCAGAGTTCTGAAGTTGGCAGGGGAGAGTCTGACACCAGTGTGCCGTTTCAGTTTCTCCACCGCAGTTGATCCATAATACGGAGCGAATAATTGACGGCGGCAACCGACGCGACTGTCCTCTTGACACTGTGATGTGCACCGTTCTAACAATCAAAGGCATTCTGCTTTGACTGCCTGTTTCCATGGCAACTCAAAGGAACCACATTTGTGTTCTGATGGAGGGTCATTCGGGAGTCTCGCCAGGGAACTCCCAGTCCATCTACTGCACCTGCACTGGGCTACACAGAGTAATACATTAATCTTTATCGTGACCCCAACTCTGGAAAAAGCAGTTGGTATGTCCCATTATGGGCAAGAGACTCCAGGACTTCTTGAGATACGGGTCAATTGGATTGGCTGAAGCCCTGTCTCAGAGGTCCGTTTTCAGCCTCGGTGCTGGATAAGTCTGCCTTAGAATGATTCTCTGAGGACCAACAGGTATTACTGATGAACCACAATGGCAGTGGTCACAGAAAAGCATTAGCAACCGACTTCAGAGTCTAGGAGCCTTCCCAGAAAGGTAGTGGCGTAGCACTTGAACCTGAATGCATGCAACCTCAAAGGCTAGTAAGATTTACTCCAACACAAGAACCAGTGGGGATTGTTAGAAATGCCCTTCTGAACCTTTGAGAGTGGGCGTTTTTTGCCACTAGTGTTCTGCAGATAAATGCCCTGCTCGAGCTCTCAGCCTCGGGGGCCTGGTCTAACGTCCGCGTGAGGTATCGCTCGAGAGCGGAACTGACGCGCGAGACAGCCTGGGAGTTAAAGGCAGCTAAAAAATATTTTGAGTTTCCCATTCGAAATCAAGAGCCCAGTCTGAAATCAGAGGAGGAACTTATTGGCTGTTCACCCTAGTAAGGATAGGTATGCCTGTCTTTATCCATGTCAAGACAAAACAGGCAAGCACTGACAGAAATGCAATTAGAAGCTTGTGAGCAGTTTTGATGGAATGTTCTAGATGTGATTTTCCTCACTGCATTTGCCACCCTTAGCGTGACTCTTGCATGTGGGGGCAGAATGACTGATGTGACACATTGAAAGGCATTATAGAGGAACAGAGTGACCCACACCACAATCACGTCTCGGTGTGAATTCATCTCTCTTGCCTCATATTTTGAAATTAAATCAATTGCCATTTTAGGCTTGATTTGCCAGAACCTCTTGATGATGATGCCTTTCTGTTATCTTTGTTTTGTGCTGAGGCAAATTATTTAATTTTCTGCCTATTATTAATCTTGAACAAGCCTCCTTTTGTTTCAGAGAGGTTTCACTGCACCATCATGAAAATCAGGGCGCTGTGTTTATTTCCCTGAAATAAATAAGATGCAGTGTTATTTTGAGAGATACAAGGACCCTACTTTCGGTTTGGATTATCTCTGAAGCTGCAGAAGAAGAAGGGATCCTCCATCTTAAAAATGGGCAACATATTGGTTGTGGCGGAAACTTCGATTATGATGTGAAAAAGAGTGAGTGCTGTTTTAGTCTTCAGGTGTCAGTGACACTGCTGCTCAGTCCAGCAAGAACTTACATTTAGCCTGTCTCCCATGAAGTTCTTCAGAGGTACTAAGATTCTCATATAGCTTCAACCGGTTAAGACTAATTCCCATAGGTCACATTGCTGGAAGGGTCCCTGAGGGCAGGATACTGTGCCATTTGCTATGTTATTCACCGGCGAAACTGAGGCCGTGACACGAGTAAGAGGAAAACAGTTGCTAGCACATTCGACTGCTATAAGGGGATCTCGTGTCTGCAGCTGGAGACCGCTAACAGGAAGTCCATGCTATCCCACTGCGTTGCACTTAATCAGTGGGTGCAAATGCAAATGCGAAAGGTCGGTGGCCGAGATTCTGAGTTACATAGCCTGTGAATGGTGCAATTTCCATAAATGTGCCCTGTCACTCAGAAGAGTGCCACAGGGACTGTCTATACCTTATCAGCTCAGGCATGGGTGTGTTCCTCCGCAGGATGACAGAGGTCATGAACACCTGCGAACCGGGTATGGCAGACTTCAGCGGCGGCAGCACCCCAGAGGACCAAGCCATGTCATTCCAGGTCGGTTCACACACACCTTACACACCAGAACACACACACACTGAAGTTTTTACAGCATGATCGTTACTCATAAACTGCACTCCCAGCGATACATACAGGAGCACAAATACAGATAAACGGCCAAAAGCAGAAACGTGAACACTCCTTGGTATTCCTGTCTTTGTGGGAACAATCCATATTTTTATTTAGCAAACTCAGAAATAGGTGAAGATGTGTTGTTTTGTGAATATAGGCCCATAATGTCTATAATCACCTAGTCCGCTCGTCAGATACACATGATGCACATGTTCGCGTAAACTCCGCCCCAAGGAGCGGGGCAACGTCACGCTTCCCAAGACATCCAGAGGAGTCCGGAAGATACTGCTCACTCTTGTGCCCCACAAGTCGGTGACGAGGAGATCTGCTTCTGAAGGGTCTTCCAGTGATTCCATCCGGATTCCCGAGCTTCTTTTCCTCTTGTGTGCAGAGGTTGGAGGCTTTTCCTCCACCGGTGTCGTTTCATACACGTTGCAGTGGGGGGGGGGTGCACAAAGCACAGCTAGGAATGGAAAGGTCACGATTTGTTAGACCGTTGCGTCGCCACCCTCGATCAGCCTGGCGAGCTGGTCTTCTCAGCCGAGCTCGGCGGCCCCGTTTCTGCAGAGCGATCAGTCAGATCTAGCCTCCGCCGTATTACTGCAGATGTCTTCTCCAGTGCACTCATCCGTACCCCCCCCCCCCTTTCTCATTGGAGTGGCTTTAGACATTAAGAGTGAACTTCATTACTCATATCCCGTCACCCTGCTTCTTGCTCTCCCAAATTAAATCCTATTATCTCAAGCAAATCTGTGCACAATGTGAGGTGCATGCGGAGATCCCTTGAGCCTTTACTGCCTTTACTGCTGGTGGAGAGATCAAACCTGGTCAGGTCTTTTTGCCAAGCATATAGTATATACTTGATATTCACCTCCCACACCCAATCATCCACACTAAAATGACATAAAAATGCACATTCCTAAACGATAGCCCTGTGTTTTTGAGCAATGTTTCCTGTTCTCCTGCCTAGGTCTTCCCAGACTCTCACGACCGCTACCCCAAGCTGTCCAAGCGGCTGCCCTCCATTGTGGTGGAGCCCACTGAGGGGGGGGAGGTGGAGAGCGGGGAACTCCGCTGGCCCCCCGACGACCTGACTCCCACCGAGGTGCCCAGCGAGGGCTCAGCCTTGCCTCCTGTGCACCGCCAGACCGCAGGTATGGAAATGTCACGGGCTCAACCCGGCGCTCGGGGGAACAAAGACCTGGAGCGTCTCAGGGTCCCCATGGACCAGATTGAGAAACACTGCCCTGGAGGCTTCTGGAGGTGCATGCCCGTACCGGGAGGACAGGCACATGTGAAGGTCGCAAACCAAAAAGAATCAAGCAAACAAAAGAAAAAAAACATTTTTTTTTTTACACAGGAAAGTAGACTATCTGACTTGTGTTACACTGGAAATAGATGGTCCATTGGTTGCTAGGACCCTGGCCTGGAACCTGTAAAGTGATTTGTCTTCCAGGTAAACACCTGTTCGCACTGGCGTGTAGCCGTCTTACCAGGTGCCTGCTGAGGTTCTTGGCTCTTGCTAGGCTCCCAGTTGTAGACGCAGCTTCAGACCTGATTCTGCCCCAGACGTGTCCCCCTGGCCTTTCAGTTTTTCTGGCCGACTCTTTCTTTCACACTCAAAACCTACATCCGTTTTAACCCGAGTCTGGGGCCTAGCGCTCCTTTTCCAGTTGCAGTGGAAACCATGTCTTCCATATTCGTCTCCATACATTATTAATTTGTTCAGCACATGGTCTCCAATCCCCAGGTGACTCGGAATATTCGCGAAATGTCAGTTACTATGCTTCAGAGTATGAGAGCAGTACCCCTACAGAGATTTGAATCAGAACGCTCTTTCCCCTGAAGTCTAGCACAATAACAGTGCCTCTACATTTTCCATACTGTTGCCATGGTCAGTTGCTATGCTGTTGTCATGGTCAGACCTATTATTCTATGGAGGAGCCAGAATAAATTAGGCTACCGAAATTTCTAATGTAATTTAGGATTTAAGACAACCCCCCCCCCCCACACACAGAAAAAGCTACAATTAGCCTAATGTTTTGTTCAAGTCCCTGGAAAACCTGACAGCTGCGACCCTGCCCAAGTTACTTAAGGGATCTAAAATAAATAATTTAAGTCTAAAAATAACTAAACAATATTAGAGAAGCAGTTAGTGTCATAACAGAGGCCACTGTTCCACAGCAGGCCTATCCGCAAGCTGCAGACCCGGAAGCCTCCATTTGCACAGGCGGGGAACCCCCCGCCCACTTTGGGTCCACGCGAATGGCATCACCGGTCTTGTCTTTCTTCAGAGGAAAAGCCGGGCCTGGACGGTGAGGACGGCCTGGAGATGGGCACAGCCTCTGGTGTGGAGTCCAACTGAAAGGCCCCGGTCAGCACCACTTCAGCTTTCACTGTGAACACTTCCAGACGAAGAGGAACACGGAACCGAGGATGTTCTAGGAAGGACCGGCCCACCTGTCTACACCCGGCTTGGAAACCTGTCGACTGACCCCAGTTTGGACACACCTCTGTGAAACTGACTCGGATAGATATGTGCCAAACTCCGGTGGTAGCTACAGTACTTTGTATAAGCATTGTTTGGTTAGTGTTTAAGTACCGATACCCAAACAACCCCTTCAGATCTTTATTATCTTCTTCGGTTGAATTTCGTTCACACATATAATGGAACAGGTAGAGTTGTCGTGCGTGCGCGTGTGCCGTTAATGTGTTTGAAATAGCCATCGTCAGTCTCCACCTAGAACATTCTGGGAGCTCTGTCTCGAGTATTCCAATAAGTCAACCCCGTGTCCTCGATGAACGCGCGTGTGGATGTATGCTTGGAGCATATTCTGTTGTTGGTTCGTGACATCCGTTCGTCGTCGCTGTTGCGAAGAAAACACTGCCGCGTTGTATATATCAGAGCTTTCATAAGCAGTATTTCAATTATATATTCATTATATATTATATTTCCCTCGTTAGAAAATAGGACCTTCGGCTCGTGCGGACGGCAGGCCTCTAGTCATTAGTCGTACCACGACCAGAGAGCAAAGACTCATAGCTCCCCTTGTTGAAAACATACGGTTCTTCCATTGACCTTAATATGTTTTGTCATCTATGTGTTGCCACCTCCATAAATGTGAGTGCTTGTCAGTACAATAGGTACTGGGAATAGGTGTCCTGCACCACTTCTTTTTATAGAGCGCATATCAGTCCTGACACTGAAGCGAGGCATTTTCTGGACAAGAAATCCACTCCTGCAACACTCCCAGATGCGTTCGTTTCTGCAAGTGGGAATAGCTTCTTGTTATTCCCTTCTTGTGGAACTTCCTGTCCATAAAAGATCCATCTTTCCTATTGTCAGTCTGCATGTTCCTCACAGATCTCCCCTCCAGAACCTCCTGTTTCCAAGCCTTATTGGACACAGACTCCCGTCGCAATATGTCCTCCATGGTGTTGAGGCTTGAGTCGTGTGCCTTTTGTCTCTGTGTGTGCGAGTTAGGGTTAGAATATGACAGGACAATAACTTACACTAGTAACAACGTCCATCTGATTACTTAAGTAATAATACGTTTTCCTCTTTGTATTATAGGAAAACAGTTTAAATGTGCATAACAAGATTATAGTTAGAGGTCTATTTGATTTAGGATAAATGTGCACTTTGCTCAATTGCTGAAATTATATTAGAAGATATTTTTTATTTTGAATTACATGCATAAAGATTACGGATAAGTAGGACTTGTATGAGAGCCCACCTCGGTTTCTGTATATGTTGCTATAAAGGTAATTGCAAGTTTATAATAAACTCTAGTGTTGATTAGAAAGGAGGGACCTCTCTGTTTAATATGAGACTGAAACAAAGGGGCAGTCTCCACTCTGTCTAATTTTGTGTGTGTTTATTGAGTTGGGATGAGCACACTGGTTGCCTTTTTGTGCTGTCACATGTAGAATGTTAGGCTGCAATATTCTTCCCAGTAGCTGACGATCAACCTTTCTTCCATAGGTGGGACTCCATCACTTTGATTCACGCGTTTACGGTTAAGCACATTCGATAGTATTGCACCTTTCACTGAAAAGGCAAGGCCGTTGATAGGGTGGCCTTTTCTTAGCACAGAAATACAGGAAGGGTGACCCCAAAGATGTGGGGCGAGAACAAATGCCAGCTGATCACGTCCCGCTGCTGATCTACAGTAGATAAAAGCCACACAAACAACAGAGGCTCCCTGATGAGCAGGGGAGCATAAATGATTCAGGGCCCGTAGGGACTGAAAGGTCATAGCATCCTTCTGGCAGACACCTGTGTTGGGAATGAAGTCGAGGCAGGGCCAGTGACATCCAAAGTGATCCCCTTCCTCAAGAGAGATCGATATCCGATGTGGGGACTAACACTTCCTGCTTGTCACAAATGTCAACACCCGTGAATTAGCTGAAGGTTTAGCCTTGTGAAATACCAGCTGAGGGACGCAAACCCATCTGACAAGCAAGAAAGAAGCCATGTAGGCAGCCATTAAAAAAAGAGCAGAGACGAACGTTCGGCAGTAAGCAGAAGTATTGGGAGACAGTTGTTTCAGCAGCAGCCTTCAGATTTTTTGTACCGGATTCCCTGCACGAGATGCCACAATATATGGTGGACTAAAATCTGCAACGTTTTTTTTTTTATATATATAGCGCCTTTAACAATGGTCATTGTCTCAAAGCAGCTTCACAAAGAGGCGAGCAAAAAAAAAAACCAGGCCTGAGAACAGCACCGTTCCTCCATTGCACACAGACTGTCAGCTTATGCAGAAGCCGGAGAAGATGAGGCCCTCATTTAAGCAGCGATTGCCCCTTCATGGCGAAAGCGTGAACTCTCCAATGCACTCTCTTTTCTCTTCACTCAAGAACCTCCTTTAGCGCTTTAATCTTTTGACGTCATACTACTGCTGCGTCGCCATGGTAATCGCCTGTTGAAAAGGCATCACGTATAAGTCCCCATTTCGATACATGGAACACTTGACCTATTTGTGATTACAGTTCTCCTTTTGCAATTGCTATCGATATCATCATCGACGCCGCTTTCGCTGTCATTACTTTTCGCATTCTGCAAAGCCACATTTGAACTTCTTGTGTATTTTTTTTTTTATCTTGCTTTTTCTTGTTTCCATTTTCCAGTACAAAGAAACCCAACATCAGACAGGCACTTATGAATCTGTTGATGTTAAAGTGCCTTTTGATAGAAACCATTAAGGTATGGCTTATTAGGCGTGGTATTTTTCAGCTGCCTGTTTCATATAAATGCTTTTATCTCTTTCTCCTGCTGGCTTCAAACAGGGCCCTTGAAAGGCATCAGAGCTTCCTGCCTTAAAACGCCCGCCCCCTGCCAGTTCCCCCACCTCCAAACACAACTGCAGCCGACATGTTCACCGCATTTCAGAACCTGTGTAATCAACAGCCTCACCCTCAATGACTGTGGGCACCCGCAAAGGGTGGAGCTACTCAGTTGTCCCCCAATCAAAGGGTATACGATTTGACCAATGACATCACCTTAATATCTGAGATTGGTCAGAACGTATGTGTTGCTCTTCGGCTGGTCATCACGGATTCTTCTCAGCTGTCCTATGCAAACTGACTGGTGTTGAATCAGTCACATGGTGGATTCTAGCCAATAATGTTTAGGTATTCAGAACCACAGTCCATTCCAGGTGTTGGCTCAAAGTGGGAGCTGTCTGCTCAAGACCACCCCCCCCCCCCCCGCCCCCCCCCCCGCCTCCGTTTTTCTCCACCAGCCGCCCCCGCACCCCGGAACCTCGGTCCACGGGAGGG
>JAABNY020000025.1:15172922-15186482 GCA_015164015.2 Brevimyrus niger | reverse complement strand
TCACCGCTGCTGCACACAGCACCTGGTACCTAGTGACCATGATGGGTACATGTGAGCGTGCAGAAGGGTCTTATTTAAACCAGCACTGGAGAGACAGATTACAGATTAGCGCAGCATGAGCAGACATGCTAACTCACTGGCTTGGGAATGTGCAGATAATGAATTACATGACAAAGGGAAATGGCTTTTACAAAAGTGGAACCAGTTCCCCAATTAGTGAAACAAACAATTATTTTCTTTCAGTCCAGCATGGTCCGGGAACAACATCATTGGCGCTCAGTCATGGTGACTATCGTGCTTGAAGGCCTCTTGATTTATGGGGGAGAGTTTCTTTATCTTCTGCCCAGTCCGGGGCCCCAGGTCTTTCAGATTTTCTCATGCGGGTTTCTTTCTCTGGCACTTTCTGTGGCTCCATTCCACTGCTCCTGGGCGTACCCAACTCCCCCGTCACTTTCACTATCCTTTCACTACTCCCTGCTCCTTACCATTCCTTGATGCTGCAGCAGTTTGTGCTTTAGCTGCTATTGATCGAAGCGGGTGACTTGGGCTGGTGACTCTCCATGTGCATCCGTGACATCCTGTTCCATGTTGACCCCCCCCCCCCAACGCATACAAGAAAACATGCTTAAGAAAGGAAACTTGGGATAGATCGCAGTATCAAAGATTAGCCCATCCAAGCAATCCTTGCACACACATACACTCCAGTTTGGTCATGCAAAGGCCCATGGAGTTACATGTCACGAGGAGGTTAAAGGTGCAGTTGCATGCTGTATGATGTTCATATAGAACAGTAGCAGTATTGCAGTTGCCTGGCTAATTAGTGCTACACAAGATGGCCTACTGTATCATCTAAGAAATTTAAGATTTGGTGCTTAGAACCCTAGGTACCCCAAGCTACTGATTAGCAATACGAGTTCTTTTATCAGGGGGTGTACAGAGTCAGTCAATAACAAAGGAAACCCCTTATTAAAATAAACCAGCCTTTATTACCAGGAGCGCCCAAAGGGGGAGAAGTCAGGGAGAATCCTAGGGCCCCTCGATGACAGGGACCATGAAAAATTCAGAATATAAATTTGATTGGTTTGGGATTGGGGCCCAATATAATATGCTTTCATGGCACCCAAAATCTGTAGTGGCTCCCCTGTTTATTACAATAAAATTAAAAAACAACAACCAATCAACTTGTTGACACCTGTGGCTTCCTACTCCAACAGCCCGGCTTAAGTATTTGATCGCAAACCCCCGCATCTGGCACCTTGAGCGCCTTCCCAGTGCCAGCGGTCCGATCCAAACCTGATCCACTACAACACAAGGACACTCAGTATCGACAGGAACCGCCGAGCTGGCTACGTTTCCACCGCTCCCTGTTGGCACACAACGGTGAACCGGGCGGAAGCTTACTATCTGCCTGGTTACAAGCCCCACCTGCTACCCAGTGTGTGAAACAGGGAGCATCAATAAGGAGAGAAACAACAGTCACCGTCCACCTACCCATAGTGGCTAATGCAGCTTTATCCAGAGTCCCATTTACCCTTATGGCCATCCGGTTATACCATGGCGGCTAAAACACTGAACAATACCTGGAGCCTGGGAGAAATCTCGACAGTGTCCTACACACAGTGGTGAAAAAGACCTGGGAAAAAAAAGCTGATCGCCACTGGGCAGCATGCAGGTGTCCCGGGCTTCCAGGCTGTGCGCCTGTGTACCCAGAGAAATGTCAGCGACGTCAGTCACATCGCCAAGAGGCTGTGAAATTCACTACTGGAGGAAAAAAAAAAAACTGTGTCTGTAGATGTAGAATAGCAGGTCACCTTGATCCAAAGGAGTAAAATGTCACCTGTCTATTGGCGGACTGGTGGCCAAATCTGGCGGAGGTCATTTTACTCCGAGACTCATGCCGACTGCTATTCGTGTGGGGAACAATCTAGACAGAGGTGTGGGAGCAGCACAGGAACAGCATGGGCTTCTCAAGTGTACCATCATCAAATACATTGGGCTGCAGTGATGAAGGTAATGAGAGGGGGGGGGGGGGGTTATTATTTTAAGACCCCAGAGCACCTGACAACCCCATGACAGTTCTCTCTAACATCCTCCAGCAGCTTTTTTGGGGTGATGGTGAGGAAGGCGCGATGGAACACGACGACTTTCAAGTGCCTGTCAACTCAAAAGCAGAGGAAGCGCTTCTATGGCAACCCACGATTGATATGCAGCCTTTGCATCCAAAATAACTGTGTCAGCACACAAAGCGAGCGCTCGGGAGCCCTGGAACATGGCTGTCTGTGATGAATGGGGGAGTGAGCCTAAATATTCATGTGGCCAAGCAAGGGAATCTCATGTCTCTCCCACCTTTTGATCTGTTTGCCTTACAGGAGCATGCCTGCAGAAAACTGTGAGTAACTTTTATCAGGGGGGGAAAAAAAAAATGTTTATTTCACACCAACAATCTCATGGGCACATTTCAGCATTTGTGTTCAATTTGTGTCCGTTCAGAGATTATAAATAGGTACTACAGCATTCATGTCTGAAAACTTTCATCTCAGAACCTAGACTGGCTGCAAAGTGTTGATGATCTCCAGTGCAAATCCCTCCCTCCTGTTAAAAGAAAGTTCGATTGTAAAGGCTGTATATGTTTTAATTTGCCTCTTTAGGTCAACATCGGCTTATTCCAATTGACGAAAGCCATCCATCCAGCCATAAATCAGCACCTGCATATGAGCTTGGAGCAGGCATCCAGCATCTGATTAACCCATATCTGCCTCAAATCACACCTAATTCAATCCATATTTATTGCATATCTAGCTTCCTATATCATTCACAATGATTAAATAACATGCAGGTTTCAATGCTTAGCACAGTGAAGGACATCCAGAATGCAATTCAACTGATCGCAGGCTAATAGTTTGTGCAACTCTTGCTGTTTTGCTTTTGTAAATCCATTTAAATTGCTATTACTGTACTCACTCAATGGTGTTTCCACAGCACCAAATTGATATTATGGTCTATTTTTGCCAGACATGTCTATGAGGATTAGGAAATGAAAGCTCATTGTTCTCTCAGTCATGGATGCCCTCAGGATGTTGGCTGTATCTGATAATCCAAGGCCAGTCTCAACAGCCTTTGGGAGGTCTTACGCATACCACAAAGTGCTCTGATCTCTCCCACTGAGCAGCCTCCACCCCAGCATGTCCTGACAGTAAAGAGAGGCGACGTGGAGAAAATGGCAAAAAACTGGCCACAGAGGGCTTCATAACTGATAGAACTTCAAGGGAAATTCTCCCAAATCACAAAATAGCTGAAAGAGAGTGCAATGTGCACATTTTGGGCCTTTAGCTCTCAAATGAATGAGCTCTATGAAACAGCCATTCTAACCCGGACGCAACCAGGAGACGGAGAAATACACTAGACATGCAGTCAGCTGCTGAAAGCATCCATCAGGGCATATTTGCAACTTGCATAAATCAATAAGGCTTCTCCACTCAACAGTTTGCAAACAAAACAAGAATAAGCATACAGTGCTTAGTCAGACTACGAATAGCGAACTGACAAGAAGAAACCACTTCTGCACACAGAGCGCTACAAACACACACATGGAACACATGCAATTATCTTTTCTGACTCATAATGCCTTCAAGAACAAACCTATGCGGGGAAGATTATGAGAGAATGCAGATCTGATTTCTTCCTGTTCTCGACGTAATTGTGCTTTTGAATAGCCAGTAAAATCAACAGTTCTCCTCCTGACAGGTGCGGCATGACTGTGGTTGGCGGGGGGGGGTTAGGCTAGTTGATATACGGAGCCCCTCCACTCCCGTAGCTTTCTACAGTAAGAACGGGAAGCTCAGGACTGTAGATGGTCTCCTTTCCTCAATTCCCACAGTTATCTCTGTAGTGCAGTCACTGGGCCCGCTGAGGCGGGGGCCAGTTTTACACTGGGCACTGCACACAGACCTCTCTGCATGCAAATCAGACTCATTTGAATACGCCTGAAGTGCACAGAAGGACTGGTGCCGGGTTACCGAGGGCCCACAATCGTCTGGCTGCAGATAGGGAAACCAGAGGATCGTTAAAGCCGAACCATCTGCCGTCCACGCAGGTTCTGACATTGTGCCGCTAGTGTTCTGGTGCGGATCAGTCCGGAATAACAACTCAGCAGAACCTTTAAGCAGGACCCCCCCAAACAACATTGCTTCACTATATGCTGACAGCCCGGGACAAGAATACTAAGGTGGTCATGCACAACCCAATGAATGCATGTTCCGGATAGAAACGTGGCCTCGGAAAATAGAACGCTCCAAAACTTTATGTTCCAATGCAGGTGAACGTGCATACTTTATTTGCCTTTAGGTGGAGCTCCTGGGGAGGAGGGACTCTGTCACTAGCAAGCTGACAGCAAAACCCCATTATAAGGCAGGAACACTTTGTAGAGCTGATATGGATACATGAGGCACGTGTGTTTTTTTAAGCATAGATTTGGGCAGCGAAGGAAAAAACTTCCATATTATACTCTTGTGAAAGCCATAAATATAACGGGTATGTCCAACAAATTATGCCACCACAAAGTCAATGTGATCTGAGGAACTTCAGGCAAAGAAATAATGTACAAAACACCACATTACGAATTAAGGCTATATGGTGAATTATATCTGCATCAGGTTTTACGCATATTTTTGGCAGATAATAACAAGGTATATTTGCCTATAGTATATTTTGTGTAATTTAATCTCCTTTTTTGTTTTATGAATATCACAATATTACTTGTGTAAATTTCACATATTACAATTTCACATATTGCAGCCCTGATAAAATAGACAGGCAGACATAAATGTTGTGAGAGATCTATACAGTACCAGAGCAAATGAAGCCTAGAAAGACTAGGAAAACTTTAGAGTCCATAATCATAGGCAGTCATACCATAAAACATTTGTTAGTGATCCACTGGAAATGGAAATGTTGCATTATAACACACAGAAATTTAGGACCTAGAGTTTATTTTTGTGTGTAGGGCTGCTACTAACGACTATTTTTCTACTGATTAATCTATGGACTATTTTACGGATTGGTCGATTAATGTAAACAATTAATTTTCCTCCAGGAAACTTCACCGTTTAATTTAAGTTTAATTTTATTTTGAGAACAACAAACAATGTTGTAGGACTTTAGATAATGGACGCAGGCTTTTCGTAACTAGGCTATACGGACATTATTTTGCCCACAATTCGATAATCCTGAATCACATTATTAGTATACCTAAAATATTAATGAGATGCGTATTGTGGTGCTGAAAAGTTGGTAATCTGCATAATTTCGACGTATCTTTATGCTTATTAAATTAAGTTAGCGGAGCACGCGAGATGCGACTGTATTAGTAAATCAGAGTAAGGGATAAGCGCTGAAGTGGCAATGAAGAAACAGGCAGCTCACTACCCAAAATAGTTTTAAAAAGAGGAGATAGTGTGGTTATACAAGGCAAAAGACCTCGGTGGTGTGGCGAAATATTCTCGCAGATTAAAGTTCGACAATTTTTTGTTTTCATCTTTATTTCAGTTCACAACTTATTTTTAATGTACGTTTTCCTTTCAGTTTTAAATAACATTGGCTCCAACGAGCCCAAATCGTAAGAACACACACATCGATACTGTCAAACCAAACATTTTTACAAACACTTATTCAATGGAAATTCTAAGGTAGCCAACAGATTACTTTATGGCTTTAACAATGAGAGTATTTATCAGCCACAAGGAAAAAGATATTTAAAAGTTCGCCATACTAATGATATTTTAATAAGCACGAACAGACAACGCCAAAGGTGGCTCATCATCCAGAATAGCGCTTTTAACTTTAACTATAACTTTGCACGGTGTGCAAGTGAACTGTACTCTCATAATTTCGCAGTGATATTAATGGAAAACATTTATTATAATGAAGCGTCTTCGAAATCATATTGATAATTTAATCATGATTCAAAACGATGCGTCGATTTAAAATATTGACGCCGACCATTTTCAGACGTGGATCGACTAATCACAACAGCCCTATTTGTGTATGTTTTTTTTTCGAAGAACAGACAATTCACTTAAAATTAGCCTTATTATAACTTTATTTAGGGTGTTCTTGTATATCTATAGTACATCGATCTATAGTACATGGATCCATGTCAGTCAGAGTTTCTGTTATGATTTTTGAAACTCAAGTATGTAAAATGCTGTTTAACTAAAAGTACTGGTATATGTTTAATTTCAGACCATAAAAAAATATATGTCAAAATTTAGTCACGCACCAGATGTTCTAGTTCCTTAAAATGTTCAAAATGATCAGGTCCTTGCCAAATTGGCTTAAAAAAAAAAATCATCTTGTTGTCTACCCCACAGGAGAATTCAGTTTAACCAGTTCTGCAGCAAGGGTGAATTAATCTCAACAGCATCTAGCTGAGATACTATGGTAATTTTCAATTTGCAGGTATGTAAGAAAGAAAGAATGAAAAAGATAGAGATGGGTGAAAGAGTGCACAAGACAGCAATACGCTGGAGAGGATTCATTAGAGGGAGATTAAAATTCATGCATTCTAATCAGGCACTATATTTAGTTGCCTAAGCCGGGTCCACAGTAGCTCCTACAGGCACTACATCACGGCACAAGTCTAGACCTGACACCTAAGCTTTGGGAGGAACACCTCCGAAGGAAGGGGGGGACACGAAGCATATGTCTTCTACAGAGGTGATATCACACCTTTCTTGTGATATATCTGGTCATGTGGTCGAGTGGCACCAATAAGGAAGTGGATGAGATAAAGGGGCTTCCGTACAATGTGTTCTAGTGGGGTTTCATTGATGATTTGGCCCTTTCTAAGAAGCAGGAATAAGGCACCCCAACCTCCCCCCTCCCACAGGAATGATAATGTTCCTCTGATGTTCCTCTGAAGTCCAGTGATCCTATTAAATATTTCACCCCCAGAAAAATCGCCATCGATTACCCGTTCATGGTATAAACCAAAGCTTTTCAGCTCAGTATCACAAGCTAAAAGATGAATAAAATGGAAAAGATGATGTGCTAACATACAGTGGGCAGAAACATTAATGAATGTATGTAAAGATCACTTTTAGCACGGAGGTGCCAGTCATTGTAGTCAACTGTGTCAAGTTACAGAGCACTACATGCGTTCCTAGCAGAGACTGCATAAGACCTTACCAAACCTTCGTCGAGCCTTACACAGGCCCGACAGGCAGGGGGCTCTCAACAAGGAAGAAGAACCTAACTGATGGATGAATTCCAAAATTACTACCCAGCCCTTTTTTTGGAAGCAGCAGCTACACCCTCTCCCAAAGCACACGCAGCCATAAAAACGTCCTGTTTTCACTTCTTCAGGCAGGACTTTGTTCTCTTGCTGTGGTGCCAGGATTGCGCATCTGGCGAGACGTCGAGAGATCCGGGGAGGGTGTGCCTTTGCCGGCTCGCACTACCTAGGCCGCAAACGGCGCCAAAGCGTAACGGGCGTAAGGGTGATGTCGCACTCTGTCAAGCACGTGCCAATGGATCAGCCGTTTCTTGGTGTTTAGATGTCTCCGGCTCAGCGTCTGGGTGCTCGTGCCCACTCTCTTAATGGCGCGGCTCGCCTTATGATATGTTCTGCCGTGCTCATGACGGCAGTGACCGGACAAGCATCACACCGTTCGCGTCGCCCGGCTGGCTTTCTGTGTGTGTATAACAAGGTTCCGGTGAGTACACAACAACGGGATTCCAGCCAACCAAACCCTCCCGTCCCATGGAAGACACGATGTCAATAGATTTCCACGTATTCGTAACCCATAATCATGACGTGGGAATGCGCCAGAACGCATCCCAGAAAAAGATGAGATTAGCAGGAAAAATACTTGCACAACAAAAATACCCCACTCCTGGCTTGACAGGCGCTGAAAAAAAAATTTAAAAGCACCCGACATACAATATTTCTAAACCTGTATATCTTCCATATAATGAAATTGTACACAAATTTTAATAATCTCTGGTAAATCAGGAAGCATATATATTGGTTTACTTTTATGTGTATTTCTGTTTTTTTGGTGTTGGGTTCAGTGACGGATCATATGTATAAAGTCTGTCAGAGTCATAGACCTCATTGGGCAACCTGGACATTCTAAGCGGGGGCAATCTGGAGGGCAAGCACGCCACACTTCTGTCCTCTTCTGTATCGGGCCCCCCGTTGGCCCCTGTATCAGAATATTTACATATTCCATCTTGATTTGCCTTGTTGATGTCACCCATTGAGGAATTCTTGCAGTTAGTAGGGTAGTATTTTCAGCGCGAACAGCGAGTCTTTGCATATGCATGAGCCACTCAGGATGCATGCAGGTCTTCCTCACGGTGTTTTGCATCTGCTCAACAGGAGGAAAGTGCTCAGAATGTTTTTCTTTTATTTTCTTCCTATTGCAGCTGAAGCCTTATCCTGAGAGTATTTGTTTTGGCGAGATGGAAAGTGGCAGTTACTGGCATTCAGAGCTTCTCCGGCTTGCCTGTTTCTGCCTCGGAGTGTCTTGCCTCATCAGGCCCTATTGCCTCATCAGCCCCTCCTAACAACTTAAACTAGCAGCCTCGCCACTGCACCACACACTGGAGCTCACATTAACTGACTCTTTTCAAAACTGGCCCCCAGGGCTCAGAAGCACAACCAACTCCATGCCAGTGGTTGAACTTTGAGAATCTGCTCCGTAGTTACAATCAGCAGCACTGGCACAGATCTGAACAAGATTTCTGGGTTCTGACAAGATTACCACAAACACTAAAAAACAATCAAAAAACCCCATTAACTTAAACTAGCATCCTAACCACTACACCACACACTGTATGCAATTTTAAACATGGCAATCATACTTCAATTCTATCCACAGGCACAGAGATCCTAATTCGAGAAGATAATTCCATTAACACCACCCCTTTAATCACTAAAACATGGATGCTTTTGCAGCAAGTCAATAGATTAGCTGATGTGATCTGCACAAGCTGATCTAGTCAGTCGTAAGAATACAGGAAGAAGCTGAGTGACTGCAATGGTCACTCCAGAGAACATTGATGACCAGCTGATAGAGGGAGCAACACCATACAAAGACAAAGTCGACATGAAATACAAATTACGCAAATGCTGAGAACCCTTTTATCACCACAGAATTAAAGTTAATCCTGTGAGCTTTGGGGGTGGGAAGCTGATGCCTATGTGAACCCATCGTTCAACCTCACTACTGGCCTGCTGAACTTGAAGACCACCCTTGTCCGCTCATTCCGTCCCCCACAAGTCCGCCCTGCATATTTTGACCGAATTACAATAAAGTGGACCAGCTGTCAATCAATTACAAGCCACAAAGAGTGGACACAATGGATGTCCGCCTCCAGGGGCGTGGCGACCCCTTTACTGCACAGTGCACTGCACACAGACCACCACAGATGCAGTGATTTGTCACTCCAGGTTTTTGATCTTGACTCGGTAACATCGAGGGTGGTTCTCCACCCCTGAAACTCAGCCAGGCAGTCACACAGGCATTCGACGGGGTGCGGATTTGTGTCCTCAGACTTGGAGGTCACTAACGGGCAGAAATCCAGACATCCACATTGTGGCCCACTATCCTGTCAGGTTTCATCTACATTACTGGATGCGCACGCAGACCCACCCACACAAGCAATCGCAAACATACAGTTACGGTGCAGCAGGCAGGCATTCCTACTGTAAACACTTCACAGATCCGTCACAGACAGATTACTGAACTGGCAATGACAGCTTTTATTTGATTAATTAAAACAGCTTAATTAGAATTCATTAAAATCACATTAAATGTATTAAAATAATTTGTGATTGGGCAACATTCTCCGGGATGAAGAGTCTGGTGACTAGGGTGCTAGGAGAGATTATCTATATAGATTTTGAGTTCTTCCTCAGTCAGAAAAGTTTTGATGTTTTCTGATTTTCTCTCTGTCTGATAACCTAACCCACAGTTCCACGCTATTTTCTGCCAAAATGAGGGCTTAGTTAGTTCTTTAAAGAGACAGTACACCAACCTTGCATGCCATGTATGCTGCTATCGGATTCTCCCGGGTCAAGTATAACGTATGTAATGTGTCAGAAGAGGCTCCTCACTCTTTGAATTGGTTGCCATCTAGTGGTCAGCTTTTAGAAGTACAGCAAAATTCATTCTCACATTTTAAAATCAATGTGTGTTCATCTGGCACTGCTGCCCATTTTACACACTGCAACTGCTCATCGGAAAAATGCGATTCAGAATTTTTGCATGGTACATGTATGGATTGATTGTGCAACGTCAGCTAAACTGATGCATATTTTGTAATAATATAACGTGCTAGTAGTTACTATAGTTTACTCATTATACAAGCATTGCTTTTACACAAGCACCTCGGTAAAACATTAACCGGCATCCTGCGAAAAATGTTAGTGTGATTCCACCTCACGGTGAGACCACGTGCCACAGCCTGCTGCGCGACAAACTCCAGTTTCTTTACTTTGTCCTTATTTTCATTAGAGGACATTCCCTTTTGCTTCCTGCCTGGTAATCCCCTGCATATAACAAGTCCGAACAAACGATATTCATACCTGAATGAAGATGAAAGTGAAAGTACAACAACCTTTACGGGAAAAACACATTTGTTGATAAGTGAGGAACGGAAGAGCGGCTATCCAGGTGAGCTTCAAGCTAATTAACGTAATTAGTTATTTTGCATGTATTTTTAAGTAAAACTAAATATTTTATAAGTTTCAGGTATGCTTTGTTTGAACAACATTTTTAAATGGTTTTCAAATATATCAATGTGAAGAAAGAAAATGTGTGCTCTAGATAATGTATTACTACTGATGTTGCACAGGGCTTTGTAAACTTTTTTGCACGAAGTACCACTTTATACCAGACCGAAGTAGCCAAGTACCACAGGGGTGAAAAAAATAACAACAGTAACATATTTTGTCTGTCTTCTCACAAACCACCTGGGTTCCCCCGAATACCACTCGTCTTAAGTGTACCACAGTTCGAAAGCAACTGCTGTACCATCTTTAATAAGCATTAACTTTAGGCCTAATAAGGATTATTAGGTGTCGTTTAGGTTGAAAATATTTACCAATTTCACTCATTGCATTGTGTTGTGTTCCAATAAAATCTGTTCTGTTGCAGGTAAACTAACATTTAAAAAATATGTATGTTACTGTAATGCGTGCGTCCAATTTTTTAGTCTTAAGCAAAGTAAAATTGTAAAAGAGATACTAATATCCACTGGCACAAAGAACCGAGCCAGTACCCGAACCTCACTTTGGAGTGGCGCTTGTCCATTGCAAAGTATGTCAGACGAACCCGAGCCGAAAGTGTACGGACATGGCCCTCGTGACCAAACTGAGCTGATCGGGTCATCATCATCTGACCCATCGAAATGCATGGAGAAACCGGCCTTTGCTGCATGGATTACCTGAAGGACAAGGCGTATATTCTAGAGATGCACTGATTGTGATTTTCTTGGCAGATTCCGATTTCCAGTTTTAACTCACTGGCTGGTCTCCGATCTGGGTCGAGCATGCTGAAAATCAGCTGATTCAGGCTGGCTGATCGATTAGTAGTATCGCGCATCGCAATACAATCTCAAAAACTCAGAACTTGAGGATTTCTAACCTCCCACTATGTATTATTGAACAGCTGAATGGAATGAATTCGTAATAGACACCGTGTGAACGGTAGATAAGCATCTCTTTGGTTTTACATTACTGTCGCTCTCCAAACTTGCCAACGCTTTCACTGAGCTGACCCTTGTGCAGTGTAAAACCGGAGCAAACTGGAGCCGTGCTGTACTCAGGGCACGGCTCAGGTACGGGTAGATTCCTGTATGACAGTGGAAAAGCATCATCTGTGCAAGCTGAAATGAAAGAATGCGTTTGTGAATTAGTGAATTAAGAAGCTGATTGACTAATTTCAGAGATGATCAAAATGTCGCCATGAACGACTCAAGCGTACAGTCTCAGCTCAGAAAAAAATGACACCCCCCCCCCAAAAAAAAAGAATGACAGCAAAAGTCCCTAGGTTTTCAAGCTCATATTGAAAGAAAGCAGAACTGCATAAAAAACAATTAGCAGTTCCTGTCCAACAAGTTTATGCACTGCATGAGCACATAACGAACAAATTTCAGCTGACCGTGTCCTGCAGCTGAGGAGTTAAAGGGATACGCAACAGGGATCGGTATCTGGTGGCTTTCTGGTAGCTTCGGTCTACACAGGGTATGTGTTTATCACACACGGCTTTGTGTGACCCGGAATGGCTGAGCTGGGCCTATCATTTTTCTATGTGGAGAGCAGATATACAGCCGACCAAAGTTCAATTCTGCAGCTGTGCTATGAATTAACCGTGCCATACCAGCCAGCGTATTGTGTTTGTGTTAAGTTCCTTCCTCCTCGTGTGGTGAGAAATATTTGACAAAGTAAATTTTAAAAGATGTGAGGATAACATAAAACAAAGACTAAGTGAAACTGACCAGACATTGCTCTTCTTGGATTATAAGTAGTTCTTATGCAGGCTGTCTCTGTCTGTGATGACTGGAAACATAAACCTCAACGTTTAGAATTTTTATGGTGTCATGCCCTGACTGTTCCAATCCTCCAGTGTACCATGCCCACTCGTTTACCTCGCGTGGAATCCTGTTGTCTTCAGCTGTTTCTAGTTGTTTTAATTAACTCTGTGTCTGTCTGTGAATGTTTTCCCGGTCTGGTCATTGACGTCATTCTGTGTTGCTGAGTGTGTTCTGAATAAATCCCTCATTTACCTGACTCCCATGCCTGCTTCCCTGCTCTGCGCCAGCGTGTTTCTGACAAATGGCACTTCTAAACATCTTAGACTGGGAAAACACCATTTCTGGCTACCTTCTACATGTGATGCTTTTGGATTTACAATATTTGTAAACTTCTCTGATTATGAAACAATCATTTAATATTGTACTATAATGGATATAAAAAAGTGTTCACACCTAAATTAAAATGCCTTGTTCTCGTGATGCAAAAGCAATGTCCTACGGCGGTGCTGTAGGCCTCTTTAGCAACCTCCCTGACCAGTTTGTCTTGCCTTTCATCAGTGTTGGAGGAACATCCAGTTTCTGGTAATGTCACTGCTGTCCCATATTTCCTCCACTTCTTGATGGCTATCTTCACTGTGTTCCAGGTGTATCTAATGCCATGGAATTCTTTTTGTACCCTTCTCCTGATTGATACCTTTCAACAATGAGATCCATGTGGTGCTTTGATAAGCTCTTTGCAAACCTTGGCTTTTACTGTAGGATCCACCTGAGCAAATGTCAGGTAAATCCTACTTTATTCGGAGTTAATCAGAGTCACTCAGAGTCACTGTAAATGATGGCAGGTGTGTATCCAAAAAGGCTTAATGCTGAAATTAAATCAAAAGTTGCTTCAACAACATTTTAGTCTTAGGTTATGCAGATTTAAGCAACCAGGTTATTGTACTTTTCCCCATAACAGATTTTCTAGTTTTCCAATTGAATTGTACAGGTTATAGTTCACATTAAAGGTGGGTCAGACTT
>JAABNY020000025.1:15154198-15171309 GCA_015164015.2 Brevimyrus niger | reverse complement strand
ACTTAAGCCACCTTCTTTTCACTTTTTCCGAGGTAAAAAGTGGCAAAAGATAGTTTTGTCAACATCATTCTGCTTTTACAACACGCTACGGCGCACTAGTTTGGACCCACAAGTGGCATGATGACGTAGCAACTAGCCATCCCAGACAATGGTGTCGTTTTTTTTTTTTTTGAGGGGGGGGCCCTCACGAACATTTTGCCCAGGGGGCCCTTACAACCCATAATCTGCCCCTGCTTGAGAGTCCACAGTGGACTCCATGTGTGACCCCATTAATTGTCTGGATTATCCCGTTTCTTTCTTTATTTTTCCATTTAAAAATTTGGCCGCAGGAATATAAAGCCATTTTTAACTGTCAGTCTGTCACTTTAGAAAATGAACTTAGGGAACTTTTTTTTACTAAACCATTTCTGCCAAAAGTTCCACATCTGTATATAGTTCTCTTTTACCGATCTTAGGTGGTTTATCGGAATGAATTGCATTTGCAAGGCCAGTTGTGGGAGGTGGGCCCAGTACCCAGGCAAACATACCCCTTTTGACCCCCCCGCAACTGGCCTTGAAAATGCAATGATGAGACACTAGGCAGTGCACTAGCGTGGGGCACTCAAGGCTCAATGACCATGAGACGCATGCACTTCGACCAGTTCGCACACTCACACGCCACACCTTGTGTCTCACCTTCAGACACACAATATAGCATTTGTTGTTTCTGGATAAAGTCCAAAATGACTTGTATGTGATTCCGCCGCAGGCACATTATTACATGCAGGCGCACAGACACAGAGTGCAGATTAGTGATCTCATGAGTCTCTAGGGTTCATGCGTCGAATTGTTCTTCTGAACTGATTCTTTTCACTGGTTTTCTAATATGAAACAACTGTTTAGTAAATGTGTGGGGGGGGGCTGTACTATGAAGCAGGGTTACTGCCTTATCGGGGTAACTTGATGGACTTAAGGTACCACAGTTTAAATGGACTTCATATTTGTTCACTTACATTTTGCCCAGACTACCTTAAATCCGACAAGTTCCCCCGATAAGCCAGTAACCCCCCCTTCGTAGTACAGGCCACAGATCTCAGTTGTCTTTGCAAACAGCGTTTGTTGTGTATTTTATGACATTGGTGTTGGTTTTTATTTATCGAAGCATTTTAGACAGTATGTTTGTACATTTCTTAAGGTACTCAAGGTTTTATCAGGTTTTGGAGGCTGACTGTTTGTTTATATTAAAAACATTAAAGCCTGCTTACATGATTGTTTTTCATGTTGATTAGACCTGAGGGGATCGATATACATTCACAAGACTCAGAGATGACCAATACTTTAATAGAAATAAGATTTCAATAAACACAGTTTGATTAAAGGTAATTGAACAGAGTGCTGCAGTCTGTACTGCCCTCCTCCTAAACTTTGAATCAAACGTTCGATTCATTTAAAAAAAAACAAAACAGTTTGATAGAATCGGTTCTCTGAACTGAACCGAACTTCCAACCACTGGAGCAGACAAGGTGGAAAGAGCAAGATCAGATTGCGGCAAGCAGGGCTCTCGAACCTCAGGCATTGACGTAAAACACCCGCTCTGCTCCTAACAGATATTATCTCACTCCACACTGTTGATGAAACTTGAGAGCCTGAGAGGCTCTATCCACCTTGTATAATCACCCATGAAGTCAATGCGACTTTGTCTTATTAGAATAAACCACTTCTATGATCTTACTCCCTTTTTGCTTGCAGTGTTTTTCCTGTCAGAAGTTCAGGGGGAATACGCCAGACTTGTACTCCTAATGCTATGCTCCTCCCGACTGTTTACTGTCCTGTGTTTTCTGTAAATAGTAATCCAATGTAGTTTTTGCTAATAGACTCCTGAGGAGTCAGACCCTAGAGATCTATCTCTTGGCAGCAGTGTCATTTTAGCATTTATTTCTGTTATCAACAGGCAAACAGGATGACAGATGTGGTCGAAAAGGCTGACCAAAGGCAAGATAACATTCAGGAGGTGGAAGGGAGGCAGGAGACAGTAGAAAAGGACAACACACAGGACAATAGCCCGGTGAAGAGCAAGAAGAAGTTTGGGTCATTCCCTTCCCTTAAGAAAAAGAAGAAGGAACGTGAAAGAAAGTCGTCTTCCTTGTCAGAAACAGAAGATGGGCAGAAGGGCGAAATTTCTATGGAAACCCAAACTCTTAAGCTTGATTCTTCAAGTACAGCTGCAAGTATTATTGTGTCAGATGAGAACAGCAAATCGGATGGCAGTGACCCGCAGTGCAATGACCAGGTGAGGACGGAGAAACCTGAAATAGCCGTGTCCCTCGGTGAGGAGAGGGGGAGCTTCAGCCAGAGCGAATCAAGCGAGAATCACCATACTGAAATGGAAGAAAAGGGATTGAAGACTGGAAACGTCCCCATAACTCAGACCCCAACTACCAGTTCTCCGAGTCCGGCTGCTGACTCTCCTCATCTGGATACGAATGACCGATCTTCCAGTAGCAGCACCGAGTGTAAAGGCCAGATGAAGTCACTCAAGGGGAATGTTATGCGTTCATCCATCAAGAAGATTCGAAAGCAGACAAAATCCCTGCGAATAAAGCTGGATGGAAAGGAAGACCTTAAATCACCACTACGAAGTAAGTCTCACAAACAGGCTACTTGTTAAATGTAATTAATCTGACTGCAGACCAGTCAAACCGCTTTCTCAAGGTCACAGAGGCTAGAAGCTTAATGCTTACTCATGCCACGACATCATAAGTAATGTGAATTGAAGATATTTCAATGTACACTGATCGTGTTTTTATGGATTTCCATATTTTGTCGCACTGTAATGTACAGAGTACAGAATATGTGTTTCAGCCCAGTTTCTGTCAAAAACTGTTCATTGGGTAACTATTTTGCCACCAGCACAGTGTTAACTTAATGAGAAACAGATGTCTGCTACTTTGAACTACCTAGTCTATCCCAACATTCCGGTACTTTTTCTTGAGAACTTCCCAGTCTGTGCTGCTCTCTCCTCTGAGCCGAACCTATGATGCTGGAGCACTGGACACACCTGTTGGGGCATTATGGGACAGATACAGGAATGGGCACATTACCTTGGTAACCGTGAGAGTTCATGCAAGGTCCTGCTGTGATGCCGAAGGTTGCTTTGTTTTCTCTGCCAGGTCCGGGTACCAATTTTGCTGCACCCAAGGACACAAAAAAATGTCTTTCCAGGTCGCTTTCTGGTAAGGTTTCATAAAAATTAAAAAAAAAAGAAATTTCAAAAAAATTTCTCTTGCTGCCAGATTCTAGTGGTGTTGCAGTCTCTGGTGCTGTTACAGATCATTACAGAGAAAAGGGGCACGTTTCTGTCCTTTTTCTGTAGTTTTCCTTCAGTTTTTTACTAAGAGAGCATGTCTTCACATGATTAAATAATATAATAAATGTAATAATGTAATACATATGTATATATAAATAATATAATTGAAATAATCCTAATATGTTCCCTGCCTTGCGTCCATAGCTTCTAGGATAGGCTTTCTGACCCCCTGCAACCCTGAATGGTGGATGAATTGATGGATGGATGGATGGATGGATGGATGATTGATGGAATTAAAATAAGGTTTGATGGATGAATGGATAGATGGATGGATGGAATTAAAACATGGTTCTTTTCTGCAAAAAGACTCCACAGCTTTGTTACTGGTGAAGAGAAACTTACAGGATGAATGTTCCAAGCTGGTGACATTGCATGAAGAATATCAGCCTCTGGAGATCCCAGACACGCCTCTGTCAGGTAAGCACCATACCTAACCTGCCACAGGGCATCTATTTTCCATTCACCGGTCTGGTTTCTGTCAGTTTTTGCACTGGTCTGGTTTCTGTCAGTTTTTGCACCTGTCTGGTTTCTGTCAGTTTTTGCACCAGTCTGGTTTCTGTCAGTTTTTGCACCGGTCTGGTTTCTCTGCTAGAGAAAAAGAACCAGATTGCTTGTTTTCAGTGTTTTTTTAATTAATTATTCAAAATTAATCCGTTTTCAGTGGTCATCAGGGATCAGTTATATTTTTGGGGGTGACCAAGCCACACCACGTGTGGCCAACCAGGGTGGGGGGTGGGCTCCTGGTGACCCCCTCATGATTGACCAGAAGTAGATGAAACTACCACTAGTGATGAAATTAAGCATTATCCATTAATCATCTCCTGATTGCTTTTGGGCAGCCTTGCCTTACAGAACTAATTGCTTCATGGTTTTGTTTTTATTTTTTGGTAAGGGGCAGCAACTGGGGTGAGTCGTGTATTCGCTGGGGGGGAGGCAAGGCCACCTCTAGCGACACTTTCGATTTGCCTGGTTTGGTTTATAAGTGTTTAATTGTTTCAAACAGAGATACATTAGATGGCCAGTTTATTAGGTCTAAGCATTTGTTGTTGCAAAGAGCCTGTCGAATCGTACGGCTGCACTATATGCAGCCCACAAACAGAGTGAAGATGTTCACTTGTTTGACTGAGCATTAGAACAGCTAAGATGTGTGATCTATTTCATCTTCGACATGGTGTGATGGTTGGTGAGCCTTGCAGTGGTCCCAGGATTACGGAAACAGCCACCATCCTGGGATGTTCACACATAACAATATTTAAAGTGTACCGAGAATGGTGCACTACACAAAACATCCAGTCAATGGGATTTCTGTGGCCAAAGTCACATTCAAATGCAACAAAAACAGCTCAGTACAATAGTGGTGTGCAGAAAGGCTTCTCTGCACATGTAGCTTACTTACTTTTAAAGTGGTTCTCACTCTTAAGGTGGGTGTAGCAAATAAAAACATCAGTGAGTACTGGCGTCTCCAAAATCATGTTTCACAGGCAGTGTAATAGAGTTGGAGGACCAAGGCAGAGAGCTGGCTATTAATACATCAGTATGCACAGTCATACGAGGAGCTTTATATTTCACTGATGTCTCAGTTATGCAGATCAACTGTGAGATTGAGAAGAAACACCTCGAGGAGGCCCATGTGAATCTGCTCTCCATGCGGCAGGAGCTGCAGAAGAATAATGAAGAGATCCTCTCCAAGGAGATGGCCATGAAGGAGAAGGACCTTAATCTTCTCTATAGGGCCCTCCGAGATAAGATGATGGGCGTCGTCAGAGACTCAAACAGTGAGCAGCCTTGTGACACAGAGCTGTTGGTTAAAGTGGCTCAGATCATCCAGGAGGAGGAGAAGAGGGAGAAGGACCTGGGCAGTGGGGAGTGGAGCTGGAGGGACTCCTGGAAGGAGGCAGTGAGGGATGGAGTTAAGGCTAAGATCAGGAGTGTGACCCTGGACACCAAGGAGCAGAACAGAGCATGGCTGGCTGTTCACCTTGGCCAACTAGGCAAGGCTATGGTGGAGGACTTGGAGAACGTGAAGAACAACCTGAAGAAGTGCTACCCTCACAGCTTCAATGTCTTTGACACCTACGTGGACAGCTACCACCAGGCCATTGCCCAGCACCTCAGGGAAATCCACCAGAAGGAGCTAGAAGCCAAAGATTCCCACGCTCTGCTGAAGTGGATTCTGAATGATTACAAAAGGTGAGTTTCCTGTAGTGCCGCAGCAGGAAGTTACCCAGCAGTGTGGAAATCCATAAATAATACATTTTATTTTGCAAATCATATATTAGGCATTCAGAGACTTGGGTCTGACTGTCGTTTAAATAGGAATTATGTAGCATGCATGTTACAAAGAATCAGAACCAGCTTTATTGGCCAAGTATGTTCACACATACAAGGAATTATGTCGGGATAATTAAACAGGACAGCAAAAAACGGAATTACAAAAATCTAACAATTAGATACTTTATGTACAGAAGAGACTTAAGCCAGAGGGCCATAGTGCAAAGGTGCACAATGCAACGATAGACTGAGACATGGTCTGAGACTGGGAAGACATCTTTGTAGCTGTGGAATTTGACAGAAAAACTGGTTCATAGGGCTGCAATACTAATCGATTAAATTGATTAAAATAGTTGGTAAGTAATGTAATAATCGATTAGTTGGGTCTATATTACACAAGTTCAGTGGCTACCCCTTAATTTGGTCGCAGTAAGCTAACCAAAGCTGTGATGGCAGTAAAGCACCATTAAGCTGGATGCCGACTGTCGTAAAAGAAAAAGGAGACACAAATTCTTCATTGAGTGGTGTAGTGAAGGGTAAATGCACATAGACGCCGGTCACGCATCTTTTAAATTTACAAAACAGCGTTTACTCACCTTTTTTGAGATCACTAATGTTAAGGATATGAATAGTTACCCACCACTTTTACTGCTGTGCTTATAATTTACACATCTTAAATTTCTTGTTACCACTACACCGCTGCTTCATTTCTTCATGATAGACATTTATAGTAATATCAAATGTTGTAGTACTCAAGACCAGTTTTTGTCCCTGCCCTGGGTTTGCTCCCGGCCCGTCAGAGTCTTGGTCGTGTCTCAGTCTCATTCAGGACTTGGTCTTGGTTTAAGTGGTCTTGACTACAACTCTAGTACTTAATATCTGGACAAACAGTATACTAATTGCACTTCCCTTTTATTCTCAGCACTTGGTAGCATCACCCAATGTCCATTTATTTAGTTTCATTGTGCTTTGTTAGATCAACAGTCATTAACTTAAAATAATTATGTATGTTGTATTTACTGTGCTTCTGTGCATGCTCATACTATGCTGTCTAAAAAAATATCGATTAATCAGAAAAAAAAATGACAGATTAACTGGTTATCAAAATAATCATTAGATGCAGCCCTACTGGTTTCCCTGTTCTGATACAAGAATAGTCTCTAAGGACCAGCTTGAGAAACAGTGATCTAATCAACGTGCCGGTAAATCTGGAAATCGCTCGCTTTATTTGCGATGCTGTCTTCCCAAGAATATTGTAGAAAATAAACTGTCCACCTGCTGTTGGTAAGAAGATTATCTTCAGTGAAACAGGGACTTTCTATGTCATCACATGACTGGATAACAGGGTGCCTGCATGTTATTAACATGTAGAACATGTTTTTATTTTTTTGTCTGCTTTGCTACCTTTACTGCTACTATTGGCTAAACCAATGACACAGCGAGAGGATGATGGGGAGCCCAACCCTCCAACCAGACATGAGGAACGATAGTATGACCCTACCCCTTGAGGACAGCTTTCTGCATCAGATCAAGGAAACATATTGTGATCAGATAAAGGTGAAGATCTCCGCAACCAAATATGCCAGCTAGAAACGAGATTACTTTTATTAATGAGATCACATTTTACGCAGTTTCCCTTGCGTAACACTTTCAAAAGCACAACCCATCTCATTCCCTACTGAATTACTCCATAGGTCTCTTTTTAATCTGGTTAAACACATGGGAGATGGGTGTCTGCAATATGAAGTATTTGCACAACAGTGTTGGGGGTATGCAAAACAGGCAAGGCTGATTAAAGTGTTGAGAGGTTTGAGGGTGACCGTTGCATAATTTAGTTGGCAAATGAGTCATGGGAAATTATTCCTCTTGATGTTTCACGCTATCCAGGGACCAGCAAGGCGTTTATCAGAATTAGACCAGTTTCCTTTATTTCGATATCCCATAGTTACAGAAATTCTCACTTTTCAGGGTATTTTGAAAACAAATCTGGAAAACATAATAAAGTTTCAAGAGGAATGTTGGACCAAGAAGAAAGAACCTGACATAGAAGACGGATTCTATCATTCTGAAATTCACATAGATATCTGGACGGTATTGTAGTTTCATTATTTAATCGTTAATCTGTTTATATGGATGTCATAGGAAGCAAATGAATATTTGAAACTGATATGTACACCGGTCGGCCTTAACATCGAGTCAACTGACAGGTGATGTGAGTAACATTGATTATCTTGTTTTTATGGGAGTGACTTTGACAAAGGCCAGATTGTGATGGCGAGGTGACTGGGTCAGAGCATCTCCAAAACGGCAGGTCTTGTGGGGTGTTCTGGGTATGCAGTGGTCAGAACCTACCAAAAGTGGTGCAAGGACGGCTAACCGGGGAACAGGGAAGTGGTCATGGGTGCCCAAGGCTCATTGATGAAAGCCCGCCCAGTACAATCCCACAGGAGCACTAATTTAGCACAAAATGCTGAAAAAACTAATGCTGGCTATGATAGAAAGGTGTCAGGTCACTCTGTGCATCTCAGTTTGCTGCATATGGAGCTGCATAGCCACAGACCGGTCAAAGTGTCCATGCTAACCACTGTCCACCACCCAAAATGCCTTCAATGGGCATGTGAGCGTCAGAACTGGAATGAAAGAAGGTGCCCTGGTCTGATGAGTCATGTTTTCTGTTACATCACGTGGATGGCCATATAGAAAATGGATGATTTGAGGGACAAAAGAGTTCAAGGTGCTGCCTTTGCCTCAAAATTCCCAAGGTCATGATCCAAAATGACCATCTGTGAGATATGCTATACAAATTCTGATGTATGGAGGCCCTGCCTTCTAGCTAACAGTACTTCAAGGATCTGCTGCTACCTTCTTAATCCAAGATACCACAAGACACCTTGAGAGGTCTTGTAGAGTCCATGTCTCATCAGATCAGAGATGTTATGGGGGCATAAGGGGGACCTACACAATATTAGGCGGGCAGTTTTATTGTTACGGCTGATCGGTGTATGCACTGTATACTGGCGTGAGTGTAACTTTTTTAATTTTAATTAATTCTTTTCTTTGTTTAACCACTAGAGGGAGACAAATACATTTCCATTATTTCCCATCTGAAAATGTAACCGAATACTTGTTTTTTGTGTTGTCTCCAAGGTCGTCATGGGATACATTACAAATTCCAGAGATTTTGACCTACACCTGCAAGAGAAAGTTGCGCATGTCTGTATGGAGGAACTAATGCATTTTCCTGAAGGGTAAAGACACATCCATGCATCCATGAATCCATTGTCCCAGTTCAATAAGGCACACGTCCCTAGGATGAGCAAAAATACATACAAAATCTGTTTTGATACAAATAGTCTAATTGTGTTCAATAAGTGTATTGAAATAAAACACCCAATACAGCAATGTATCAAAGTAACGTATCACAAAATGTAATATGAACACAAACAAAAGGATCAGTCAGATTTTCTGTGGTAAAATAATGATAAAAATTAGTAATGCATTGCTATGGACACATCAAAATGGTAAAATGGAATTTATCCTATTAATAACTAACAAACACAGAGGTAACACTGTTGTGGTTTTTGCTATGTTCGGCAGAAAGAAATGGCACCATTTTACAATAAGGCCCCCTTTGCCACTTATGAACGGTAGTAAGTCATTAATAAAAAAGAAAACTGTATTAGAACTTGTTTATAATTGCCTATTAATGATTCACAAAGTGTTAAAACCTAATTAGTAACCTAATTATAAACCATTCATAAACTTTTTTAAGGGTAGTCTTATTATAAAGTGGTACCGAAACAAACACATTTCACATTTATATGGCAGATCAAATAGTTATTACAAAATACCAAATTCATATTTAAAATATGTAAGCGTATTTAGCAGAAATAATGCCGAGTTCTGCACAGGTCCATCATATGATGAAATCTAAAATATTTATATTAGTTTTACAGTTTGTTAAGTGAGATCCATGATAAATCTGTCTATTGTGTTTTCCTGTCGCCTTTTTCCATACAGGTTTGAAACCCGGTTCAGTGAGTGGAGCAAAACCAACACGGCGTCCTCTCTTGGGGCTCAGTATCAGGTCGCCTACATCAACGCTTTCACCGTCCTAAAGTACGTCCCGATTAGGAGACTCAGACATTGTGAAAAGATAGATTCCTGTGAATATACTGCGGAAAAGCGGCAGCGCTGTGTGGGGTTAGAAGGTCACAGCCACACACCCACACACTCCCGCAAACTCCCGCCCCCAGTCCTCCAGGGTGGTCACACTGGTTCCCGAATAGCGTGCAATTCTTTAAAAAATCCCATCGTGTTTCCCCTACTGGATAAGTATCTAACTGGAAGGAAGGGTGTAAATGGTCAGCCAGTATAATATATGAGCGTCTGCCTTCTTTTGACTATAAGTCCACGTGGTCTAGTCCTTTGGCTAATTACTGAAATTTGATATTTCTTCTTGAACCTTAACCAGCTGGTAAGAAAACCACAAAACATGCCCCTTCACTTGGGTGGACAGCCAAGGAGAAGCCAGTATTTCATTTCACTGAGGTTGGGATGAGATGTGTTTGTTTGCAGGAATGGGCACAGAGATGCTTGGGTCCGTATCGCATCATGGGATATAAAGACACCATTAGTCCACTGCAGTTTTTTTGTCCGTTTGCCCATATTTGTTTTGCGTTCATAAATAAATGTAATTTTATTTTCATGAAAATTAATTGCCCAAATGTTGCCCCAAAATATCTGTCAAAGGCCTAACAACAAAAGTGACTGACATACAGTGATCACAGATAGGCCTGTTTAATTCTGTAAAAAGAATGCAGATGTATTGATTTTATAACAAAAATCATTGCTTTATTCATCTGTTTACAAAATATATACAGTACCAGTCAAAGGTTTAGACAAATACCCATAGAAAGGCTTATTTGTACTACTCAGAATGATTATAAAGGTATCAAAGTGATTAAATAACAAATATGGAATTATGCACTGACCAAAGAAGCATTTGTTTGGGGGGGCAGCTCTGTGGGTTGGGAGTCTAAGGTTGCCAGGTCTAACCCCATAGTCGGCAGAGAGATCCCACCATTGGATCCTTGAGCAAGACCCTTTACCCCAATTCCTCCAGGGACTCTCTCATCCTAATTTCTCCTCTGTGCCAGTTTCATGAGGTGGCCTTCTGGGATGCTTTTCCTGCTGTCCTGACGGAGGTCCCACGTATATGCTGAGCACTCATTGGCTATTTTCCTCCACTCTCTGATCGAAGTCCTCCAAAACCACCTTACGTGGCCTGGTCGTGTGATGTGACACTCCCAGTCTCTTTCATAGGCAGCTTGGCCTCCCCAAGCCTTTGACAGGTGCTGTATCACAAACAACCAGTAGATAAGTCAAGTAAAACACTCATTTCAAGTAGTAATACATTCAAACCCAGATTGTAGTTCTGAAACAACTATTCTAAGTTGAAGTTTATTTACAAGCATCATTGGATGCTTTTTAATTAGTAACACCTTTGCTAGTACCATAAAACACCAAACATTTGTGTTTAGTATCAGTTTAGGAGCCAATGACTACAATTGCAATTACTTACAAAATGACAAGAACAGAGCTAAATTAGTCAGTCAAAAAAATAATGAAACTTAAAAAGAAAATGTCTGTCTGTGCATAAGATACATGCAGATACGTTAAACATTGATGGTCAGTGGACTTAAGTTATGAAGGCAATAAATTTGCTATATTTTTACAAGATGAAGCAAGCATCCCCGAGTCTTTCTGTGAGTATGGTATGTCAGGTCTTTAACCCAACATGGAACGTAAAGATGTTATTCGCTTGCTTCATGTTTTTGTCCTTTTTCCGCCGCTCCAGGAAACAAATAGAGGAAAGCAAAGAGATGACCAAAAAGCAGGTGACAATTCTGGAGAGGAATATTGAGACTGTGGTCCAAAGTCTTTGTCAGATGCTAATGGACCAGTTTAAGACTGACTTAGAGGTGAGACATTGTTTTGATTACTGGCACTTAAGACCGGCTTGGGAATGAGAGTTTGTTGCATGTGTGTCCTTGGCTGTGTGGCTGGTATCACACCATGATGTTAGTTGTTTCCTGCTCAGATATTTTTAACACATGGGCAAGCCGGGGTGTGAAGACACTCTTTTTCCATAAGGCTGATTAATACCGGATATCGTGGCACTATTGTTTCTGGGTTATGAGGCACACCAAACCTACACAGGATGAGCGGGAATGAGCAGCAGGTCCCTTGGCCTCGCCCATTGTTTTACTAACATATATGCATCCGCTGGCAGCCATACTTTCGGAGGATGATGACCAGGAAGTGGCTTTCCACAGACGCCGACTTCCAGAAGATCCTGTGCAGAATTCAGGAGATTTCCACGCACAGCAGGAGAATGACACCACCCTACGTAAAGGTGAGTTCAAGGAATGTGCAAGGGGGTCATCCACTGTCTAACGAAGCAGCTTACAGCTTTTGCTCGTTCGCGAAAAGGCCGACACCTTTGGATGTAATTTAGATTGAGATAAACTATTTTGACCCCAGGGGGAAATTCTTGTGCATACAGCAGCGGGTACAGATGGACTTACACGTAGTGCAGACCAGAAACATTGCAAACAACAAGACACCTTGCAAACGTATTAAAAGGTACACAGTGCACAGTAGGATAGCCTGAAAAACAGAATACTGGTGTTCACTCAGGTGTTTCATTCAAACCTATTGCCACTGGTGTATAAAATCAAGCATTTAGTCATGCAATCAGGTTTACAATCATTTGTAAAAGAATGGGTCGCTCTGAGGAGCTCAGTGAATTCAGGCATGGTACTGTCATAGGATGCCATCTCTTTAATAAGTTAGATTGTGAAATTTCTTCCCTGCTAGATATTCCATGGTTAACTATAAGTGGTATTATTGCAAAGTGGAAGGGTTTAGGAAGAACAAACTCAGCCACGGAATGGTAACAGACCATGAAGTAACATAGCGGGTCACTGAGAGCTGTGGCCCACAGTGCATAAAAGTCACTAACGTTCAGTTAAATCAATAACTGTTCCAGCTATTGGATGAGCAGTTGGATTGCCTTATTATCTGTTTAGGATGGCTTCTTGTAAACTCACTACATTAAACTTAAAAGAATGGACAGTGCCGCTTTCGAAGCTTGGGCTGATATGCATGCGAATGTAGGGGAAGTGAGCAGGGTTTGTTGGTAACCTGTTAACTGGGATTATCACACGGCCTGTATGTTGACAGAATTGAGCCCTTTTCTGGTTCCTCAAGACTTCCACGATGATGAAATTTCAGGTTTCATGAACCAACACCTCTCCTTTGCGAAGTGGTAATTTAGGGAAGTACCACTTAGCTCAATACCGTACAGTACAGTGACTCCAGTATTGCAGCAACTTGCAAGCTATTCAAATGTCATTTTCGCATCTATGGATGTCAGTTTTTTCCTTTGAGCAAAGCAAACTGATGCATGTGCCAAATGAGAATAACTCAATGAGGTCTTTTGCAACGTTTATCAAGAAAAGTCTTGGTATGTGACCAAACGTTTTTTGTCTGTTGAAAACTGTTAGGGCTTATTTGGTTAGTTCTGGACAGTAGGAAAATTGCGAGATAAAATAGGCATAACAGGAAGAGTGCCACCCTAAACAGTAGTCATGGGGGAGGTCCCCAATGCTGGGCAAGACCCCCACCTGTTTCCTAACCGTGGGCACAAACTCATGAGTTTTTAGGATGACCTTCTCTCCACTCAGCCATCTCACCATTTTATTTTCCTGCAAAAAAATTGGACTGTCTCTCTGGAGTATAGCATATGGATGGGTTTAAGGTATAGTGTTGTGAGATAAACTGTTACACCGGTTTTGTAAGCAAATGTAATTAGGGCAAGTGAAGAGGGTAACACTTCACTTGAAGCAGTCATGTAGTAATGCATTATAGATACTTTCATAATGAAGTATAATGCATTCATAAAATGTTAATAAACACAGCTATAACTATTTATAAAATTGCATAATTGTCGTGCACTAAGGCGCCCGGAGAGCAGACAGAAGCGAGGAACGCCAGGAATCGGGGAAAACACGGGGTTTAATAGACGGCATGAGAGGCAAACTCATGTTGACGATACAATGTCCAGACCCCTGGCATCCTGCGCTTGCTTCTCCACTCTGGCAGAATTTAGTGTCCCAAGTAAAATGACTGTATTGGGAAACAAACTGAAACGCAGACTAAAAACATTGGACTAATGACATAAAATCAGAAACAGCTGGTCAAGACAGGGAATCCACATGGGGTTAACGAGGGGACGTGGCACATGGAAGGAACAAATGAGCGGGGCCTGACAATAATCCATTATAGGCATGTTTATTATGCATTATTAATGCATCTATAATGCACTCTAAATACCTTCGTAATGCAGTGCAAAACATTCTTGATTCTTCTACTGACCATTATAATACATTATGAAGGTGCAGTATAGATGATCAGTGCATTATAGATGAGAGCTTCATAGAGCATTTATAATGAATAATAAACATGGCTATAATGTGTTGTGTCTTTTTATAAATAGTTATAGCCATGTTTATAATGCTTTATGAATGCATTATAATGCATTATGAAGGTATTTATAATGCATTATGATGGCTGCTTAAAGTAAAGGTTTACCCCAAAGAGTGTATTTGGCAATTCCCACTACAGAGTGAGCCATATTTATTCTATTCCAGTTTACTGTAAATGTAATAAACTCCTGGCCTTTTCACTACAACACTAGCAAACACCAGATGAGTCCAAGCTGTAAACAGTCTTGACTTAATGGAAAGAGTTACCAGTGGAAAGAACTGGGCTTTCATTTTCAGTGCAGCAGATGATGGATGTCTCCAGTTTCATTTCATCAAGGGCTGGTTCTTGGTGGGTATCCACTGAAACATCGCTCTTGCTTTTTGTGGCAGACGTTTGTGGCCAAGGTGCACTACCACGTGGTGAGAGAGTACATCTCCCAGCTGATGAAGAACGACTACTCGTGCAAGAACAGGAAGCACGAGAGAGCAGCCAAGAAGATGAGCCTGCAGTGGGGCAGCCTGGAGGAGATCTTTGAGGACATGGTGAGCCTGGCTCGGCAAATCGACACGCTGAATTCAGTTTTGTTTATTATAATAAATACTTAATTGCTCTGCATTTCAATGATATATATGAATGTATTATGCCCCAAAATGTCCAACAACAAGAACAGGACCATATATAAGGATATCTCAAAACACATGTTGACATGTTCGCAGTTTGAGTGACAAACATGGAACTTAGCAAAAACACACCAGAAATTGTCCTCACAATTGTATTCCACTACTTCTTTGAAAACCACCTACTGTTCTGAAATGACTGTTCCATTGTTCTGAAAGACTGTTGCTGTTCTGGCCTGCAGAAATCCACTGCAGTTTGGCTGTACCCCGTTGGGAAGTACCTGAGCGACATAATTGGAGAAAGCAATAAAAAAAACATCAAGAACAGCGTTGAGCCTCTGGTTAGGGACTACCCTGATATAAGGTACTGTCTGCCCTGGTCAACCATCATCACATTACTGCATTCTGAAGCTGTTTGGAAGTCAGGCTGCGGTGACCTTAGATAAGGACACTCCTTTCTTCATAAATCACTAACAAGCATCTGAGTGCCAGGCCTAGCTCTTCCTCGACTGTGTTTCTTTTAATTGAAAACAACCAAAAATAGCAATTAAAGGCCCTAATTACTGTTCCTTCCTGCTCATCATACCACAAGCCCCGTGTAAGAAGCTTCAGTAAAAAAATCTGTGCCGTTGACACTCGTCACATTAGACGACATGTTTACAGTCTCCCCCCATATCCGCAAAAACTCCCAGCAGGATAGGGTATCAGCGCGATGGAAGCGGTTCAGCATTGCAGTTCCGCACGGCTGTTGTAGTCACATGAAATGGAATTCCCCTCGCCGGTCCCTGGCTGCGAGTTTGGCATCCGTGAAAGCGAGACTCCCTCCAATCAAGAACGACCCGTAGACTGCCTTTCATGCCACGCAAGGGTCCAGAGAAATCTGATTGTCTTCGGGGCCAGTGTCAGCTGACTCAGAGGCACTGTTAAAAACACATGCAGAAAAACGGGGAGGGGGACCTAAAGATGCCCTTCCAATCCACCTCTTACTTTTCCCCCTGCACTTCGTGACTCTTGCAGCTGGAATTTCCCCGTCGGAGGCAATTAATTTTTTTCCTGGCAGTCCACCGGGAGCTGGCGCTGCGCTAAACCTCTGTTGACCTTATACGCAACAGGGTCAAGAATTTTCTTGGGAGAGTTTTCCTTCGCTGTTTGGTTTTTTTTTTGCATCGCTTTAAGTTATTCATTACTTAGGGAATGTATTAAGAAACTTTGCAGGCGGAAATGAAGCTGTGTCTGAAACTGGTTGTTGTGAAACTGCCTGCCATAAATGAACCGTTTGGGTTGAGGCGATCCTGACCCAAGCAATCCATGCCAGGAATCAAAAGCACGCTACCCCACTCAGGCTTTTATTTTTCACTTCTACAGTTTTTTTTTATTGTGGCTGATAGAACAGGATTTGTGTGGCGTTGTGGTAACTGATGTAACTTGCGGGATAGTAATTTCGTGTTGGTTCTGAATGAAATCACAGTATTTTCCATTACGGAAAAGAAATGGAAATAGGCCCTGTCGCTGGGTGCTGGGGGGCGGCGGGAGGGAAGTACCGATGATTCCAGTGGCGTTTACAAATCCTCCTTGAAGACTGCTAGATGGCCCCTGCTTTAGTTGCAGTTTCACTTTGCCTTGCCTCTCATGAAGTCTCGTTCCCGTCTCCCAGCCAGCGGCACCTCTCGGCTGTGCTGTACTTCCGAGGCATGATGCGGGGCCGGGAGCGGAAGCTCATCCTTCGGAAGCTGGCGGAGGTGAAGAAGACCACGGGAGATGCGGGCTTCAAGGACCAGGCACTTTTCAGCCACATCCACACAAGGGCCAACATGGGCTTCTGGGCCCGTCTGCTGGCCTGCAAGGCCTCGTCCGTCCCTGGGCGTTAGCCGCAACTTCCAGGGCACAGATAAACCCAGTTGTCACCCTTATCATATTATACTGTGATTTTTAAATATGTAGCCATATAAGCTTCATATACGGTGCTCTGTAAAAGGACCCCAAATGCCCCGTGAATTTTTGTTATGTGTAGCTGACTGGTTCGTTTGCTGAATTTGAGTAACACAGACAATATAGGCCAGTTTCTTTTTTGTCTCCATCTGCCTTGTGTCCTGTACCTTAACATTATTTAAACAAAAATGTAAAATGATTCATTTTATTGAAAAAGAATCTGAATAAATATAGTCACCAGACTATGGTATATTAAACCATGCTCTCAGTCATTATATTTTGGTCAACTGTTATTCCATTCTCCATTTGATTTGAAGAATGTGTGAAATCTGTGTGACTACACTTGTAAGAGATACACTTCATGTTTTACTCTGAAAGCCGCGTGGTGAAATCAG
>JAABNY020000025.1:15126351-15138656 GCA_015164015.2 Brevimyrus niger | reverse complement strand
GATAGATAGATAGATAGATAGATAGATAGATAGATAGATAGATAGATAGATAGATAGATAGATAGATAGATAGAAGTTCGTTAATCATATAAATGAAAAACAATTCCGGTCGGGTAAGAAAGCAGGAAAGATCAGAAACGCGTCAGCGCCAGGAAAATTCCCCACTTTCCACATCTCCACGCCTCCCTATACGACATCATCTCCATGCAGGCGCTTATTTAAACGCAGAATCGAGCGAAATTAACTATAACACAAGCTCTTGCTACTGTAACTGCAATATTACAGGGTGATATTTACCTTTCGGTAAGTTGGTAGCTATTGCCATCTTAGTTATACTGATAATTATCCTGTGTATTGTCATTGTGATTCAGTTCACTGTATTGTTCCAACAACTTCATTTTAAACAATTATTACGTTTAATATGGACGTGTGTCACGTCAAGCTTTTTCGTTGTTGGTGCAGTTTTGAATGTCTGACACTGGCAGATGTTTTAAAATGTGAAGTGAGCGTGTCTTTTTTATCATAAATATAAGTTCGTCGTGGCATTTTGCACTACGTAGACTAAAGCGATGTCTCGGTAAACAAGCTGTCGTTTCGCTGACTGACTCCAGCATTTCTCATCCTTAAGACAATATGACTGTTACGACCGGATCTCACCCTGGTACACCAGTGCAAACTCGTGGGACATTTAGAATGAAGATGCCTAGGTTCTTTAAAAAGCAGAAAAGGTCTGCTACATCTCCGGAAACCCCAGTCATCACTGTTCCTTGTATCATACTGGAAGAACCAGGTACCCCACCGTGTACCCAAAGATGTACATTATGTGTTTATTGATTGAATTAATTTAAGGAGCCGTTGAATGCATCCTGCTAATGGTCATATTCAGGCGTAACCTGAGTTTGTGTATTAACAACTAAAATAAGCTTTGTAATGTGTCTCTCCCCACAGTGGTATTGAACTTCGAGGAGTGTCTGAATCAGAGGTATTTCTCCAAAGCTGCCCAAAAGCTGATAGCCCAAGAAGATAGTCTGTTTGCACAAGGTGCAAACTCCACGCCAGAAGACAGGAAAAAGCTGGAGAGCGATTATAATAAGCTCATCAACCAAATATGGCTGGCGATCAAGGGAACATTCGAGGCAGATACAGGGAAAACAGAGACTCTGAAGGAGGCAGCGAGAGCCATCCAGCTGGAGGAGGAACAGGACAGGAAATGGAAGGATGCAGGGCTGCCAGAGAAAAGGGACATTCCTGTCTGGAGACCCCTGGACTGCAGGGCCAAGCACGACAGCCGGCTCCAAGAGCTGGTCAAGGCGCGACTGGAAGACGTCGAGGATGTGAGCGGGGCTGACAACCTCTCCTCGTCCCTGAAAAGGGAAATCTGCAGGAAGGGCAAGCGCCTGAAGAAAGATCTCCTCGCGGTCGTGCAGACCGTGAAGCTGTGCTACCCAGAGGAATTCGACATATGCAACCTGTATGCCAGGCTGTACCATGACGCGTTCGCAGAACAACTGAAGTCCATCGCAGAGTACGGGCTGGATTCAGAAGACTCAGTTTATCTCCTGTTCTGGGTGAACGATTGCTATCCTGCGTAAGTGGAGTGTACAGTTTATTGCAACTTTTTATTATGGTTTATTGCCATGTTTGATAGCAAGGGCTTAATCTGCTTGGGAGCCGTTCGGTTGATGCATATTGATACACCGACTAATACTAACTACCATGCACATTTCCAGTGGACACGCGATTGCTGCCACATTAAACTAAGCACACGCTAAACTGCCTTCTTAAGTCATGTTATAATTTTGTTCTTTTATTTCAGGGATGTGTTGAAATGCAGTGAGCTGACATTGGACATTAACACTAAAGCACTTGGACCTCTGCTGCCAGAAGAGATGATCAGCCCCCTGAAAGACCAGTATCTCACATACAAAGAGGTGAGGAATCCTGGGTCTGTTAAGCACATGTGTCTGTAACACATGCTCAAGAATTTCAAGCGTTTCCTAATTAGGGAATATGGTCACTGCCTCAGGATCCATTTTATCCATCCATGTGTCTTCAATGATACTTTTTTGCTTATGGTATTGTGTCTGTGATTCATAATTATGATCTTTATCAAGTGTGGCTTCAGCAAGACCACCGGGGTCATCGTGGTGCGATTTCGTTTCAGAATAAGATGGAGTCCTGGGGCCGCAACGTTCTCGTGAAACAGATGACCGAACATCCCAGTGAAATCGACGGCTGCTACTCCACAGACATGGCCATCGATTACTTACAGGTATCAAAGCTGTTGGATTGCAGTGACCTCATTCCGGTATTACAGTGCATCGTAGATACAGCTGATGCAGTTCCTGACCTTACAGCCTGGTTGAATTCCCATTCTGCTCAGTGCCTTCACTTGCTGACAGTCTTCTCCTATCATGGCAGCTTTTTGACTCAGCAGTGAAGGCGGCGGCAACTATGCTGGAAGACCCAGACAAAGTCAAGAGGGTCGCGGGTCAGCTGTACATCTTTCTAAACAGGTACAACGCTGGATTTATCGTGCGCTTCAGAGAGCAAAGCTTTCAGCTTCATTCTGCATTGACAACAGGGGTGGAAGCCTTATGATTCCTGTCTTATTTTCAGCTACAAGAGGTTCCTGAAAGAGGTTTTAAAAGAGAGACAGGGACAGGCCGCCCCTACAGTGAAGGCGCACTTGGCCAGTCTGATCGAGTTCAAGTAAGTTCACGGTCGCTGTACAGATACCTCAGAGCAAAACTGGAAGTCTGCTCACTTTTGAAACTTTTACCATAAATAACCTGAATGTTTTTGTTGAATGATGCGGCTGCGTGTCAAAGTCTGCTTTTCGCCATGTAGCCATAATTTTGAGCCCCTCTGGTGTCTGTCTTTCCACAGGCGGTACATCGAGAACAATGGCAGCCTTTTCACGACGGACACGAGAGACAGCTCCCTGTCCATAGTGGCAGAGTTAATTGACGCAAGCAATGCGTACCTCACTAGCATTGCACACAAAGCTCTCAAGGTACCTTTACTTTAGTGCTTATCAGCTGGGCAGTTTACCACCAAAATATCTAGCAAATGTGTTAACGTATCAGTTCCTTTACCAGACACTTAATAAGTGTAGTGCGCTTAGTTTAGAAACTCAGAGCCATGACTAATTTAAAGTTTGTAAATGTCAGTTCCGCTTCTGTGACCGAGGTAATCATTGCTCGTTTCACTTTCCTCAGCCGAAGTACAGCAAACTGGGAACTGAGGACTGGTTGTCTGGGAATTACATAGAAGTGCTGGACGAGATTGAGAAGCAAGTTAAAAACTTAAAGAAGAACCTGCGTGTGGAATGCCACGAGGTACAATAATGTGTTTTTCCTGAGGATGGGACAGATCTGAAGTATTTGTAACAATCACAAACTTCTACAAATATCTACAAAGCATAACGGCACAAGGGCTCCAATTTGTGTTTTTTTTTTATTATTAAATTTAATAAAAATGCTTATTTCAGTTGTAATACTTACATCTACAGTTCTTCTGTAATGTGGCTGATTTTATATGGGTGTCTGTGTGTGTGTACAGGTACTGTTTGGCCAAATGCACAGAGAGGTGCTGGTGGAGTATGTGAGGAGGTTGCTCAAGAGGAAGGTCAAACTATCGGACCGGGTTCAGCAGGAGACGGCAGCGAACCTGGTGGGCATGGACAACAGCAGGCTGGCGGAGCTCTTCACTGAGGCGGTAGGGGTCACGCTTACGTCTCTCATGGGGGCCGCGGCAGTGAGTGACATGCATGAGATGGGGAGGAACATTTAATTGCATTGGATAGAGTTTTTACTTAACCCCCAGACGGAACAAATGTATAATCCCTCATTCTGAAACGCAGGGCTCAAGGGAGGACTGGCTGCAAAACCTCCTTCTGAAAATTGCCGACGTACTCCGGACGCAGGACTCGTCTTTCATCCAGCTGGAGGTGGCCGTCTTAGCCCGGGACTACCCTGACCTCAGGTGAGACTAAGCCCCACCCACTGCAGCATACTACTAAGATCAGCTAAACCCATCACAGGTGTGACACTATAACCATATCCAAGAAGAGGAGTTTATTCACTCAGTTGCTGTGCTACAGGACTATGAAATATGCACCAGTTCTGGACGTAGCATACTAATCCAGGCTCGCAGAATAGCTAACTAACCCAGACGTGGAGATTTCAGGTCTGGAAAGTAAAAATCCAGACTAAGACATTGTTCCAGCCATCCAGTTGAGTATAAAGATTCTGTCACACAGTACTTGACTGGTTGGTTGGAACAAAATCTCGGTCTGAATTTGTATTCCCTGGACCTGAACTTTCCACCTCCGAACTGTCTTTAGTTCCCACTCGAAAAAAATAGACTGACACAGCGCCACCATTAGGGTGCACAAAGAAGTACCGTGGCCATGAAAACTACGTCACATTTACGTATGACCACCGATGATGTTACACAGAACATGCCCTCTCCCTAACCAACCCCACCTCCCGAACAGTTCACGCCACATCGGAGCCCTGCTGAGCCTTAAACACAACCTGTCCAGCGAAGACATCTCCAAGATCAAGCAGAGTGTGAAGGAAACGAAGCAGTGTAACCCCAGTGAAAATTTCCGGCCTTTCTTCTCCATGGTGGCAGTTAGGTGGCAACGCTGGCCTTGATTTAACCTCCAGATATTTCATTTGTCAGGCGATCAGCATGTAAAGTGTAAAGTGTCCCATTGCTGTATTGAAAGTTGGATCTGTGATTCCCTACGTTACACGTTTCATGGCTTTTTGTGGAACGAAGTGTAACAGAGTATATAAATGTAGAAAGTTTTCAGTTCTTGATGTATTGTCATCATCGCTAGGGAACATCTAATGTAAACACAGGGTGTTGTGAGAGTTTCTGTTCCATAAACTTGTTGATATATTACTCAACAGTGATAAACAAACGTCCCACACAATGTCAAAGAATTCTTCATTCTTCATTCTTCTTCTTGGTGGCTTTTGTATAGTACTTATGTCTATAAGCTTTATTCTTTTTTCACTTTTTATAGCTGAATATTTGTATTTTTGAATACTTCAATAAAAAGGTATATTTGTGATGCTGCTTTCTTTTTATCTTCTTGCTCTCCATGAAGTACTGAAAAACCTCGTCAGTGTCAGGACAGCAGCACTTGAAAGACTTGGTAGCCCTTTGGTCCCAGGCCTTGCGATGGCTGTTTAGACAATGGAACGGCTCATGGCTCAGTGACACATTCTTTGGGAAGATCTTTGTGTGTGTTTGTGGGGGTGGGGGGGGGGTCACCATCTGTTCCTCACAGGAGTCACGTGACAGCCCTGGTTTACCATACCTACTCATCCCCAATCCCAATCCCCGATTTTAAATCCAAGGCTGACCAAGTCACCCGCCCCATACCTAAGCTAAATGCAGTTTTTACCCACTCATACTCATTTTTACTGCACTCTCAGGCCAACAGGATGATTTTTTTGCTATTAAATACTTGATCTGTCTGTGTGCATCTGCTCAGGAAGATGTCGGATCAGTTGCCAGGGGCAACACAGTTGCCAGGTACCCAAGAGCCAACCTGGCAGTGTACCTTAATGCTGCAGTGACAATTCACAGGTAGGGAGTGGGTGCATCCTTTAATTTGGCAGCCAGGGCAAAGTGGGGGTGGGGGGGGGGCAGCAAAGATTATAAGCCCAGTTGACATGATAGACTATTCTAGAACGAACCAGAGGAACTGGAGAGGCCAAAGATGCGTCTTCTTCGTGCAAAAATGGGTTTGATGCAAAAGCAGCTGGAAAAAACTGGAGAGCAGATGTGACTGAAGTCTACCAGCTGTGCCTGAAACACAGCCTACAGGCCAGACAAGAGAGCTCTGTCCCATAGGAGGTTCATTGATTTTTAAAATACTGGAGAATCACAAGCCAGAGACCTATAACCTCAAATTCTCAGGAAGTAGAGGGATTTGGACATTACGGCTGCATGTGGAAATGTCTGGCAAACCATGTCAGTACTAATATGGGCAACAGTTTTCGGGATTTCCTGTTTAATTGACTGTTGAGTTAAACTAATATAAATAATTGAAACTGGAGCAGTAATATCACAATAGCTTCCTGGCATGTACAATGGGCTGGTCTCCAAGGAAAACACAGCTAATAACCAGTAAAAGTGTCAAACTAAACAATTATTCTGGTCCTGTAAATCCTGTGGGCAGAACACGCAATTCAGCCTACAATCCCAGGAAGAAGTTTATCAGAGAATCTCTTCTTCCTCTCCAGACTAGGACTTCACGCAAGGAAGTGATGGTTCAGCAACTAAGGGAAGTGGATTTTTGCTTGTTACGGAAAACATTTATTTTTTATTGCTACAATGCAGTAAGATTAACTTCCCATATCCGCTTGTCCAGTGCAGGGTCACAGGGGTGTGGAGCCCATCCTGGAAGCAATGGGTGCAAAGCAGGGAACATCTGAGCATCTGCCCCCCCTCACCCCTGTCAAACTGTCATACAGTTTTAAATTCATATATTATACTTTATATCAGGGTTCTTCAAATCTGGAACACGAATCCAAATCCAGGCCTTGTTTACAGTTGTCACAGGTAGTTAATATAATAATTACTGATTATTATTACTCAAGGAACGTGATTTGAATGATAGGGCTTTATATGTACACATAAACGAAATTTGAAAGGCACACAAGTTTTTCAGTGCACAACAGACAAATCTTATAGTCTCCAGGCTATCAAAACAAATCACACTCAGTAACAAAGACATCAACTTACATAATTATGACCGGTACAGTACCTCCAGACTAACTACAGCATTAAAACTACAGCTTTCTGTCCTTTATTTCCCCCTGGTGGAGAAAGACCGCACTGCATCTAGTGAAATAGCTTACAGTTCTCCACGACATCAGTTAACGCACTGATAATCCTTTTACAGTCATATATACAGTATAGGTTGTCTGTAGCGTTTACTGTCATATAGCATATTTTTATGTTATAGTTTAAAGCATATAAAAAATTGACCATGGCCGTTTTTTTCTGCATACGCTAAGACTTAAACGTCTGCTACACAGAAACGTAAATATGCTATCCTGCGATTCTTGCGATACCTTTGAAACCATGATTACGGCAGTAACCGGTTCCAATAAAATATCGTCATATCGCCCATCACTACGTCAAGGAAACATTGTTACATTTGGACCTGATATATACAACACCAAAAATGTATGAAGTCTGAAATTATGAATGCGTGTATCAACACCGACCCTGTGCCTAGAGTCATCCTCTCCATCAAAACAAACCAATCTGAAGCCTTCTTATGATATTTACATTAAAAGTGCTTGCTATTTTCTGGTACCACAATGCACATAAAAAAGAATTTTCGGCAGACCAGTCCCCATTATCAGGGATTCCTGTTGGGCAAATAAACAGTTAATGACAAAACATTTAGTCTCTTGACCAACACTTCTTGCTGAGAGTGGTTCTCTTTTTTCACCGGGTGTATTCCTTCATTTGTTGCCTTTGAGATGACAGAATGACACAGACAACTGTCTCAGCAGCAGCAGATGAACCACAGTGGCCTGGATCGGATCCTCGATTCTGACGAGCTGCGGCCGTGGTGTTCATCTCCGCTGGTCTTCATCACCTGTCTTATCTGACGCCTTGACAGCCCTCCTTTCCAGTGCAACAGAGCACGCAGCTGCTTCGGACTGAAACACAGGCAAACGGTTGACATCAGCAGAGACATTGGTACAGACCAACTGCAGGCCAAAAGCACATGGAAAAGAAAGGTTCCCTACAATAACAGGCAGAAAAGAGCAACATGCATCCAGACTTTTCACACACACCTCAATTCATTCCGCTTCTCATGGCCTGTTATTTTCAAGGCTTCCACATCAGTCAGCTGCAGGACATCAGCCACCTTCAACAGCATCTGGTTCTTCTGGGTCCCACTGGGTTCCTCTGGGTTCTGCTAGACATACCCCATGAATCAGAACACCTGAGGTCACAGAGGTGGCAGGGGAGTTAGAGATATTTTAAATTTCCTCACCTGGTCCAGCTTGTGTCCATCGCACTGTCTGTTGTCCTGCTGAGTTATCTTTGAGAGCTGTGAGAAGGTGCTGCTCAAACATATTGCATCTACTCTCACTCTCGCCCCGATATCATCCCACTGTCTCTCCAGGGTCTTGCGGTTGCTAAGCAACAGGCAATCGAAGTACAGGGAAGAGATGCGCCAATGGGCCACATCTACAAGTTCCTGTAGCAAGAGGAAACATGAGATGTGATGTCATTGGGTCCATCCAACCTCAAAGGGACTTTCCAGAATCGATTTCTGTAAAATACCCAGCTCATGGGAATACTACATGTCAGCTTTTGTTCTACCTTGCGTCTCTTACCTTGTGCGCCTCCTTCCCCTTCAACGGAAGATTTTCAAAGTGTGGCCTGACCCTCCACATCACATCCTCCATGCTACTATATTGCCCTTTGAAATATATCTTGAAGGAGGTCTGGAAGGACACGGTAAGAATAACAGACATGGTCTCTAAGCACAGTCAAAAAAAAAAACAAGCCCACTGATGCTTTGATGTTTGACGGGGGGGGGGGGGAGGAGTGGACACCCTGGACCAGAGAGATATCATCAGGTGACAGGCACTGCATTTAATCCATTACTACCAATCAGGAGTCTGTCCCCCCCCCCCCCAAGAAATACACCCATACACTGCTGTCCAGGGTTGCACCCCTTATATCCCATTCTTGTTACCTTTTATTTCTGGCCTCCCCATAGTTTGTTAACCCCCTTTCTACTTCTGTACTTACTCCCTCATCCCAATTTACACTCCCCATTCTGCCCAAAACAATGGTTCCACTTGTCCTATGTCCATGAGGGCATCCAGAAAAGCAGCCAGACCTGTGCTAAGTGCAGGGGATCCTCCAGGAGCAGTTCTAGGGCCATCGTCTGCATGTCTCCCAAGAGTGTGATGGCCTGGACAAGAGAATCTGCTCTTTCCCTTGCAATTCTTTGTACTAACTCCCTGGAATAGGAAGTTAATGTTAGATCGCATTGTTGTATTAGGGCTCATTCATAATACAAATACAAGATTTTCCATTTTTCCAAGAGCCTCACTTGAAAGCTATGCAGGTATTGAATGTCCAGAACTGGCGTCTGCGGCTACATTCGTCTGGCTTTTGTCCTTGTTTTAAATGTCCTGTTTCGCTTTTGACATATCTGCAAGGGGATTGAGACACATCCAAGTTATGATGATGTTTGAACTATCATGTGACTTCATCCACCTTCCAATAACTTAACCAGCATGGTGAGCCTATTGCAGCCAGCCTATGATATAAGACTGGGGAACACCCTGGTGGAATGTCCGTCTCTACAGTACTGCAACCAAAAAAACCTGACATCACATCACTGCAGTGTCATCATATGCAGTTGCCTTCACTGAAGCAAATGGTTGTGCAGGAAGAAGCTTTATGGTGTAAAGAAATATATATATATATAATATCAGCTATACTCACCTTCTTATAAAGTGTAACAGCTCTTGATAGCAAATCTCTTGAACCCTTTCCATCAAGTACTGGCTCACCTTCTCTGCCTCCTGGATACGACTTGCAAGGACCTGAACCAAAATCTGGACTTGAAGGCGACATACAATTTGCTGACACAACATCCCTTCCATGCAACTTGCAGAACAATGCTTTTCTTCAGCCGTCGGACTACCTGCTCAACGTCCAACTGCAGCCAGATGAAATCTTCCTCGTTCTTCGGATCACTTGAGCACCGCCACTTCTCCTCATACTGAAGAATCTTCGCCAGGAGCTCAGGAATGTCCTTCTAGGGGTGATTATGGAACAGCCTATTCACTCAGGTCACTGCCTTACTAAGTCCTACACCTCTTCAGATATTACTATTAATGTTGGTTGGCATATAGCACTAAGGAAAATCACATTAGTGCTTTGCTTAGGTGTAGAGCAGCAGAGTTATTTTTGGCTAAATGTCATGTCAAAAATATCACACGGGAACGCTGCAGCTAGCCAGTAGATGCATTATGCATAAACAGAAAGTACCATCACTGAAGGTAAATTACCGTAGCGGAATCCAAGTATTTCATTTGTGCGCTCTGCAGCCAGTCTGCGATGACCAGTGGGTCAACTGTTTTGGAGGTCTGATTCGCCGTATTGAGATACCCCATCGATGCATCACTGCAGAACCACACATCACGGGGGTATTTTAGAGGTTGGCCAAGTGGCCCAGAATATCCCATAACACACTGGAAAACACATATTCTTTTTATAGCAAAGACAGGCTAAGTACTGTTCACAATGTGTAAGAAGAATGAAAGGCAACAAGCTTGAGGTAGAACACAGGGTGGATAAAGGAACTATATATTTCTTAATTCATGATGAAACGTGCAGAAAAATAGAAAGTTATACAAATCTGCCGATGTGGATTCAATTTACAGAAAGCTTAATTGGCATTGTATGCAAATACTCAATATGGACTACAAAGTGTTTCTACATATCATTATCTTTTGATCAATGGTGCATAAGACTGAGCCCAAAAGGCAGAATAGTGTCTGGCTTCCACCCTGTCCAGACTCCCAGTTATCACTGCTATAATTACTATCATACTAAAATTAACCAAACTTTTTCAGACGTCTATACTTTTTTATGGCTCCTGGTAGCAAGGAAAATAAGCAGGCTGGACTACATCTCTCTAAAAAGGCAAGTAAATAACACTAAGAACAAATATGCGCTTTGCAATTATTAATAAGGCAGTAACTGTGATGTTGCGACATTTAAATGCCTCAAACAGTCCCGTGACACACAGATCCCCCTACCTTAGGTACACCTTGGCTACGTTCTGGATCAGCAGTAGAGGTTCCTGCGAAGACTCACACTGCAAGGTATGATTCAGCTGTACAAACACGTAGCAATGAAGGGCCTCCACCACTGTATGCTGAATGTGGGCCACTCCAGGACCTGGGTTCTGCCGCTGAAGCTCACCAAGCACCCCGCCCAGGACCTTGCTCAGACGTTCTTCTAAGCAGACTCTGTTCTGCACGTGGCCAAAATCGACCCGCCGCTGCGAAAGGCTCTCCGTTACCACTTGCTTCAGCACCTCAGTCAAATCCTTGGTGGGGCTGCACTCTGGAATGCTGGGGTTTCCCTGGAGTGTCACACTGCTGAGCACATCCAGGGCCAGCTTCTGTCCCAGTTCCACCCAGACGTCCCCTGTAGTCACGACTGGCACATCAGTTGTAAGAGTTAAATATGGGAAGGGTGGGGGGGGGGGGGTAGAAGCACAACTGTGTTCTAATTCTGAAAGTTCCTGGAAAAGAGGTAACTCTTTTTCATAGATCTGCTGCCATTAAGCTGAACTGGCTTTCAATACCTGCCAGCTCAATGTAAAAGGAGTTTAATCCGGATCAGTACGAGCAACATGCCAAAGATTATTACTGAATTACATGAACGCAAACATACAGCTTTTAAGCTTAATACTTTAGTTTAAAGGATTTCACGTTTGATACATAAGCTAACAATTGTTGTCATGGGCACAGTCCTTTAAGGGGTCATTTTCCAGCCAACAGAAGCGTCACTCACCATCTGTAACATTAGGCCCCAACAGAGGTTGCCTGTCCTCCTTTCTCTGAGGCTCGCTTTGTTTCCCATGTCGCTCTCCCCTGTTCTTCATCAGCTTCGGCAATCTGAGCCTTCTTTCCATCCGAGTTGTTGCAAACCAATTGCACTGGGATGGCTAAGTTAGAATATTAATCAGAAAGGTTAGATCAAACCATCAAGCACTGGGACTGATCATAAATAAGCACAACTTGTGGCCTCGGTTAATGCATGTAGGCATTACCATACTTTAATGCTAAAAAAAAACAACAACCTGATCAATTGGTCCACTGTTCGTGGGGCAACTAAAATCAATACAGTCATAGCCAACGGACTCAATTCCCCAAGCAATGCAAGCAGCGTTGCAATCATACAAAGCATGCAGTAGTTAGCACAGAACACAGAGCATTTCAAAGCACTTACTTGATCCATGCACAGCCTCTGAATGACTGATCTGCTGTGAGCAAACTTTTATTTTATCGGCACCATTAGGGACTTTCCCACTGAAAGTAGAAAGTAGGAAAGTGATCTGGGACTTCACCATGACTGGGGAATCCCACCAATGGTAACTTATTGAAAATAATTTACATGGGGATTAATATGCATGCGTGCATGTATGTATATGTGTGTATGTATGTATATGTGTGTTTATGTATGTATATGTGTATGTATGTGTATATGCATCTATC
>JAABNY020000025.1:15079656-15116645 GCA_015164015.2 Brevimyrus niger | reverse complement strand
TTATTAATTGCTGATAGTGAAGGGCTGAAAAATACTGGAATATTTTCTAACTCATCTTTTGGGAGAAGTTTGGCTCAGTTGGATTATTTGTGTTTCATCATCATTGACATTGTATTCAGAAGACACTTTTTAGACAAAGCAGAGTGGGACTCATTGTGCGTGGCTCAGCAGGCCATGCCTCTATGTCCGTGATCAGAAGGTTGTCAGTTTGAAGGTTGCCATGATCAGAAGATTCCCCCGGCCTTGACAGAACAGTAACATGTCCAGTGGCCCTTAAGTACGGCCCATAATCCCCAGCTCCAGAGGCGCTACCTCCGCCCCGCCACCCCCCCCCCTACACCACCCACACAAAGAAACACAAAGACACCATGAGAAAGTAGATGAACAGCTGAGGTGACCCTGTTCACATCAACATAGCGGTTCGTCTTTAAGCTTTCGGTTTTGCCAAGAACTCCCTTATAGCAATTTGAATGCAACTGGGCTGATGTGTCTCCTGGTCTTTTCAGCCTTGAAGGGCTCTAAATTTGTGTTGCTGAGTGACAGAGGGGAAATTTAACCTTGCGATGATGTGTGACGGTGATTCTATGATAATCAAACCTGTTTTCTCATCACCTCTGCTTTTGTCCTAAACTTCATTGAAAAGAAAGTTGGAATTTATATTTTGCCTTCATTGCTCATTTTTGGAGCCCAGATGGAAGCCACCTTTTGGTCATCTTGTGTGTTGTGCCACATTTAATCATTTTCACATTTTGGGAGAATTAAATCCCACCCCAGTTGGAATGCTCGAGTATGTGCAGTCACTGGGTTTTCTCAGGTTTGGTTTTTAAGTGGAATGAGAACAGAAGAGATGAAAGAAGAGTGTGTGGGACAGAGACAAGCTAGACAGGATAAATGACATCACAGAAGTGCATGTGCTAAATGAATTTGATTAATCACATCACCCCCCCCCAAAGGAAAACCATCCAGTTTATGCATGTGTGTTGCAACAATATTGCATCAAAATCCAATTAATACTTTTTTTAAATGCCAGTGATATTATGCTACTCGTCATCCAATGGATGGGAGTCATCCTTGTCCAGGTCCACCAGTAGTCAACTGGTCTTGGGAAACAAGATTGCTGCTCCCTGTGTGGGGGCTCCTTTATGTGGGAGACGCACAAAACAAATTTGTATGGAACGATAGGATAAGAGAAAAGAGGCTGACCTCACTTGTCTATCCACACCCTGCCTCACTCTGACTAAGGCCATGGGACGAGCGGTGTTTGGGGGAGGTAGCATTGTTGAAATTAAATTACTGTTTTACCTGGAAACAAAAGCATTTTCTGTGTGTCCGATTGTGCCATTGTGAGTTTCTTGTGGTCACCTAAATTTAGAGACCTGCGGCCACTAAACAACTGAATGTTTCTCAAAGGCTGAGCTGAGTGGGACCGGTGTAGGTTCTCATAGAGAAGCCTTCCGAGGCTCCCACTATTTCCGTGTTCAGAAAAGGCCCCAGCGGTCAGAAATAGAGAGCAATCTTATTGGCCCCTGTAGCAAACCATTGATCGGTGCAAGAAACATAAGTAAAAACAGTTTATTGTTGCAAAATTAGTGTTGCACCAGTGAGAAACACCTATACCCTCAGTGAAACTTCTCAAGGGTGTGTTGGGAGGTCTACAAATCCCTGTGGAGGTCTATGAGCAGCCGCCCAGACAAGAATCATTTCCACACCCAGATTACGTCACAGTTACATGCTGTAGCTGGTTCTGACACAGCCCCTTATATAATGTATGATGTAAAGCAGGTATTCTGTAAGACCCACAGCTGAAATCTGCTATATTTACTGCTGACAAGTCCCCAGATTTGCCCACACGAGTGTGAACTGGCATCCTCTGCCCCAACCAATATTTTATTCTCCCTGACTGAAATAGCCCCATGTCTATGCACAGGACTATGTTGCTCAGGTAAAAAAATGTATAGCTTTTGTTACCTATGTGAATTATGCTATCTATGCAGATAGTAAACATCATAGAATGAAAACTGTATAACATCACATGACGCAAAAGGGGAGGGTTCCCTGTTGACATTTTAATTGCAGACGGTTAGAAAGAAAAAAAGGTGCAGATTTCCTAAAACGTTTCAATTAAGCGTGACCTGTGCTGATATCTTGGACAGGTACACCCCCCCCCAATAGTAATCACCCTAGCAACAACAAAAAAGCGCTTCTCTGGCAGCGGCGCCAATGAGCTCTATAGGACGCCTCTTTCCTCACTTCCTCTAGTCGTGCAGGGCTTGGCTTGGTACTCTTCAGTCACTGGGCAGCCATCTTGGATCTAGTTATCAGGCAACTCTTACTTAGGAGATGGGAGGAATCGGATCATTAGCGTCTTTTCTAGACAATCCTTACTTTTGAAAACTAGGGCATTGGGCATCGGAATCCAAGTACTATCTGGATTTTTAACTGGCGTGATTCGGCGGCAAGCTGGCAGGGAAACCCGATACCGGTTTTACGCGATCCCCTTCCCCTTTTCCTTGTCTGAATGCGGTGCAGTTGTAGAGGGCCTATTTAGTGTTTGTATGTTCACTTTACTTCTAACTGCAAAGGACCGGGAGAATAATGATATTTAATTGAGCTCGGACTATGGTCTGCGTTTGGTCAGCTAACTCTGCACGAAGAAAACACGAATTTCTTTTATGCGGTTAATTTTTTTGGGGGTGAGAAATAGACACTTTTTTTCACAGGTGTTTATGGAATAATGTCGTTGTGCATACTGCTCCGATCGCTACATAATTAGTGTACTCAGGATATCCTCATACATAAGTTTATTTTTCCAAGTTTCCATTGGGCTGCCGCTGGATTTCTTCTTCAAGTCCATGGTCTTCAGAAGCAAGCAGATGAGTATCTGCATTTTACTTCTCTAAGGTGCAGTAAAACCATTAAATAAACAGAAGAGCCCCTGGAAACTATACATTGATGAAAACAATGTCAACAAGAACGCCACTGCCTACGGTCAATGAGCGAGACACTGAAAATGTAAGTATTTGATCATTTCGAAATGACACCGTTCTCTTTACCCAGGGGTGGGTCATTCGCCGTCGGTTCATGTCACATATTCAACGCAAAAACGCTATTAACCCATTTGCCAAATAGTTTTTTTCCCCTTTAACGCTGCTTTTATGTCAACAGTTAACCCCTGTGTTGAGCCGGATTACCGTATTGTTTTTGCTTATGCTGTGGTTATGTTAGTGTGACGCATAGCGCATATGTTGCTTAAACTTCATCACCTGGATAGGGTTTAAAACTGACACATTCTCCAAGACGACCGGGCACGAAATGACCAGTAATTATTCCCCTGCTGCTTGCTCCGACAGGACAGCTTTCCCCATTTTGCACCAATGCAGCGAATGAATCGCCCTAATGTCTCTCCTTTGTGTGCATTTCTATCCCACAATCCGATCGTTTGACAGTCAAGCTAACAAACTGCACGCATTCGCTTGCAAATGCAACATGTTCAAACGTAGACTTAGATTTCAAATGTTTATGATTTGACGAGCCGATGGATTGATCTGATGGGCGACCCTAAATACTGCGGTCGATCTAGATCGCAGCGGTTTTAAAGCGGTTGATGACGCCCGCTTAGTGAACGCTCAAGAATTCTGTCCGCCGTTATGTTGCACAGGTTTCAACAAGAGCGCCAAACTACATTTATGTTGAAACCGTTATTTCTGCCTTGGGAAACCGTTCATTCGCTAAACAGGCACTTAAATGCTGCAAACTTAATGTTTCCGCTCGTCTCTTGGGTGCGTTCGCTGGTGTGATGACCGCTAAATGCGCCGGGCTGCGGGCTTCGTCCGCTTATCGTGAAGCCTTCCGCGTGCCTGCGGGTGGCGGGTGCCGGGCAGGCGCTGCGCGCGTGCTTACCTGAAGTCGAGGCGGCGCGAGCAGGCCAACGTACGACCACGACGGAGTCGACAGGCCGGTTCTGTTTGGTACCGTTCACGTTCGGGAAACTAACGCCCGCTCGACCGTCGTTGTGAGTGGAAGCGGCTATAATAGGTATTCAATTTATAACCCAGTGAGACATGTGGGATTTGTTTCTCTCAGGACTTAAATAATAGTAAGTAGTGCTGGAGCGAGGAGCTGCGCTATTTTGGAATACCCAGTTAACTCTGCGGGATTGTGACTGGCAGGGATTAAAGCTCCGAGTTCATGCATTGTGTAAGGTTTTTTCTAAATCATTTTTTGTCACTTTTGGGTACATGATGTTTTTTGGAGTGATCAGATCTAAAGGGTAGATCTGAAGATGATCTCTCTATGGTTTTGTTCTATCGCATACTTCAACGGCGAAATTAGTTTTGTTTCTTACACCCTTTCAGCGCTCATATGCTCTCATAATGGTGTCTTAACACAGGTCATCATTATTTATTGGAAAATTCCTGTTTGGCTGTATCCTGTTTTGCTAGCCTGGGTGATAATTGATCTGAAGTTGCCTTTCTTGTTGTACAGACATGCTTACTGCGGAAAGCTGCTCATGTTCCACAGCTCCAGCCTTTTAAGTGACACTGCTCAGTGTCCTGCAGTTGTCCTGTAGTATTACTTTTGTAATAACCGACAGGAGCGCGTACACTTATGCTATAATGAATGACTGAAGTATATTTAGTGTAGTCCTGTTAGATTCTCATGAGCAATGCTTCATTTACTGTTTATTCTGTATATTGACACAACTATTGGTTGCTTTCTGTTTCTATGATTTGAATTGACTACCCCTTGGACAAAAGCTTAATTCCTTAACCTCTGCCCCCTGTTCTAATGGTTTTTGCACTGCTCAGAGGTGTTTGCAATGAAGTGCCATCATTTATATAGCAATATATTCAAAGCCCAGCTACCCAGGTAGCCGTACCTCACTAATTAGGCATCATCATTCACGCTGGTCTACATAATAATAATAATAATAATAATAATAATAATAGTAATACTTTACTGATCCCTGTGGCAGAAATTCCGTTTTCACCTACCCCATCTTTCTGTCCATGATACAGACACATTTGTAGGTCAAGGCAAGCTTCACGGTAAAGGGCAGCCACCTGTAGTGGTGCCCATGTAGCAAGGGCCCACAGACCTGACTGTTGTGCCAAGGCTGTGCTTGAACCCATGACTTTCCAACCACAGGCACAGTGGCTTAGCTCGCTGAATCACTCTCTGCTCCCATATGGTGCTATTTATGCTGTTGCTTCAGAGCCTCTGTGAAGGTCCATGTATACTTCCTGCAGCCCTTTCGGATGGTTTTACTTTAAGCTGAAATGTATTGTTTATAACCTGCGACATGCATTCCGGACAGCACACCTCGCACAGCGATGGGCGGACGGAGATTACCACTCGACCTGGACGCTCCGGGGCTCGCTGCCGGAACTCTGTTGCCTCCTGTACGGACGAACAGCCGCACATTGGCAACTACCGGCTGCTGAAGACCATCGGCAAGGGGAACTTTGCGAAGGTCAAACTGGCGCGGCACATCCTCACAGGCCGTGAGGTGAGACGCGGGCGGATGCGTGGGGGGGATGCTGTTGTCATTTCACCAAAGTTTCTTTGGTAGTAATTTTGAAGTGTTTTGTTTATCCATTTAGTGATTTACATCTACACTGTTCATCCATCTAGAAATGTACATGTTTCTATGCTTATGCTCTTTGAAGTTTGTGAAGATGGGTCTCTGGTTATCACAGAATTAGTTTTTTCGCAGTTGTGGGTATGTAAGGATGAAGGAGACCTCAAGAATGCGATTCCTGTTATCTTGGAAATGTAAGTGAAGTGTATTGATGCTTCTGTATTCTAAAATGCTTTTGTCTCCCTCTAGGTTGCAATAAAAATCATTGATAAAACTCAGCTGAATCCTACTAGTCTCCAGAAGGTAAACTCCTCCATCCTTCTGTTTGTGTACAGGTCCTGATTGTTTGTCAGTGGGGGAACTGTGCTTCTCTCTATACATTTCTCAGTGTTTGCAAATGGTTGGCCATTGTGCTGGGGCTATTTACACCTTGTTTTCTGATTTGTAGTTCTAATTTGTATGCTTTTTGGTCTGCTGCAGTAGACTGTTTTGTGTATTCACTTTGAGCAAGAACACAGAGACTGAATCATCAAACCTCCTTTAAGTTCACCTTTCCCCAGTCACTTTTTCCAGAGCTGGCTTTGTCCTTTTGCCCATTGTATCAACAGTCTGTATGATTCTGGGTATTGAAGTCATGCCTGGGGGGGAAATCCCCCAATTCATTGACAAACCAACAGAGGATGTGCAAATGTCTGTTTTTGTATTCAGTAGATTTATCTCTTACTTTATGTATTGGCAATGGCTGAGGCTTCACCTGCGTAACTGTTTTTCATACACAAAAGTATGTTGCTCATGGGTAGGAGTTCTTACTTTTTTGTGTGTGTCCACTTTCATAAATTGCACTATATGCTACTGTTTTTGACATTTAAGCAGCTTCTATGCATGATCAGACCTTTGCTTTTCTTCTGTGCGAATGACGTCTTTCTGATTGATGCTAATGAGTGCCGCTGTGTACAGTTTCTTTTGTGCTTGTATTTTCAGCTATATACTCCACAGGCAGCAGTGCATTATGGGAAGCGTAGATCCTAAGCTAGGAGTCCTCTGCAGAGTTGGATTTCAACTGTTGCTAATTATATCTGGAGCGTGGAAATAAGAATGAGAGGCTTATGTAACCATGTGGGTTTGAGTTAGGATAGGGGAGTGATCTCTGTTGGGTTAGATGGAAATGTGGTTTTGGTATGTGGTGTCACTGGTTCTATGGTGTGGAACGCAGAAGTTGTTGGGTGTGATAAGGAGCCAGTCGCAGGCTGCTGGTCAGTTTTTGGAGTCGCATTATTGTGTGTAGTGTTATTGACAACTGACAGGCAGGTTGTTGGTACATATGGAGGTGATTGTTTTCTTCCTCCCTCCTGGTTCATAGAGAGGGCACTTGGTAGCATGACCGACAACCAGTGGGCTAAAGTTTAGGATGCAGCTGCTTCATTCCCTGCATCACCTAATGTTATCTTTTGAAAGCTCCGAAATCATGTGCCTCTGTGATTCTCATGCTGGTACTGTGCTTGGTCGATATGACTGTCGATGGGTAGCAATTACATGATTAATCAGTTTGTGTTTCATTTTTGGGACGTTAATGCAGTAGCAGTATAGTGTGAGTCCCTACTTCCTGTATCAAAATCTTGTTTCCAAAACACTTGCCTGTCTCGTTGAACAGTGCAAAGGCTATATCTTTGCCCTAATCGTATAAATGCAGACCAACGGCATCGTACAATCACACCTGAATATTTCAAACTGGGTCAGGGAATTTATTGGAAAATTAACAATTATCAGACTGTTAGTCCAAAATACAATTTGATAAGTTCTAGCAGTCTTGGTCAAATGGACAGCCAAAACAATCTGAGCATTTGGGATGGGTGATATGGCCAAAATGTCATATCACAATCATTTTTGTTTGAAGCACGATCTGATATAGAGAACATTTTTTAGTTTGTTTGTAAACCAATCACATTAGAAGGTATGTAGTAACATTATTTAACAATTTAACCAGCAATTCTTTCCCTGTTTGAAACACTTTTTGGAGCATTATTTTAAACTTCCTTATTTAAGGTATGTAAAATACTGAACATTTATTTTATAGTGTAGCTGCCCTGTCTATAAACCGCTTGCCTCATGATATTAATCCAATATTTTTAGCAGTGCAATGGTATGTAAAGGTGTTTTTTTAGAACCATGTTAGCTAACTGGTTAGAAAAAATCCATTAAGTTTCTAGTTCACAATCTAAGTTGAGATCCACTGAGATGAATTGACAAAGTGAGATATAGAGACAGTGCTGAGATGCCATGCAGACTGAAATTGCTGTTTCACGTCGGTCTGTTTTTGTTGTAGTAATATTACAGCCTCTCAATATGCTGGCATCACATGATAGGTACTTGTCAGTTTGTTCTGTCATTGTAATAAGATTGTTAAGCAGTGCACTTGTAAACGGGCATTTATTGGAAGCTCCAGTTAACTGTACTTATGCCTAGTTGACTCATTGACAGGAACTGTTTGTAATGTGCTATTTGCCTCACTTATATGTTTGTAGCAGCCAATAATGTAATAACTGCCAATAAAGTAGAGGTGGGCGATAAATCGATTTTATTGATTCATTCGAATTTACAGTTCAGGGCGATGAGTTTTTATGAAAATCGATTTTATTACTGTACTTATTTTACACGCGAGCGCCAAAAGCGGAACTAATGCGACACACCGTTCTTCACGGGTAAATTAGCGCGGCGCACCCAAACACTGTAGCAGATTCACAAACGGCATGGCAATGAAATGGTTTTGCGCCATTGGACACAGACCAAACAAGTCCTCGTTGCAAAGTTAAAAACTTGCAACCAAAGGAAGCAGCATGACAAATTTATTCCAGCACCTAAAGCAGAGGCACATTGCGGAGTGGGAGAAGTGCAGCTCCCAGCGAAATGAAAATACCCGCAGCACCAGCACGACACCCAAAGTTAAGCAAGCAACTGTCCCTGACACGTTTTCAAACTGTTCCATATGATAAGAATGGGTAGGCAATAACAAACGCTGTCACGATGCATATTGCAAAAGACATGGTCCCCATACATACTGTGGAGAAGCCGGGACTCATTAACATGCCAAAAGTTTTTTAAGTCTCTAAAAGTGTTTACAACGGTGTGGTCTGCCATCTCGCTTACAAGCATATTTTTTTGGCACTTTAAAGTAAAAAAAAATAAAATAAAGTTAAAACTTGTTTTGAAGCATTTATTTGTCATCTATAGTTTGATTTTGAGTAGGGGAGGGGAAAATCGATTAAAATCGAAAATCAGATTTATTGTGGAAAAAAATCTGAGATTTTATTTTTAGGCCACATCGCCCGGCTGTACAATAAAGTAATGTTATTCTTAATGTGTTAAGTTGATTATGTAATAATTTGCTGTCACTACTAATTATATCAATAATCAAGCAATTAATATATACAATGCAATTGATGTGAGGCAGGTACTAACCAACCATTACGGGGTATACACTCAGTCACACATGCTGTGAATTTGCGAAGTTGTGAAGTTGCACCTTTTTGGGCAGTGGATGGAAACCAGGGGATCCGCTGAAAAGCCACTTGTAGGCAGCGTGGACATGCAAACTCCAGACACAAAGCAGTGGTGTGCAGAATCAGTGCTTCCCCCTGCCCTACTCTACCACCCTTATACTATGATAATATCGACATTGCATTTCATGCACATGCATTGCTCACATCATAAGGACCCTGAGAGTCAGCCACATTGAGACCATGAATACGTTGCACTAAAACATTTTTACTCAATCATAGAAAATAAAACTTGGCAAACGTTTCAATTATCACGATGATTCAATTATATCATTATGTAGTACAGTGGTACCTCGGTATACGTCGCTTTGGAATAAGTCCAACTTGGTATAGGTCCTGTTTGACCACAAAAAGATTTGCTTGGTATAGGACCTTTGTTTGGAATACAACTCACATGCTAGAATTTGTATGGGTCAGAATGAGTCAGGACACCGTGCGCTACCCTTTATCTCTCTGGAGACAAAGCCACGACTGCCCACAAGCATCAGTACACCAGTTGCTACCATTCAGTGAACAACCCGCGCTATGACTCTTCATTTATTTAAATTGCTCTTGTATTTATGTATTTTAATATTAAGCAGTGTTTAAATTATTTTATACAACCCCATAAATGTATAATATGCCAATAACAATAGGATTTTTTTCCATGGGAACTGATTAAACATTTCCTCTTTATTTCTTATGGGAAAAATTTGTTTGGTATATGTCCTGTTTGGTATAAGTCCAAGGATCTAGAATGTATACCAAGGTGCCACTGTATATGTTAAAGCAGTGTAAAGTAGGGCTGGATGATATGACTTCTAATCAATATCACAATTAATTAAATGTTTTTTCTATGGTATGTATAAAAAGACCCAAAATGAACTCTGTAAGAAGACTACTTGGTTACTATAAGCAAATTAAAGTGTTTATACAAGAATGATTCTGTTTCAAGCTTTTTGAACCACATTTTGATCATAACCGTGATCACTATAAGCAACTTCCGTTGTATTACTTTCCAGACCTCTGTATGTAATAGTGGTATTCAAACTCGATGTATTCGGTATGTGGTGCCTGTAAGTTTTACATATTTTAATTATTTTAACTTGTTAGCATCATATATACAGGCATATAATGTGCCCACATTATTTTTAATATTAATGAAAGTTGAGTTTTGAAATAGATTTGTCCCCAGCTTAAGCCCCCAGTTGTGTTTTATTTCTGTCACTTGTTTCTCCTCCATAGTTTCTTCGTACCAACCCAGGAGGGCCCCCTTTTATGTCAGAAAATTTTGGTCATACTGCAAAAGAGAAATTAATAGAATTTAAATATTTAAGCACACAAAAATATTGATATAAATTACATTTCCAAACATGGACATTAAGATGCAATCGAATGCAAGTAACTACCTAATTTGCTTGGGAAGAGTCTGCAAATTGTTGTGTAAGTGGAATGTGCAATAAACTAATAAATGTAAATTTAGACCTATGTATTACAGGTAAAAACCCATTTAATCAATTTTACAACTAAGCGACAGGGCTGTCCTTCGTTTAGCAGCAATTTTGACATATAGGCACCGGCGAAAGTAAATTAAGCAAAATAATTTAAGTCAAAAGCAATGACAGACTAGCTGGGCTACCCCGAGGGGCTAAATGCTATGATTAACCGTATATTATTTGGTGAATCTGTCAAACCTGAATGTCTTTTAAGATGTATTTGCTCTGCAGTTGTTCTGTTGTGATGTTTAAGTTCTATGTTACAATACCGTCAGATTGCATTTTCATGCACTTTTAATTTGAAGCACTTCCACATAACTAAGCTTTAATTTATTTGGAGCCTCATTTGCTATATACTGTCGTCATTCCACCATATTGCAGAGTATTTTTAATCAATGTTTTATTAATCTAGTAATCGTGTTAACTGGAAATAAATGTGATAGCTCTAATTGTACTTCAGATACTCTTAAAGAAAGTTATACTGATTGTTGGCTTGTCTATTCCACATGGTTAGCATAATAAGGTTTAACGTAATAAGACACCTATATGTTTTGCACTGTGTGTGAAGCATTGACCCTTTACTGCTGAGTGAATGAGTACCCTTTGGGCAAATGGCATTGCAGTAATGCTGAAGCGGGATTCTTGTACTTTGACAGTTGACTTTAAGGCCTGCTCTTCCATTAATGTCATGCACACTGTTGGCTACTGAGTCATATGATTATCTATGTTAGAAGGTGAAGGAGCGTCTTCACTGGTGTCATTCTACCATACACACAAATGAATGTTGATGACCTTGCTTGTTTCATTGTGCATTAGGTGGGTGAACAGGTGTGTATGTGTTACCTCACACTGGCATGTTTGTTACTGGTTATTTCTATTGTTGGGCAGGGGGTTGGAATCTTTCTTTTCTTCAGCACTTATTTCTTAATGGTAGTCGTTACTGTGTTTTTTCCCTTTTGATTTTGGTATTAACAATATAAATTATTTGCAGTGAGAGTGTGTTACGTATGTCCCATTCTTGGGTTTGATTTGATGGTCCCTGTACCACTGCATCTTGTGGTCTCCCTCTAGTTTATGGTTTATTTATGGCTCATCCACCCCCTCCCCCAATCTGGGACCGCTCCTCTTTAGCTGCCACCCTCTGCTGCTGATAAGCCTCTCTGAGAAGTTACCAGCCCTCCTGCCCCATTGTGTCGGCCTGAGCGGCAAGCTGGGGCTCAGCTCTAAAATTCCATCTTCCAGACATCAAAGGGTGGAACATTTGTGTGTTAATTCATGGTCTCTTTCGACTATTTCTGGCAAGTAACACAATTTTTCTTCACCCTTTCCTTTTGCTTAATGAAGACTGCTATGAGAAATGGAGAGCTCATGTGTAAGGTTCCCTCTGTGATGGCTGAACTTGCTGGACTGCAGACTTTGATATTTCTGGGATGGTCCTTTTCCTGTTATTGCAAGAATAAGGTTTTGTTTTGCAGGGGAATCCGTGACGCAGCGTGTGTTTGTTTTTTTTTGCCCCCATCACTCCCACCACTTTTCATCCTCCAGTGTTTTACCGTTTCCTCACTTCCTGTCTGCGTCAGAAGTACTATGCTATATGTGAAATAAACCAATGATTCAGCAGCATTGTTTGTAGGTCAGAAACTCATTAAGTGCATGTTGGGAACAAAGGTCTGACAGATTGCAGAGAGAGGAATTATTGTGTTAAAATAAAAAATAAAATATGTATATATATTTCACAGCCCATTCCCCTGCTTATAACGGGGCCCTATAAAATAAATGTTGCTGGTGTGTGTAGAACAGGTACTGTTCTCGTCTGCATGTTCCAGTATCTTTGTCCTGTGATGACCTCAACTAAGGGGTGGTCTCTGTCGCTCTGTCTCTCTCTCTCTGGGCAGTTAGTCTGCTTCCTGCTCCTGTGCTCTCTCTTTGACATGTGTTTATAGTGGCACTCTTTCCTACCCTGTGTGAGTCACTAGTCTGCCTGGCATGAGCAGCTCCATTCTTAGCTGATACATTCTGTTTTAGGGGCTTAAAATTTTACCTATTTGTACAGTTTAGGTCCCAACTATTGGCTTTAATTGGGAGCCCGTTCCTGCCCTGTTTTGTGCTTTTTTTGGACTTGTGTGATAAGCAGAAAAAAATGTCCATTTTTTTCTTGCATAAGACTAAAAGAGGGCACCACTGCGCTAAGCCATTTGCAGCTTATGTAGATTCTGCTCAATTCTTTTTCCTCTTTCTTTTGTCCTCCAAAGCAACGAGTTGAATTTTTGGCTGAACTTTTTATTTCGTTTGTTTTTCTGCAGCCCTGACATTGCAGGGCTGCAGTCACTCCTGCGAGGTCGAACACCCTGACACCCTACTGACACCCTACTTCCTGCCCCAGTGCCGCACCATGCTGTTACTTCTTGCTCTGTTTGGGGGAAACTGGGTCACAGGTGCGCCCACCTGCAGGTGTGCCGTAAGCTCAGGACTGGTCCAGCAAGGCAGCTAGGGTAGCAAGATCCAGGTTTGGGAACAGCTGTCTCTTCTCGCAGCCTGTAAGTCACTCTAGCTGAGTGGGGGTCACTAAGTACATCCCTCATCCTGGTGGGAAGATGCAGTGCTGAAGTTGGCACTTCATGACAGGGCCCCTGAAGCCAAAGCTGTACCTTAGCAAAATTGCATATGCAGGATGCCAGAGGCCAAAGATTATTGAGCGCTTTGATTGGGGGGAATCCATGAGGCTATGCTAAAATCTTAATGGTGCCTGGCCCTGCCCCTTTTGTGTGGAGAAGCAGGTCAGGGTGTCTGTGCCATTGGCCACAGATGCACCAGGAAATTAACCCTTTTCTTCAAACTATGGTTAAAGTCATACCTTTTATCCTAGAAAAATGTGGGTGATATTTAATTGGTCAGGTAATTACTATCACATAAGCATATAAGGATGCCCAGTACACAAGGATTAAAATACAGATTAAAAATGTAGTGAAAATAAGGGGAGAGACCAGTGATGACAGAATCACTTTTTATTTTGTGTGTCACTAAAATATTCTATGCACAACAGTGTAATATGAATAACTGGTGCACTTTTGATGTTAAGGTTTTTCAAATTATGATTTAAGTTGAAACAGTGTATTGTATGAAGAATGAAATGTGGATAATCACTTTGCCATGCTCACTTGGGCCAGATTGCTTTATTTCATGACTGCAGTGATTACAATGTGCCTAATATGACATAAACAGCACTGGTCTTTCCAAACGTTAGGTGTGAATGTCACCTGTGTTTATGTGCAGACTTGTTTTGCATGTCTTGACACCTGTTTAGTGAGTCTGTTTGTTACCTGTGAGATTAAGGATAATTGGTCTGAGAAAAGCAGAGACTACCTGGATTAGTACTATTACCCTTATTTAATTCCTTTTATGGAGTGACGGTTACAGAGTTGTCACTGTTTAGTGGAAGATGTTGGATTTCCTGCCCTGATAAACACACTCAGTACTGGTCAAGGCCACGCTTCACTGCTGGCACCCCCCTGTCAGAGACGGTGAAATTTCCTTTTTAAGTCTGTGCACCCTAATCCATTTAATGGGTTGACTGGCACTGAATCTACTGATTGTGAAGTGATTTTGTTTACTGTCCAGCAATATGACCTAAAATTATCGTCACGGTATTTTTAGCTTTTTGGACAAATGATGGTATCTTATCGCAGTATTACTTTTATCCAGGTTTTGGGAGGAGTGGCATGTCCTGTCCTTTTATGTAAATTAAAAGAAAATATGGGCAGTCTTATATTGAAAAGCTATAAATAGTGACAGGTAATGTTTTTTTTTTTTTTTCATTTAATTTATAGTTGTCGGAGTAACAGTGCAAAAGAAATAAGTTGGTTCAGCCAAAAACTAGAGTGAGATTTTCAGTTCAAGTGTGTAGTTTTCGCATGCACATGCATTTACATGTAAGTTTTATTACCTTGTAAATAGTCACAGCAGACGTGTGAGAGTTGGCAACCCTGAAAGTGCATTTCTTGCATAAGACTAAAAGAGGGCACCGCTGCGCTAAGCCATTTGCAGCTTATGTAGATTCTGCTCAATTCTCTTTCCTCTTACTTTTGTCCTCCAAAGCAGCGAGTTCAATTGTGTGTGCTTTTAATTTTCACCTGAGTTGATTTTTGTTTTTTTTATTATAAAATTGTTAAACAGTAACTTTGCTGAACATGAAATCACCAATAAATTATGTCCATTTATCCAACATTTTATAAAATATATACTGCATGTGAAAACTTCAGGTGTACAATTTCAGGACAGGGCAGCCCCACTCTGTTAGGAACATTACAGCTTTTTGGTTGCAGGTGTTTGATCCGCTGCTATTTATTAACGCTAATGGCACATTAGTGCAAATAACTGCTGCATACACCAAAGTACGTCTTGCTTGGCAGATAAAGGAGTTTGTCGTTCATTGGCATGGGAAATGTCGGTTCTAGTTTTTAATTGGGCAGTTTTACCATGTACCTTTCATAAAGGCAGTGGTGCATATATATGCTGATTAGAGTATATTTAATAGAAAATTCACACAGTGCAGATAAACCTGTTGCATACACAATGTGAGGAGAAGTATTCAGGTTTTAAGTGAAGCTTTGAAGAAAATATTTTTTATATATAGGCTGTTGTATAATTAGACTGTTGACTTCTCATGGTGTTAATGCTATAGTGCAAAACCATATCGTAGCACACAATCACAATGGTAACGACTATGACAATGATGTGCCGTCCACCCCTGCTGTCCAGGAAAGTAGATTTCCGGTACCACTTGTGAAGTCATAACTTGTGACTGTAATCTTTGTTTCAGTTTAAAAAAAAGAAGCATTTCATGGAATATATTGTGGGGGACACGCTTTCCAGCAACCCCCCACCCCCATATCCACCTCATTGACAATTGGGGTAATTTTGCGTGTGTCATTATTGATGACATCATGGCAAATCTTTGTGATGCACTTCCTGTTAGCTTAGCTTCATTCAGATGGTCTTCTGTGGAGGCAAGAGAATGTAGGGGGGCTGCTTACTTAAATACTTTTGGAAATGTTTATAACATGTAGCCCTTAGGTAAGAACATAAGATGGGCGCCCTTTTAACCTATATTGACATTACATTGGTATTGCATTGTTGATTCTGACACGTTTATCATTTTGCTCTTCTTGGACAACTTTCATCAGGTGACATATCCCCTTCAAAGGTACAAAAACATTCCTGTCCTCTATCTCTATTTATATCTATATATAAGAGCCAAATTCCCCATACTGTGAAAATGTCAAGCCATGAAATGGTTGATGAAAGGATCAAATTGCGATAGTACATGGGCTGTTGAGCAGAGAAGCCACATGTTAAGGTGTTAAATTTCCATTGTTTTCCTTAGGAAGTATGACAACAGGAAGTGCTTGGAAGAGAATAACTATAGGGGATTGAGAGCCAGTCAGACCACTGAAATGAAAATTGGGTGTCTGTTGGTATGTGTATATATGTGTATAAAGCCTTTCAGTATTTTTTTCTGTCAGTCTATTTCCCAACCACTTATCCTGCACTGTAGCTTTTATTTGGGTGGGTGGGATAGAAAAATGTCGATGGGGCAAAACAGATTAGGAGAGGGTATTGGAGTGGATAAACATGAAATGAAAGAAATGAATAAACAAGGCGTCACTGTATGTTTTTGGGAAACTCCATGTGTCTGTGTTTTTGCCAGTGCCCTGCTGTGCTTTAGGAAGCTGAGGACATTTAGTGCATTTAGTGCAGGCTCATGCACGAGTCAGCTGATTAGACACCCATCATATTTACGTTAGTGCTTTGGATAGCTGATTGGACATGAGGCTGTCTCAGCTCATCCTATATGTAGTCTGTTACTAGCGATGATGATGCATCTTGCACTCAAGAGCGGGAGGATATTTGCCCTTCTGCACCCTCCACCACCTTGCTGTGGTTTCCTGTGTTTTGAAATGGCGCCCAGGGTGTAACCTTTTCATTTTATTGTTTTTTTTTTTTTTTTTTGGCTGGGGAGTTGTTTTTGTATATAATATTAAAGGGAATGTAAACAGCCCAGGAAACTTATATTAATCCCCCCGTTCCCCCCACTAGAATGTCCTGATGTTCCTACTTCTACAGTTATTACACTTAAGAGCATCCTGTTTTCCCAGACAGTAGGAGCGCTCCCTGCCTGACCTGTCTAGATGTGGGAACAGCATTCAGTGAGGTGTGCCAGCTGTATCGTGTGCTCCAATGCACCCTGAACATGCTAAGCTACCTTTGCCCCTTGTGCCTGCATGCTGGAGGACAAAGCAAAGGATTGTGGCCGACCCTATGCGTTCCTCTTCCTGTAGCAGCAGTGTGAAATTTGGGATGACGTGGAAGTGCCCTGTGTCGGAACACACTGTGCTTCCCAGGAAGTGCTGGTGCTTTGTTAGCGCGCTGCTTTCCGGCGAAGGCGAACTGCATGTGGGTGGTAATGCGGCAACATATTACTGTGGAGCGTGTAGTGGGCGCATCATCAATGTCCTCCTCATTGATTGCCTGATGCAGCCTGTCTTCAGGCTACATCTTTTTGGTATTGCCAGTATGCTGGCACTTTCTCTAGAAACACACCAAGCCTGATAGCCATAGCTTGTTTGCAGCCAGCCAAGACACCTGCAGTTCCGGCATCGGGTGTCTGTTTACTGTATGTTTAGTAAGAGATGCTATTTGTCTGTCTGGAGGCCACTTCCTGTTTCAGTTTTAATAGCCTGAGATTTCTAGTTTTTGGCCGCCGGGGGTTGGGACTGGGCATGTCTGCTGATGTCTGTTACTGCTGCTACTCATCAGTGTATGCTGCAGCTTCCGTTCTAAACAAATTTAGAATCAAGCATTTAAGGCTTTGCTGGGGGTGTTAGGTTGGTTGTTTTGTAGGTTGAGTTGATACATCTAATCTGTTTTTTCCCTTTTGGTTGTATAAATAGACCGGTGTGTCCGCTCTTGTACGGAAACCTAATATGTCAACGACAGCTCCAGCACGGGAGACTGCCAATGGTAGGGCATGGTGGGGTTTGGTTCACAATGGGTGCCTTTTCAGAAAGGAGAAAACACTCCCAAGCACACGGCAGTTCCATCTTCTCGGAGTCTCTGAATGTAGAGCTGGCTACTACTTTCACTTCCATCTGGTTGATGGAAGCGTAACCTGGCCGCATTAAAATATGCATGTATTTGTGAAAGACTATTTTGGGAGTTTTCTGCATCACTAGAAGCGTTTCTTTGGTGGTGGCAAGCTGAAAGTTGCCTCAGCTAGTGGTACATTTGCACCTGCTGTGTCTTTCCTGAAGAGTGCATCATCTTGATTGACTCTTGCTGAACTTCTGTTCAGATTCAGCAGTCACTTTGTCTTCAGTCTTGGGTGTGAATAAGGTATTTTAGCATCTGTTAGACCCTGCTGGGGCACAACCTGTCCGGCATGATAAGGTGTTGATTTTGTATGCTGGCATAGATTTAGACATAAAAAAGTTCCTGGAGTTGTATCCCATCATCAACTGGGTGAGAAGTAGCCAATAACACAAATTTGTCTATTGATGTCAGTCTGAATCTTGGCAGTACACTGTTTGAACTGAATTGTTTTTTCTAGCTCAGCTGTTTGGTTTTCTGTGGACTGAGCTATTAATTGATGTAATTTAACTAAATAGCTGCATCCTGGACTTTAAGTTCTGTTCACTCCAGTATAGTTAAACTTTTAAATTTTAGTTAGGACTGTAATGGATCATAAGTTGGGTGAATACAGATGCTCCTCCATTTCAATGCGGCTATGTTCTGATGTACTCATCGTATGTTGAAAATATTGTAAGTTGAATATCAATATGGGTGTGATGTGACAGGCGTTTTGGAGACATAATGGTCTTGTAAAAAATTGGTTAAACACAGGGAAAATCATACGATGTGTTGCTAAACACTGTATGACAGGAACATGTTTTCCCTTGTGATCATTGCAGAGACAGAAAATATAGCTGGGTGGATGCTGCCTTCACTCAGGACCAGTAAAAATTATTGTAGTGCATATCTCTTCAATGGCAAACTAATCAAAATTTTGCACAAGTTTGACTACTGTAGTGCATCACTATTGCACCATTGTAAAGTCGACCAATTGTAAAGCAAGGGGCATCTGTATTTAACTTTTATCCTAAGGTCTGGTTTTTGCTTACTATTGAAACAGCCACACGACAGCATATGTATTGTACTGCTTTACTGTTTGCTATCCTGAATGCTCGTAGTTCTTGCACCTAAGAGCCAGGCAACCTTGTACTTTGACACCAGGCCTAGGGTAGCCCTATAGCACATAGACATATGTAGATGTATAACAATGCAGCTACAAATGTATTTTAGTTGACAGGCATCTGGGAGTCTTTATAATCCTGTAGTTAAGAATTGTATAAATACCAGTATTTTCAGATTTCTTCAGCAAACCTCAAGCCATATTTGTTTTCACTCTGGTCAGAGAGTGTAGAAAAGGTAAGGTTGAGGCCTGTGTGTGGTAGCAGAAATTATTTGGAGCTATATGGTTGTGGAAGGTGATAGTCCTGTATATGGAAACTAGGTTGTGGAAACTGTGATGCTACTGTCACTTAGTTCTGGTAGAAGTCCTTCATGGAGGATTAAGGAGGCCTCATGGCTTAGCTGAGTTCCCAGCAACACCTGACTCTTGCAATTGGGAAAGACGTGTGGGTTGCTGATAATGTTCATTGTAAGGCATTAGGAAAACTGGCTCGTTCTTGCTTTATTGCAGGTTAAACTGTTTTTTTCTGATTTTTCTTTTTTTTGCAGGACATTGATAATAAAGAGCATTTAGGTTTCAGAATTGATAAAATAAACAGCAGGAGGCGCCCATTTTGTGTGTTTTTGTCCCCTGCTGAATGAAGAACTTCACAGGAACAGGTTCCAACCTGAACCCTCACACCCAATCCTGAACATAAAAACCCATGTTGTGTTAGGCCCTTGTAACATTAACCCACATAATAAATCATGTCAGAATGACCATTGATTTCCTTCAAATGATGCAATAGTGAAGTAATCAGACAGCTTGATGGCTGTCTGTAAGTTTGAGCCATATTCATGGATCATTTGATACATCTATGGAGGAAGTACCTACCCCCACTCTTTGTTGTAATGTTGGCTGTCTTACTGCTGTTTGAGGCCTTTGCTATCTCATAAAGCCAAGTGTGGTTCAGTAATGCCAGAAGACATGAACAAATTGGTACTTTTAAAATTTCCTTTCCATCTATTGATTGCTCAGAAGCATTAGTGACTAGCATAAAACTGTGATGGGAGTTGTTCAGTACTCTTGCTAATGTGCTTTGGAAACTGCTGACACTTTCAGACACAAGGGCGATGTAAGCCTGAGCTGCTGTTGGTCAAGCCCATCTGAAAGGCTGCGCTCTCTGATTTGATTGACGTCACTTCAGCAGTGCTGTGAAAGATGACTCTGTTGACCCACACTTAGAGTGCTGCCCGTATTCAGGTCACGAGATCTCTTCTCTAGAGCCATGTGTTTTTCCAGTCCTGGTCACGCAAACCTTTGTTTAAGTCCATGTCATAGGCAACTTAGTGGTCAGAGGTCAGTATCGGTACATATGGTACAGTCTGCATATATTGACTGCTTTATGGTCTTTATGGGCTGAGACTGATATAACTGGTACACAAAATCACATTCACCGCCTGAAGTTACTTCCTGTTAAAGCAGTGAAAATTCACATAGAATAAGTAGACATTTTCACTGTTATGACAAGAAAATGCTGTGCATATCGCTTTATGCTGTGCATGCCGACTTGCTTAGCAGTTATGTAAATCCCTGATTATGGGAATAAACTTGTGGGCCTCTAGTGGGAACTTCATGGTTGTGTGTAATGTCTTCTACAGGGCCTGTCACCAGCACCGACTTGTGCTTGTATAGTGTTAAGTTGCTAGTGAGAGTCATTGGAGGCTCTGTATCACTTGGACTGTTTTTGGACATGTTGTGCTGTACATAAGGGTCAGAGGTGTTTTCCACTGTCCTGTTATGTGTCATTTGATCATGGTATTGGGGAAAGATGACAGTTCTGGTGCAGGTGTTTCATGGGGTGTGTTTGTTGTGACGGAAGTCTGCAGTTCACTCTGGCCTTTCTTTGTCTAAGAATGTGAAACTGTATGCTACTCTGTTGCTTTGGACCGAGGCGTGTTGAGCAGACTTGATGCCGAAGAAAGCTGTTTAGGGATATTATCACCATTAATGGGTGAAGATCGTGTTTACATATGATTTGTTCTTTTTTGACTTGATGGTATAAAAATGCTTTTTTCCCCCCCTAGCTCTTCAGGGAAGTAAGAATTATGAAGATTCTAAATCATCCGAATATAGGTGAGTGGCTTTTCCAAGTCTGCTCTCTCTTGGGTCCAAGCATAGAAGTTACCACTTCGTGATTTTGGAAGCATAACAACTGCTGTGTGTCACAGGAATCCCATGTTTTGTAGCTATCGGACTATCGCACTAATTGAAGCCCTGTCTGCATCCAAACACAAGGATACCATGTTGGAATGACATTTAGCTGTGACAGATTTACAGAAATAAAATGTATCATTATACAATTTATTATGTGACCTGACATTGGAGATTCTGACTATATTAAGCACAACTGGCCTGTGGACTAATCTTCCATAGCAGTGTTTCCCATCCTGGTTCTCGGGGACCCACAGACAGTTCAAGTTTTTGCTCCCTACCAGGACAGTCTGGCAAGGAGATGGGAGGAAGCAAAAATTTGAACTGTCTGCTGGCCCTCACTGGTTGGATGCGGAAACACTGTCCTAGAGAACCAGCCTGTGAAGATGCTGATGTTTGGGAGAGGATCAGGGGTCCCTGGGTTAGGGAACAGGAGCTAGATCCTGGATGGGAAGTCTAGGTCTTTTTTTTCCCCCTTGCTTCTCAAGAGTCATGAGCTGTCTCTCATTGGGTCTCAGTACACAATTAAAGGTAAATGAATAGCATCAAAGCTTGTTTCGTTAAAAGCTGTCTTAACCAGAGACCTTCTCCCCAGATACCAACAACCGAACCTCGTACTGTTCCATTTGTGCAATTTCCATCTGGATCCTTATTACCCGTGTGAGCAGTTTGATTGTCTGCTGCTCCCATTTGGAGAGTGACTGTCACCTGCTTTGTGTGTCAGTGTTTTGCAGGCTGTCTGTCATCTCGGTGAAAGGTCTAATCCACGGTCTTAAAAATAACCCAAACACAGACAAGCCACACTTCACTGATGTCTTCCCAGCTGTACCTATGGCTTCATGCTTTACTTTAATCTTCATTCCCTTTTCCTGTATGTGCTACCAGGACAGCATGTATGTATGTATTTAAGGGTTGACGGGATTGCAGAATGAAAAATTATGTCACAGTTGCGTCACTCAACACATTCTCTTGTTTTTCCTCAGTTAAACTGTTTGAGGTCATTGAGACAGAGAAGACGCTATACCTGGTCATGGAGTATGCTAGTGGAGGTGAGTGAGCAGAGTCCAACAGGGTGAGAATTGGACATGGGCTCACACTATTGTGGGTTCTTACCCTGAAGTCATGTGGGGCTTCCTTTGTCTTTCTCTCTCTGTTCTTCATTCAATTTCTGTTTTCCGCATCAGCTCAAATGTTAAGGAATTATGGGGAGATCTGCTGATGTGTGCTTTGGTTATGTGGTTCCTTAGTCGAGCTTCACCAGCCACACTTCCTGTGCCCTAGTACCACCAAGGCCACAATTAATGCACAAAAGAGGGGAGTAGGGTGCACGATGTCACATCACGATATAATTGCGAATATATGACGCATGTGCAATAATCATCAAGGCTTTATATGATGAGAATAAACATTTGTCCAGACGTCAGCTTTTTGGTACTATACAAATATGGAAGGCCACAATTTGGTAAGCGGATTAGAAGTATGTCTAAAATATTCATGAGAAACGTAATACGACACCCAAAATTCATTAATCTGTATAACTTCAGTGAATCCTTGTATTTATTACATTTGTTCAGTGGAGGGCACCACATGCTACTGTTTTGGCATAACGTGGAAGCAATAAGCAAGTAGCGGTGAGGAGACGGCTCAGCAGACACATCATCATTGGAAAATTCAGATATTGATATTGGGCATATTTTTCCTTTATTTTCTGATCTTCCAGCAAAGCCACAGTTATTATTATTGACGTCTAATTCTGTTCATTATTATTGACCCAGCTTTATTACCCATGTGTTAGTATGATATAAATGATGCAAATATGATTTTTACTTGGTCACTGCTTATTGTTGGCTTTTGTGTAAAAATGTCTGTTAAATGTCTAATAAAATAAAAAAAATATGAAAATGGAGATATTGTGGGTAAAAAGACATTGGTAGTGTGTTGGTACTTTTTTAGTTTTAAAGTCCGACATGCTTATAAAACATAAACTTACGACAAATTTATACAGATTACTAACTTTTGGGTGTCAATATGGCCTTTGTTAATATTTTAGGCGTTCTACTAATCTGCTTATCAAATTGTAGGCATAAGCAATACGTACTGAAACGCAGGGAGCTGAACAAACGTTTTAGGCTCTTATAAAGCCCTGTTGATAATTGTGTGTGAGCTGTATAATTGTGATGTTATATCTTGCAGCCCTAGATGGAAATAATGAAATAAATTGTTTAATGCGGTATAATAACCCAATAAATAACTTAATAGTATATACTATTATATAATAAGAAAAATTTAAAACATCTTTCACACAACAAAAGAAAGATGTGGGACTCTATGAACTGTAATGAACTTGGGTATCAAACTTAATATATGAATTTTTTTATATTACTCATAGCTTGTTTTTATTTGGTCCTGTTAACTTCAGTTGTGATGGGGTTTTTTTTGGGGGTGTCCTTGACACCTTTCCCCTTCCCCCACATCTCATAGCTGTTCTGTGTGCCCTAATAAAGGCATGAGTACATTTAGGAGCCCTAAGATACCCAGTCGGGTTCATTTCGTCTCTCACGGTGCGCACAAGTGAAACTGGCTGGTTAAGTTGGCACCTCTCTGAAGTTCGTGCCCTAGCAAGCTACTGATGGTTTGATTGGCACTGCTTCTGCCGAGAAAAATCTGAAGGTTATGTACTTGTTTCTGTTTTTCCTTTGACCAACATATGAGCAAAGTATTATGACTTCATATAGCCATGTCCTATTAATCATGTAAATCATGCCTGTAATGGCAGTAAAAACTACATTAGAGTCCTGCCATGGCATGGTGGTTGGGGGGGGGGGCATGTTGATCTGTTAAAACACGCTATAGATACAAGACACCATAGGGACTTCTAAACTGTGCAGTGCGGTGACAACGGTCAGTCTGGGTCTACTGGATGAGAGGATCAGTTTAATGCGAGTGCACATTACCCTGTTCTGCTTTCCAGCTTCGGAATCATTTTGACACCCCACAGGAGGAGCAACGTAGTACAGTTGTTACTTGGGGCAGAATCTCCAGTTATCACAGTCGTGTTGCTTTTCCCTGATGCCTGTATGTCTGTGTGCGGTTTTGATTCGTACCTTGTTGGCTGTTACTTTTTTTTTTTCCAGTTGTTGTTTTGTGTTCCTTTTGCAGGCGAGGTCTTCGACTACCTCGTAGCGCATGGAAGGATGAAGGAAAAAGAGGCCAGGGCTAAATTTAGACAGGTACCGCAGTGCTCGCACCCAGCCATATGTCAGTGTCCCGTCAATACCCTGCACTCTCCGGGGCAACCAGCATGCCGCACGACATTGTCAGAGGAACCCGCCAAGACAGACCTGTGTTTGTCGGGGGTGGGAAGGGGAGGGGGGGGAGGCGCTGTCTTTGTAGTTAGAGATTTTGAGAGCGCGTTCCCTCAGTGTTATTAACTACTTAAAGACGCTTTGTGGACATAAAAAAATCTATTTGGCATTTTCTCATCTGAGTTATTTGTTTGTAATCAGGAGGTAGTTCTGCCGATGTCAGCTGAAGGTAGTAGCACAGATTTGTGTGTCTCACTTGGTGGGTCTCTGTGTGCTTGTCCTTAAATACATATTGTATCATGACACACGCATACATGGAGTGGGGAAGGGCAGGTGTAGAAATATACACTCATGCATGTGAGGCAAACATCCAATAATGTCTGAGGTGGCCAGATGTGGGGAGCTGCACTTTGCAATATCCTGCCTTGTTTTACAGTGCATATTACTCATTATGCTGACTGGGAATTAGCTCCCTACCTTAGTCAGTCATCCAACTTATTTAGGAAAAATGCACATAGTGATGTGATCTGGTCTCTCATTGGCTCTTTGCCTTAACCTTCCATCTACATGCTGCAACCCCACCCTCTGCTTTGCTGAATGTTCTCGATTAAGGCCTTTTCGCTTTTTTTTTTTTTTTCACCTGCATCATGTTTGGGCAAAGTTCAAGGAGCTTCATGTTTGAACAGACATTGGGCTTAACCCTGAACACTGCCATGGGTTGGAGGGAGGGGCATGGCTGGGCATGCCCCCACTGCCTGCCTGTACAGATGTGTTTGGGGTGATGCCCACATGGCCTGACATGGGAAGCTGGTGATGTGACCTCTCCGTAGTGGGTCACACCACTTCGGTACCTATGCTTGACAGCGGCTTCCTCCAGGGGTGTGGATTTTCCGGGTTAATGGGAAATAGCCATGGGCAGCATCGGGTGAAATGTAGGTGAGACAGAGGTGACGGTGCTGGCGTGTAGATAAGGAGTCAGACTTGGGTAAAAACAATGTAAAGTCAGTCAGCCCCACCTCTTCAAGCCCTGTGCAGTCCAGCTGAAACGTAATCTATAAAAAGATCAAGAGCGGTCCTGTCTGTGTGGGACTCTGCTGTGCTTTTAGAAAGTTGCGTGGTTTTGGTATTGAAGTGAGACCCTTGATCCAGCCGTACCCGAGTCGTTTAAAGCAAGATAACAGGCTTTAGCATCGGAGCATCATCTAATTCAGTACGAAGTGAATGTTAGATGTGCCTTATTTGACTCCAACAAGGCTAAGTTCAGCGGGTGTCGCTTAGCTAGCCTGATATGCCACTGACTGACAGTCAGGCCTGGTCGGTTTCTTGGAAAAAATCTGTCGTGAGCCATTGTCCAAGACCAGTCACCTCATACGCCTTCACACAGGGCATCTTGTTTTTTGGGAGCTTGTGTTGAATCTATAGTTCCTTTGATCTCATTAGTGGGTTCAGGGAAAACCGATACTTGGAAATGAGATGTAATTCCCTGAACTTGGTCTGCCTGTTGTTTTTGCCCGTAATGCTAAATTTCGCCACTCTAAAAGTGGAATTAAGGATTAACTGAACAGTAAGGGTGAAGCCGATGAGGTTTTCACTACAGTATTTATATTAAGGTAGTGATTCCACCCCTTTGAGAGTCTTGAAAGTCCCACGTTCCTGACCTAACCTGGATCCTGTCTGTCTTGTAGATTGTGTCTGCTGTGCAGTACTGCCATCAGAAGCATATAGTCCACAGAGATTTAAAGGTAAGTTTTTTTTTATCCAGTCGGATCTAGTAATGGTTACACAAAGACCTACATGCCGTAAAATATTCCCAACACTGATCTTGGTCATTTTAAATCGCTACCTGTGGAGATCTGGAATGGGCCTCTCCTGGACTGATTCTTGGCTCCCCGCTTTACGTGGTCATTCACTTCACTGCTGTAAATTGCCGCGTTTCATGCGCATAGTACCTTAGTTCAGAGGCTCTCTTTGCACTTCAGCGTTATGAATAATTTACCCCTACAGAGATGAAAGGAGAGATATCTGGACCACTCATAATCCACAGAGGGAGTTTTCAGAGAAGAGCTTTATGCACCAGGTCTTATTTTTAGTCTCATGTAGGACTTATGTTTGGAATTCTGGCCCTCCCCCCACTCCTTTATTTCCCATGGTCCAATATTACCGTGCTTTAATTATGAGGCTTGATGGCGGGACACAACAAACCTGTCTTCTCTGTAGAAGGAGAAAGATAAGCACAGGCTGATTCTGTGGTGCCTGGTAAGACGTGGGAAGAGTGCCTCGTCTGAATATGTATCTAATGCATATGAGCTAAGCTGTGTTTTATTTTTTTGCTTCACCCAAAAGGCGGAGAACTTGCTCTTGGATGCCGACATGAACATCAAGATTGCCGACTTTGGTTTCAGTAACGAGTTCACTTTTGGCAACAAGCTGGACACATTCTGTGGCAGCCCCCCCTATGCTGCCCCCGAGCTCTTTCAGGGCAAGAAGTACGACGGCCCTGAGGTGGACGTCTGGAGCCTGGGGGTCATCCTCTACACGCTGGTCAGCGGCTCACTGCCCTTCGACGGGCAGAACCTGAAGGTCGGCACCTCAGCGCGGCCCCATGCTCAGTCTCTTCTAGGTGTCTCTGTGGCCTTGGGACAATGAAAGGATAAATGGAAACAGCTATAAAAACAGGGAGTTTAAAAGGAATGTTCTGGAATGTGTCTGGATGTAGGTGACGCTCAGTGACTGATGACTAGCCTGTAAGCAGAACTGCCATCAGTAACTAATATCTGCGTCTCCACCTCTGTGGGGTGAGGTTTTTTTTTTTTTTAATACCATTGTTCAAAGTGATTACTTCCACTTCACAATGGATGTAGGAGCGCAAATGGCTTAATCATGCAATCAGTTGCTTCCAAAGTAAATCCAAAATCAAATGTGACCTTCATCCTTAGGGGACAAACCTTGCAGGTCTTGCAGTTTATTCTTAAAGGTCAGATCTAATAACTGGAATGAGACTCCAGCTCCATGTTTTGTGGGAAGGTCATTGTTGTGTAACCTAATGGTATGTTGCTCAGCTCTCAACTGCCCCCTGCAGGAACTGCGTGAGCGTGTGCTGAGGGGAAAGTATAGGATCCCTTTCTACATGTCTACAGACTGTGAGAACCTGCTAAAACGTTTCCTGGTGTTGAACCCAGCCAAGCGGGGCACGCTTGAGGTGAGCAGACTGCAGAACCTGTCTGATAGGAAACCTGCGTCCTGGAGGCCCTCGCACACTTGGCATCTGAATAATTCAGCTCCAGCTCTCGTATGAAATAACCTCACAAGCTAACAGTGACTGCAAGCAGGATGCTTACAAGAGCTATTTTCAAGCCTAAGTCCTGACGAAAATCTGTTTTGATTGGTCAAAAGCATTGATTGAACCCTGTGCATTCTGTGCTCTTTAGCAAATTATGAAGGACCGCTGGATCAATGCAGGCTGCGAGGAAGATGAGCTCAAGCCCTTTGTGGAGCCAGAACTGGACATTTCTGACCAAAAGAGGATAGGTACAGATGTGCAGAATTGGTGTGTGTGTGCGTGCTCGTGCGTGTGTGTGTGTGTGTTTTGCCGTCACAATAAACTCTCTCTCTGCAAGGTGCCCCACTAGGCAAACTGGATCATCAGAGAGTTTTAAACTGAATTATTAAAAATGTTGTTTGAATAGTAAATTGTTACAGAGTGTGAGGGTGATGGAGGTAATAGAGGAGATATGGAGGTTGGCACCCCTCTCCTGGCCCCAGGCATCAGAGGTTCGCTATCCAATGGCCTGGAAGCCTCGGGGCTGGATTCCCGTGTCTCTCTCGGGTTTCGGCTGCTTGAGGACCCCCCCTTCCCCATCTGTCAGTATTACTGTTGCGAGGATAATTAACCTGGACTGACATGCTGAAGCAGTGCCAGAGCAGCTGGCTTGGGGGTGCTATAGATTTGAGGCCCAGAGGAGGCATACAGTAACTGTCTGACTCGCCTTTCTGTGTGTGTTGTTTGTGTGTTATTCTGCAGACATAATTGTGGGGATGGGCTACTCCCGGGAGGAGATCCAGGAGTCCCTGGCACGCATGAAGTATGACGAGATCACCGCCACCTACCTGTTGCTGGGCAGAAAGTCGTCTGAGGTGAAGGCCTGAAGGAGCTCTTTTTTTTTTTGGGCCGGTGTCCCCAGTCTCTTGCATCTCACCCGGTTGAAATGGCCCTGATAGTGTCACTCACTCATGCAGCGTGCTGGACTGTAATCTCGACATAACAAGACGCTCACTGGTGTCTGTCTGTGTGTCCGTCAGCTGGAGGCCAGCGATTCCAGCTCCAGCAGCAACCTGTCACTTCCCAAGACCAGACCTAATAGTGAGCTCAACAACGGCCAGTCTCCCTCCCACCACAAAGCGCCGCGGGGCGTCTCCAGCAGCCAGAAGCAGAGGCGCTACAGCGACCAGGGTGAGGGCGGCTGCTACTTAGCATGGTTCAGTTGAAGCGGTGCTGATCAACATGAAGCCCTGACTGTCACACCAGCTGTCTCCCCCCCTCCCTCACACTGCTTGTTGTACCCCCCCCCCCAGCCGGCCCAACCATTCCCTCCTCGGCGGGCTACCCCAAGAGGAGCCAGACCAGTGCAGCTGACGGTGACCTCAAAGAGGAGGGCGGGGCGCAGCAGCGCAAGTCCAGCACAGCTGGGGTCCGAGCCGTCGCCCCCCCCAGCCCCATGCTGGGCAATGCCAGTAATCCCAACAAGGCTGACATTCCGGACCGCAAGAAGGGGTCCACTACCCCAAATGTAAGTGCGAGTCTGTCCATGACCTCATGCTCCCACCCCTGCACAGGGCTGTCACAGTACTGAGGTCACGTATTAATAACGACCTTAATATTGCGATCAAATTTTCCCTATTGTCTGCCGCTTCGGTCTATCACGTATTTCTTAATACAGGAAAATGAGGTCTTTGGTTTGGTTTGTCGTCTTAGCTTGACCTAGTGTTCTTTACCTGGCCTGTCAACTCCAACCCACAGAGTAATTCAGTGGCTGGAGGGATGACCAGGAGAAACACCTACGTCTGCAGTGAGAGGACCCCCACGGACCGCCTCTCTGTCGTTCAGAATGGGAAAGAGAACAGGTAAAGTCCTGCTCTCGTCTAGCATGGCCCCTCAGTTCCCGGCCCTCTGCTGTGCGGTGGCCCTCTGCTGTGCGGTGGCCCTCTGCTGTGCGGTGGCCCTCTGCTCTCTTAATCTGTCATATTTGCACTGCTGCTATTATGTCCTGGTAAACATGTCTTTAGTTCCTATCTGCCTGTAACTGTAAAGTCCTGAAGAATCTCCTAATTTAATACTGTTTCTGCGACCTCCTGCGCTAGATAGAACCCAATGACACTATAGACAGCTGAGGGCAGTAATGACTGGTGAGGGCAGGGCAGCTGAGGTGTCAGGATTACAGTGACCGATCATTGTATCACACTTGAGTGATGTGGCAGCGAGACGAGCAAATATAAAAATGGCCGGAAGAAAAGGAGCTCGAACTGTCCTTTGAACATTTACACATTTTATTACACCGTTCGGCTCTTTCGTCAGATTCTATAGCCATAGTGTCGTGTTGATATATTGACCTTATTTACCTGCTTCTGCTTTGGGGCTCCTGCCTTCATTTCGCAGCCGGTGCAAAATGCCCCCCTGTGCTTCTAGCTCTTATGCGCATGCATACATGCCTGCTTCTGCTGCGTCCCCGGCCTCCATGTGGCTGCGGCACCAGAGGGGCTCTTCCCTGTCGGCCGCGGGCCGCCCCGGCCGAGTCGATGTCGTCGGGCCCACGTAAGGCGCCACGGCACATCCTGCTAACCCTGGCATACCCCTGTCAGTGTGCCTAACCAGACTGACCCCTGTGGCGTTCATTTCTAACCATTGTGCCATTGCTTATAAGTCACCTTTGACCTCCTGATTCGTCATTACCCAGCCAATCACAGCCCAGCCAAGTCTCTGCCGCTCCACCCATCGGTCATCTTGGGGGCTCTGCGGGATCTCTCTGCTCCAAGTCGTTAGTATCTAATATATGATGATAATGATAATTAATACTTCATTGATCCCCGTGAGGAAGTTCTCTCTACGCCTCCCCCAACCTGCTCTCTGTAGGTGAGAGTAAGCTGGCTGTGAAGGGCAGCCACCCATAGCAGCACCCAGGGAGCTGGGGGTTAGTTAAGGGCCTCGCTCAAGGACCCACATGTGCTGAGGCTGACCTCACACCAGCAACCTTCTGATTACAGGCATAGAGACTTAGTCCTCTGAGCCCCACTACAGTCGTTTATTTCAGGAAAAGAAAACTCTTTACTTGAAATCCATTACCTATACAAAGGGAGAACATTTTAAAACAAATTTGAGGAAGCACTTCTTTACACAGCATGTACTTACAGTAATAGAGTACGGAATAGTCTTCCTGCTAGTGTAGTGGAAGCTAAAACCCTGGGTTCCTTTAAATCAGAGCTAGATAAGATTTGAACAACTCTGAGCTATTAGTCAAGTTCTCCCCAACTTAGCTTGATGGGCCGAATGGCCCCCTCTCGTTCGTAAACTTATGTTCTCATGTTCTAGCTGTGCGATTGTTTCACAATATGCAAATATGTGTGCAGATATCCGTTCTAACATCTTCGGTCTGTAAATGTGGGTGCATGTATGTGGTATCAGACTCGAGAAGCTGCTCTGAATGAAGGGTGCATTGGTCAGAGGAACTAAACATGGAAATTGGGGCAGTTCTTGCAAGCTTGGAATCTGGGTCTAGTGAATTTGAATATTAAGTGGGAGGAAGTAAGGTCTGTGCATGCAGTCCAGGACCAGAACCCTGTCCTCCGGATTTCTGCATTCCCTGCAAGAAAGTCCTAAACCCATTTTGCACGGGTGGTGCTGACAGCAGTGCGGCCTGATGGCATTAGAGGGCAGCCTTGCTCCTGTATATGATGAGTTTGCCGTCTCTGCCTTATCCCCACCCAAGCTCAGCCGCGCCAGCCGGCCAGCGGAACCCAGTAGCCTCCACCCACAGCGTGACTGGTGCCACACCTCCAGACCGCCTGCGCTTCCCGCGCGGCACGGCCAGCCGTAGCACCTTCCACGGCGGCCAGCTGCGGGAGCGCCGCACCGCCACCTACAACGGGCCGCCGGCTTCGCCCACCCTCTCCCACGACGCCACGCCGCTCTCCCAGTCGCGCAGCCGCGGCTCTTCCAACCTCTTCACGAAGCTCACCTCCAAGCTCACACGCAGGTAGGCAGGCAGGCAGGCTCCTCTGCACTGTATCCCCTGAACTCTCACGCCCTCTGGTGGTGGTGATTTGGTTGCATTCAAACCCCTGCACTACTTCTGTCTCTGTGCCTTTTGAAGGGTATTATGGACGGTGTTACACCAGCTGCTCCTGGAAGATTATATATACGGCAGAGAATCTTACGTTTCCAGTTAAATGTATACCTTAACTTGACTGCTATCAAAGTATCGACTGTCTTACCCCATAGTCAACCCTGTGAAGTTCCTCCTGTTGCCATTCCTCTCTTCACACTTCAGCAGTATTGCATTCTTTACATGTACAGATTTGTTTATCTGGGTCTTCAGACGTTTCCCTGATGTTTCACTCGGTGTTTCCTTAGGTCAGGCCGCGGGTAGAATGACGGCAAAGGCTGCATATAGGCATTAGTGCTTCGCTCATTTCATGATCACGGATTTGACCTTTCAGAACTAACGCACCACAGGGTGCCTTCGCCATGCTAGACACCAGCCTCTATGGGGCATAGGGATCTATGGTCAGATCAGTCCCCAAAACCTGAGATGCACATGCGCAGACTTTCTCATGAGGAGAGCAGTCTAATTTGGAATAGGAAGGAATTAAGGCTCCAATCTTCATGGCCTTCTCACTGCAATCAGTGTGTTCCTGTTCTGGTTTAGCTTGGTAACCTAATCAGCATCCTGGTCATCTATAGTTCTATAAGTACCTTCATAATGTTCACTACTTCTATTTTTGTTTGTTTTATAGAAACATGTCATTCAGGTTTACCAAAAGGTAGGACCCTCAGTTGGCTTTCTTACATGATTAACCTGAAACTTAATCTTATTTTTAACCTTGACAAAGAAAACGCCTCAGTTTTTGTGTGTTAACCCCTGTGGACTAAGAGCTAAATCTGCTGCTTGTAACTGACCACTACTTTGGTTGCTGTGACCTCTTGGTGACACCCAGCCTCACACTGGAGTGGAGTGTGATTGAGCATGTCTGTGACTTTTTTTTTTTTTCTTCCTTTTGTTCAGGAAGAACAAATCAACATCTAGACTTTGCTAATCACATGTGCATGCCTTTTCTATGAGGGTGTGGTTTCTGCACACGTACTTATCTCTTGATTTACCTGTCACACACTGTTTTTGACGTGCTTTTTTTGCCAGGTAAGTTTGTAAACGTTCTACGCAAAGAAAAGTAGGATAACGACTTGTTTTAAAAAGTTGTAATCTCAGTGATTGTGTGATTGACTGGTAATGGTGGTGATTGAGTTCTGTGGAAAGCAGAAGTCCCCCTTTCGGGGCTGATGGTAAGCAGGATGCTCATGTAGTGCCGGCTGGATCACCCCCATTGATTCGAACGCTGAGGACAGAAGGGTCCGGCGTTGTAGACTTGGGTCTGCTTCAGCAGTGGTTGTTTTTACAAGATGATTCTATCCGGAACACGTTTGATGCCGTTTTTTGACACATATGTTTGACCACCTGACCAGGTGTCATATGCTGCGGGTGTTGATGTTACACCGGCATGGTCTTTGGCGCAGTTTCATAATGAGTGTTTGGGAAAACTGATGGTGACCTTCAACTTGTTTAATAGTTTAAAAGAACGAGGAACACCGACTGCAGGCGATCTCTCAGTTGTCTCCGTGCAACTGTGAGGCTGTCAGAAAAATAGCCAAGGCTATGCTGCACAGGTTTCTGTCCTGCTCCCTGCCCTCCCGTCTATTTCAGGCTGTCGTTTTGTCTGGTTTCCATGTCAGTGTCACCCACACCATCCCTCTGTTGTGTTTTTTTTCCTCCCCCTTCTTCTCTGCTGTGGGTAACACGTCTGGGGGAAATGAGGAGAGGTTCAGAGGTTGGTCAGTAATCTCAGAGCCTCCTGACTCCAGTCTCATAAGGAGGTCCTTCCAAAATGCTAATCCTTGCCCCAAAGGGACTCCCCTTTCCCATGCACAGTGTGCTGTAGCTATTCTCCACCCCTTCCCTATACCCTCCATGTGTACAGTTTAACTCTCGGCTCTTCCTCTCCCCAGGGTCACTAATGACCCCCCCACACAGCAGACTACCAACAAATCAGGGCCTGCCAGCCCCCCCTGCCTCCATGGCAAGGACCAGTAGTAAGTCCACAACCCACAACCTTCCCTCTTACTTGGTTTTTGTTTTCCTGTGATTCTGTCTTGTGTTGAGAAATGTTCACTACTCTGAATGTTGTTGCTATTGATGTTGTGGCTGTGGATTTATTTATTTTTTTGGTCAGTAGATTTTTCCCCCTCCAAATATGGGCTTACTATCATATTCAGGTGGGGAATTAATAATAGGAATCACCAGTGTGGATTAAGGGGTTACCTTAATCCACTTCCCATAATGGCAGCATCTGTGCAGAGCCCACTAATCCTGCTCTGTGTCTGTGGTCCTTTTGAATAAATTGCCCCACAGACGGACTGAAGCGGATTAGACCTCCCTGTTTATTGAAACTCTCTCTAACAAAACCTATAAAGGAAAGAAATCTGCCTGGTAAACCTGGGCGTCTGCCGGTGCCAGTTCTACTGCTCTGGCTGGGCTTCATTTCCTGCTAGTGTGGCCTCAAGCTCAGGGTGAAACCTGCATGCAGAACAGGAGGGGGCGCTATTTCTCCAGTCTCAGGGGCCATCCTTCCACTGTATCCTTACGCCTTCCTGCAGGATAAACAGGAAATTTGGGATTTCTGCCTGAAAGAATCTTCTAGTGATAATCTATGAAACGACCTTTTGTTCATGTGCACATATCAAAAGTATTGCCAGCTTCTAAATCACACAAAATACATCACTGGTCCCAGATTGTTTCCCAGTGTTTTTCCTCTACATGTATTACATTACTACCAGATAGTCTGATTATATATTTATATATATATATTTGTATGAATATGTATATGAATATATAAATATAACATTTTTTTTTTATTTTTTACTGTGAACATGTGACCATACACATTCTCCTGCTGATTTTGTGTGTGTGAAACTGAGAGCAAAAGAGAAGGGGACAAATGGCATTCAGTCCTGGCCCAGTGTGTGTCTCTGGCACGGTCCACTCACACATTTCTGTGCCGGCCAGTCCAAGAAGTAAGACTGAGGGAATCGGCGGCATTGGCTGGGGCTGCTGTTTTGGGTTCTGCTCTTCTGAACAGGATGTGCTGAGGCCAGAAGGCCTGAGCCACTGTCTCATTGCACTGGCAGAATTCAGCACTGCTTTTGTCGGTTCACTTCACGTCTGTTCCTGAGGAGCAGCCTGGGTGAATAATGGTGAAGCACTCAGTTTGTCAGGACCCATGGGGACAGTCCTGAGCTAGAGGGAGGTGAACGACCAGGCGGCTCTGTCTCCTCTCCTGTCCGGCGTTCTACGTCTCTTCTTCCTGTTGTATCACCTCACTGATGGCTGTCAATTTACAAATGGGCTGTTTTCTTTGCCTTCACTCTAAATGAACGTCTTCCTCTTCCTCTCATTTTTTTTTTCTCCTCTGTATCCCACTCTTCTTCTGACTGTGTGTTTAAAAAAAAAAAAAAAAAAAAGACCCCCCACAGCAGAGTTTGAAAGAAACGGGAGATTTGAGGGCTCAAGGTGAGAAGGCATCAGCTGACTTGGGTGTCTCTTCATCACGTATCATATGCCGCCCTCACCCCCAGTATTGTTTGCTCTGCTCTTTTCCTCTCTTGTGTCTTGAAGTCCAGCAGCCAGGGTTCTTCCTGTCCCTACACCCTCAGCTGCTTCTGTCCACAGTGTAGCGTCATCTGAATCAGTTTATTTAGTATCATGTAATGCTGCTTGGAATTATTTTGCGTTTTCAGAATTAAAAGCTCAGCTGCCTTGTTTGCTGTTTGTGTTTCCCCCCCCCCTTTTATTCGTATTTTCGCTTTATACGACTTAATTTGCTAGGAGGCAATATCATGTAGGAGACAGCAGATATACAGATTTGTTGGGCAATAGTGCCATCTTGTGCTAAAAAGGCATTAAATCAACGTATATTACACAATGAGTTTCATGGCTCCCTGGAATTGTAAGCTAATTGATTAGATCATAACTAGGTCAGATGGCTGAAAGGGTTAACAGAGTTATTGACAGCATTTTGCTTGTTGAGCATATAGCTAGAGTTTCAGGTAACGGGCAAATTTTTATCAGTAAGGCTGGTAAGATTGATTGTTTGGCTAGTCTTGGGAATGATTCAGTTTAAGTTTTCATGTGAAGCGTGTCGTCGACAGAAGTTTGACATGAGCGAACGCGGTCATGGCACTGTAACGTGGCTCAGCTGAAGACCCTTACCGTCATAGCGAGGTCGCTTTACCGTGCCTCTTGGCTGGCAACGCGTTCACCGCGATAGTCGATCTCTAAACGGTTATGGCACCTCACAGGCCCACGGCTCTGCCGACCTCTGCATCGCCTGCATCATGTTGTGTCCGTCGCATGTCGGCCCTTATGTGACGCATGCCATGCATTGACTTGATTGTGAACGTGCCTGTGCTTCTGTAGACTCCTTTAGAGAGAGGGGCCATTATGCATGCATGTCTCATTTGTGAAGTTTTTTGTGTGGGGAAAACAAGACCATGTCGTCATGACTCTCAGTGCTCTTGCTCCTGGGATAGCTTGTGGAGATAAGCTGACGTTCATCACCACTAACTCACTCTCCTACCCCTGACAGTCGCAACGTTTCCGGGGACCAGAAGGAGGAGAATAAAGATGCCAAGCCTCGTTCGCTGCGCTTCACCTGGAGCATGAAGACCACAAGCTCCATGGAGCCCAGCGACATGATGCGCGAGATCCGCAAGGTGCTGGACGCCAACAACTGCGACTACGAGCAGCGCGAGCGCTTCCTGCTTCTTTGTGTCCATGGTGACGGACACGCCCACCCAGAAGGCCTGGTCCAATGGGAGATGGAGGTGTGCAAGCTGCCCCGCCTCTCTCTCAACGGCGTGCGCTTCAAGCGGATATCGGGAACCTCCATTGCTTTCAAGAACATCGCTTCCAAAATTGCCAATGAGTTAAAGCTGTAAGATGCACAAAGAAGACAAACGTTAAGACACAGACGCAAATGAATTACGTTAAGCTTACGTTCTTTAAAGTAGCAGTTTCAGAAATGTGTTTTCTCCAAAACACTCACCGGTTATGTATTAAAAACTATGTATAGAATAATGCTTTAGGCAATAATTTCCTGCATCTTTGAAATTATTATTATTGATATGGCAAGTGTATAACTGCTGCAGAAGACATTACAGGAAGTTGCATTGAAGACTTGACCCTCATTCGCCAGTAAGTGCACTACAGCATAGCCAATACCCCCCCCCCCCCCCCCCCCCCACCAACAAAAAAAAAAAAAATAACCCCCACAAACCCCCCCAAGGAAAAACAACCGGGGCCCCGGAGGGGC
>JAABNY020000025.1:14979608-14993424 GCA_015164015.2 Brevimyrus niger | reverse complement strand
TTGGTTGAAAGAATATCTTGGTGTGGATCGAGATGCTTGGTGTGGGTCCTTTGGGAGGGGAGGGCTAATGGCCTCTGATATCAGTCTGGTCTTTCCTGTGTCTGTAGTGCAGATTTAACTCTCTTCCTGTTCTTCCTTTTATGCCAGAGGTGGACAGCAGCTGATAAAACGCTATGTTTGTGCGGCTGGGTTTGGAGGAGGGGGGAGGATGTGGAAAAGGGCAATTGTATTGGTGCTGAGAGGAAGTGTGTGAGGGCGCGACCCCTTCCCCAGAGGTTAGGTCTGCACTATTATCAGGCTTGGGGGGGATACTTACCCCCAGCCCATCGGGCTAAACGATAGGCGGCATGACAACTGGGCGGCTTTTTGGAGCCGCTGATGTCAGCATCGGCCGGGCCGCCCCTGAGCTTGGAGCTCTTAGCACGTGCGAAGAAGCTGGAATTAGCCATGTTTGGCTGGACCAGCTGCCCGTGGCCGGTTCTGAGAATGTCGGGGTCGGACTGGCTGGCTGCTCGGCCCATTTTTCGTGAGGGCACTCGGCGCTGCTGTTTCCTTCTCCTCCTGGGCTGGGTTTATCTCTGCGCGCCCCCCGTGTCAGATACGGTTACTGTGCGGGAGTTTCACAGGAAAAGCACTGTAGGGAGGGGGGACCTTTCCCACAATTCTGTTTACTAGGCTGCCTTCCCTTGGGGTGGGGGGATAATTTTAGCCCCGCTGGTAGTCTTGTCTAGCTTTCTGCACAGCTGTGGGAGCAGCAGCACAGGATCTCAGCTCTGAGCTTTATAACCATAGTGGAAAGTGTGTGGTGGGCAAAGCTCCCTGATTGGTTTGTGAAACGCCCCCCCACCCAGATGTAGTGGTCACATTCAAATGGCTCTCTGACATGCAGTCTGGTTTTATTGTACCTTAAAGCATCAGAATACAAAATTATTGGTTTTGCTCCTTGCATCTACAGCTGACTGACTGACTGGCTGTTTACCGCATTGACATCTCAAGATGTTTTCATGTTTGTGCCCCATCGTGCAGATCGGTGGGACCATGTGACCTCTGCTTGTTTTGGATCAATCAAGTGCAACCGCAGATTTTGAGGGGAAAATGATGAATACTGGTGCCTTTGTCTGTCGTGTCTGACAGGGTGTGAGACGGTGCAGTTCATTTGTGAGGATAAAATATCAGAATCGGAGGGGTCACCCCCACAATGATACAGCAATCCCACAATCCCTCTGGGCTGCTCGGCCAGCTTTGCCAAGTTCTCCAGCTTTAATCTGCGTGGTTGTTAGACAGGTTGGTTCCTGCAGACAGACCTAGGTTTTCCTTAATGCCATCACCTTGACAGACATGCTGTTGGACCTTAGTGACCTCCTCCAAGTAAGTGCTCATCACTGTCCTACCATGACCGTTCAGCTCTGTGTTTTCAATTGGCAGAATGTCATCCATAGTCATTCGTTGTGGGAGTATCTACTTTAAACCAAAGTGAGGGTCAGATTTTAGAGGGTACTTTGTCTCATAGTGCATTCTTTTTTCTTTTTTTTTTGCTGGGGGGTCTTTGTTCTCTAAGGGGGGAGGGGGGGGGTTCTCTTCGGTTTTCCACCTTGTAGCCCCCGCTACAGGACAGCGAGGAGAAAAGCACGTTCGCTTTTCTGTCCACCTCTAACACTGATTCAGAGCCCCCACCTGTGAAGGCCAAAAAAAAACACATTTAGGTCCTTTTTTTAAAGCATGCTGGAAGCCTGGGGGGCACAGGCCTCTGTAAAATTAGGCCTGCATTTGCCTGCTTTAATCAGAATAATTTAGGCGGATGGGGGCATTACAGCAATCCAGCTGGCGTGCTGCTTATTTTTACTCCCCCAGCTGTCCTTGGAGAACCACCCCCCCCCACACTTCGGCATCCATGACTGGGGGAAGTGGGTGGCTGTAAATATTCCATGCATCCCCCACAAGTGGAGCCCAACCCCGACAGGCTGTAGTGTGACCTGGTTGGGGGCATCGTAGCTCTGGGGTCACAAACTGCGATGATCCCTGGAGCCTCTTAACTACCTAGACAGAGTGGCAGTACTGGGTAACACTAGTCTACCCACCCCACCCCCCCCACGTTACCCCCGGCTACATGTGACGACCTCAGGTCAGAGAAGGAATCCAGGCGAGAGGCACTTTCTCTTCTGCTTGCATGTTATGCATTCTTTTTTTTAATTATTATTATAAATACAGAGACGGCCCTATTAGTGGCGACAGTGACGCTTCATTCATCACCGTGGTGCTGCTTCACCAGGACCTGTAGGCTATTAGCCGACCCGCCTCCCCTCTGCCTCTCCCTGCAGATCAATGTTTACATCCTGGGAAGAACCTTCCTCCTGCTGGCCAGAGAGCTCTGCATCAACGCCCCAGCCATTGGTACTGTCCCCTGCCTCCTTTTGCTTTTTATCACACAGAGCCAGGAGTGACACTAGAAATTTGGCACCTATGGAAGCATGTCGTATTGGGCCCTCAACCCAGACCAATCCAATGTGTGTTTGGAATCATTCCAACACCCCTTTACAGTGTCATAGGTACAATCACATTACAGTGTTTGTTCTACTTTGAATAATAATAATTACAACAATTAATTCCAACCAGTGGCAGGAGAATGCCTCACAATGTTAATGTGCCAGGGAGCAAACCATTTATGATCAGACGACAAACCGAATTGTTGAAAGTTGTAGTACTCCTCTTATGCATACAGGGGGCACTGTGTAGCCAAGGTTACTATGGCGTATCAAAAATCAGACAGCAGCTGAATTTGTCAGAGTGAAAGCTCAGTTGAACAATGTGCAGATACACGATTAAGAAGATCCCGGTCGGCATGAGATTGTGATTTGAACTGGTTAGCTGGTGTTTGCTCTCTGCCAACACACGGGTCTGACTATTTCTGTTTTTAGTGGGCACTGTTTTTCTGTTTTCTTTTGATCAAGAATTAATGGCGCCTCCCTGCCTTCAACCCGGCAATCAACAATCTGTAATTGCTCCGCGCTTCCTTCATTACTGAAGATGGCTCTCCATTATCGGTGCTCAAAACAGTGATTATGGGTCTTGATTATAGCTGACCTCAAAATATCATGATTGAAGACGGTGGAGATCTCCATCATTTAGCTTTCTGTCCCTGTGGTACATTGGGGAGGGGGGTGGGTGGGTAAAAAGCTACACCTTGAAATGGTCACCAACCGCTTTTATGGTTTTGCGAGTTCATGAGCTCTAATACAGAACATTTTGCCGATCAGCTTTAAGCTGTAAACAATTAGCTTTTAATTAATGTACAAAACAGTGCACTACCTCGGGCCTGTCCACTAGAAGTGCAGTGAAACTTCATACACTGGACTGCATGCCGCAGCAATAATCGTTAATCAAATATCAGCGTCTCTCTTAAATAAATAGTCGAAGAGCATTCCTTCATCTTAGAAATGGACCAGTCTGTCACCAAGTGAACGGGCGTTCAGTGTCCCATGGTTGTTCTATGTTCTGCTACATTACTCCGAAGGCAAAGGCTTGTGTCGGTTCCTCGCTGACAAGCGCAGAGCGTGACTCATGCATAGAACACCAGCTCAGGGATTTGCCCTCCCTGCACCCCAGTGCCATTGGTGCTGTCTGAAGAGCACTGGAACTGGAAAGTCACCTTTCCGCACTGCACCTCCGTCATGCCCTCCTGCCCGAAGTAGCTGAGCTCATTGCCATCCAAGACGGCGCTGACCGTGTAGAAGGCGTCCTGCTCCACCTGCACCGGGTGCTCGAACCACACCGGGAACGTGTTACTCGACCCGTCCGAGACAAACTTAGTCAAGTTCTGGGCCAGAGTCACTCCCTGGCGCTTGAGTTCGATCTTGACGCTGTACTCGGCCTTGCCGCCACTGGAGCCATACAGGCCCAGCCCCGCTATGAAGATGCGCTTATCCACTGCGAACTGGATGCTGTCGCAGCGCCCTCTGTAACGCCACTGGTTACTGCGGTACGCCGAGGACTGGAAGCGGTGACACCGTTGGGGCGAGAGCCCCTTCCGCTGGGTCATCGGAAAGTCCAGCTTGGGCTTGTTGGCTGCCGTGTACCACAGGAAGATGTCGTGCATCTCCTCCAGCGTCAGAATGTCCGACTGAGCTGCGCCGTCGGCGAACTCCTCCAGCGACATGGTGGGGACCCGCACCAGGTAGAGTGCCCGGCCCAGGACGCTCCGCTTGTTGCGCGTGGTGGGGGGGAGCCCCTGCCGCTTGCACTCGGCCACGGCCCAGTCCAGAACGGCCTCGAAGACCACGGCCTCCGTGGTGTTGAGGGTCTCCCGCGTGAGGATGATCTCCAGCGTGGGCCGGTCGATCTCGCAGAAGCCCTCGGAGCGCAGGGCCAGCTCGGCCTGGGCGTCGATCACCTCCCAGCAGCGCTGCGTCAGCTCGGGCTCCTCGAAGAGCCGGCTCTGGGACAGCAGCACGCAGGCGTTCTTGGCCTCCAGGCTGGTCTCCAGGAAGTTCACGCAAGCCTTGGCCAGGGCCGGCACGATGTACTTTTTGGCAGCGTACAGGGTGGCCAGCACTGTGTCGGCCTCCAGGTCGATCTCATCGCTGTACATGTACCTGAGAGAGGAAGAAGGCATGAGAACGAAGACCAGGCGTACTGTCCCATCAGCGGGAGATGCTGGCTGTCTTATTTATGGGGCACAAGCCTTACATACTTTAAGACTGACCCTATTAGCTGACCGGGCACTTACTTCAACAGAATTAGAAATGCAGCGGGCTCTACATCTGGGATGTGAATTTCCGACTCCCCCTCGGCCAGGTCCCCATAGAACATAGCGCAGAACACGGAGCTGCCCACTGCCAGCACATACTGATGGAGAAAGCAGCAAAACTGAGCTCGGATCGGCGGCGCAACACTGACCGATCGAGCCGCGAAACGTGCGCTCACCTTGTGTGCGGGGACTTTCTGCGCCTCCCCCGGGGGACCGACGATGAAGTGGACGTCTGCCATGAGCTCGTTGTTAAACATTAATGCATTCCTACGAAAAGAGAAATGGTAATAATAATCAGCAAAGTCATTAAGTATTCCGTAAAGCAAAGAGAGGCGTATTCGGCACTAACTTAATTTAGCGGTAATGGGCGCCCCGAGACTCGGAAACATAATCGCATCGCTTGAATGGCATCGCATGCATAAGTACCACGGCACAAACTGCACACGGATAAACGACAGGCATATATAGTTTAAAAGCTACCTCTCCCGCAGCGTGGGATGAGAGCACTGCCAGCTGCAGGTCTCGACGTTGTTGTTGTTGATGTTTTGCTGGGCGGCGGTGGTGGTGGCCTCACTCGCGGTCTGCGTGACCTGCACCACGCTCTTCTTTGCGGTGGCAGTAACCGCGGTGCCGTTATTCGGGAGGCTGGTGTGTGTGCTTGCAGGGTACAACTCTGCAGCCATCTTCTTCTTCAGGGACAGTGTCACGATCTCATAGCATACTGGGAGCCTACCCGAGTGCTTCCCACTTTTTTTGGACTTTTTCAGGGTTTCTGGAAGTAGAAGGAGAAAAGTCAGACACTTCATGATCCGGCCATGAAGGCAGTCTTGAGCTTCTGGCATCGGCAGACCAAGTGAGCAATCAAAGCGACGGCCGTGCTGTAAACCGTTACGGACGGTGTTCGGTGATAAAATCCTGGAACGCAGCACTTATTGCGACTTGATTAAATAACCCGTTAGAATTATTTAAGTACGGTATAGGGAAATAAATAGAACAAATCCTGCAGAATCGTCTTTACCAGCCGGGACTTAAAATGCACCGTCAGTATATCCGTCCGGTAGAGTTAATCCAACTTCAATACTTTTTTTCCTTTTTCTCATCTCATCTTTTTATCCTAATCGGTAGGTATCCTGTTCGATGTGGTCCTTTTATATTCCTTTTTTGGATTCGGTGAACTCAGAAATGTGAATCGTAGCCTTTATTAGTCCGTTTTTCCCCAGAGGAGGAAAAGCCTGCCCGAGATGCAGATGTTTTGTCAAAAGCTATACAGATCCAAGCGGGTGTCCTCAGTGTGTATTGTGCACGTACGATGTGAATAACAACACTAGCGCTCGGCGCTTTTCTTCTCCCCCAGTGGCTGTAGTTCATATTCCTCGTGACGCCCCATTCTGTCCCGACAAATCAGTTACCCGCATGGTCGTGACGCAATACCGAAGCCCCTCCCCTGAACGGTCCGCCGTTTAGCCGCCATGTACCTTACACGTCACTCTTTTTTTTAATGCAGTTACTAATAAAACCAAGCGTCTGGGCATCGATAACAAAATATTGATTCCCTTCTATGTTTTGAAGTGCTACGTCAGTGTGATACCTTTTAATTTCGTGCCTACGCAACGTACGACGCTTTGATGCAAAACATAATTTATAAAGTTTGTTAAAATGATCTCCGAAAATAACATTAATGCTGTTCTTAACTTTGAATTAAAGGAGTCTGTTAGTATTTCCTACCCTGACTGGTATTCTGTGCTTTTTAAAAAGGCATATGTAAAACATGAAACTGTTAAACGATCTGTGATGTAGGTTAAATTGGAACCGGAGTGTAAACATTGTGCGTCGAAAGTGTATCATTTTTACCCTTCGCGTTTCATTAGCATTTCGATACATGCTGGTTGATTATTGATTCTTTAGGTCCACCTCGTACATTCATTCTGTTTAACAGCCACTTAAATACACGAAGAAAATACAGAAAGGACCCTATCTCCCAGCTGAAACGTATTCCCAGGTCCCGTGTGCCGTGACGATTATTTCTGCCTGGGCTGAAGCTCAAACGCGTAATGCGTAACTGGTTACCTTTTTAATTTAGGGCCGTCCGATTCTCCTTTTTAAAAATGCCTTCAGGTTTGGTTTCTGGAAACCCCATCGGAACCAGAAGCCATGTTAAATCCGGAGATGGGGATGATGGAGGGGGTTGGGCGTGCTGGATCGCGTTACCAGACCGGTCTCCCTGCTTTCCAACAGAGGGCTCCTGCGCCGCGAAGCGCGAGCGATTCAATCCGCGCGACAGTCCTGTGGCCCGAAACCCAAGTATTACCGGTCCTGTGTATGTGCTTAATTAGAGACGAAGACATTTATTAAACCTTAAGGAGACAAAAGGGCACTTGGTCCTGAGCATTCACCAGTGCCTGTTAAAGGCGTCTTCTGAAGAACAAGTTCATAACCGGTTATTTTATTGCAGCAAGGGTGTAGATTTGGATGTGGAGGACAGGGACTTGTCCATGCCAAAATTGTAGGAGTATCATATGTGTTTAGGGGGATGGGGGTTAGGGTCCGATCTGATCCCTACAATGTTAAATCCTAACCTTGTATTGAAATATGGTTTTGTACTGTACATGCACTTATAGCAGTGTAAATAAATTATAGTGCTAATGCATTTTATGAAAAACAATAGAGACGCAAAAGAACAAAACGTTCATCCACAAGCTCCATCTTAAAAATGTGACATCCATATATAAAAGGAATTGGAAGGGAAATATTTGTTTAGTTTCAATGATGGGGTTGATTCCGTGCCCTTATGTTTTCTGTATGCAAAGAAACCATTAATTTTATGCCACCTATTCATCAATGGAGGGTTGTGTGACAGTCAACATCATTAAGGTTTAAAGAAATAAAACTGATATCGAATGACTTACTATAGCCTGTGATGCACATAGCTGTGATATCTGTACCTTCGCAAAATGTAAAAATGGATTCGTCTCAGGTTAGTGGGGGTGTGTTACGGAGACATGTTTCCTGCTAAGCCTGGGATATTTGTTTATGTTCAGGCTACCTTGCCCGCTTGGGCACGGGGTTCAGTGTTTGTCTCTGTGCTGCAGCCGCGGCTCCAGGTTTAAACGGGATGACGTCTCCTGCTGTAGGGACTCTGGCCGGCGCGGCCGAATGGAACCTGCCGACTTGTTACAGCATGAGCTCAGGCTCTGCACTGCAACACAAAAGGGTGGCGTGGGAGGCTGCTGACAAATCAAAACCCTCAGCACACTGATATTTCAGCATGGAAATGTCAGGCGCCACTTGAGTTTGTATTTCGCTAAACCCTGGATCAGTCGCTGGTTGGCCGAGCGGCCAGTGACGTAAGTGATGTAAGGCCGGGATCGCCTCGGATCGCTTCCCGTTGATGCGGATGGTCATGCGGTTGGGGGCGGCGGACGGGGCGGCTGTGCGGGGAGATGCTCCAGCTTTCATCTTCTGTGCCCCCCCCCCTCTCCCAGATCCTTGCTTGTACATCCCACGCTTCGCCCACATGCTGGAGTTCGGGGAGAAGAACCACGAGGTCTCCATGACGGCGCTGCGGCTGCTGCAGAGGATGAAGCGCGATTGGATGCACACGGGACGCCGGCCGTCGGGGCTTTGTGGTGCAGGTACGTTGCCACGGAGATACCCTCCCCCCCCCCCCCAAAGACCTTCTGCTGTCATTGGCAATTGGAAGCCCTGGCTGGCATCTGCAAATGTGTTGGTCTGGGGCAGGGGGCAGCCACAGGACCTTCGCCGGGGCTATGTGGGCGCTGCTCTGGGCCCCCCCCCCCCTCGCTCATAAGCAACGCCTCCGCCGCAGCAGCGCCTGAATAATTAATCGCCCATCATCAATCATTCAAAGGATCCGCTTACGGTGGGGAAGGGAAAGTTTAGCGCCCACCCTGAATATGAAATGGACAAGTCGGGGCCCCCACGCTGGGGGGGCCAGGCTTAAGAAGTGACGCTCCAGCTCGGTCTGTGAACTTTGTGATAATGTGAGCGTGGAGGAAAGCGGGCTCTGCAGGGGAGGGGCAGGAGCGGCCTCCGTTCACTCATTATGTAACGGCGTGGGAGGGGCTTCGTGTGATGTCATGGGCAGCCTCCTCAGCCCTGCCCGTCCGTGGACGGTAATACATGGCTCCCGTTTCCCCACAGCGCTCCTGGTGGCCGCCCGGATGCACGAGTTCCGCCGCACCGTCAAGGAGGTCATCTCGGTGGTGAAGGTGTGCGAGGCGACGCTGAGGAAGAGGCGAGTGCCGCCGGTGGCCGGGCCGGCTGTCCCGCTCAGAGCCACGGTCCCCACCATGGGACTCCCTCCATCTCCGGTGGCACGGAGAGCAGCCCGTCTAGGGGATTGCGATCGTAACCAAACATGACGTGTTCAGACAGCCAGAATAATGTCTCCGCTGACCCACGTGGCTGGTGTTTATGAGCTGTGAAGGCCACCGTATCGCTGACTAAGCTTTATACATATATATGGCTGACTCCCGAAAGCCATGGGGTGAAGACGATCCATTCAGGAGCTTTTAAAGTGATACCTAAAAACGTGCTGAATCTGTCGTTCAATTTCTGATAGGCTGACAGAGTTCGAGGACACGCCCACCAGTCAGCTGACCATCGATGAATTTATGAGGGTGGACTTGGAGCAGGAGTGTGATCCACCTTCGTTTACTGCCGGCCAGCGGAAGATCCGCCTAAACCAGGTAAATAAGTGGGTGTGGGGAGTTTCAGCTTCCCTGTGCCCCCTGTCTTGTAGACTGGCTATACCTCACTTTGAACACAGTTGTGTTTAATTTTAGCAGTGCGTCACTCTCGTTCTCACCTTAACCGTTTGTGACTTTTTTTTTCTGTTTGTAAGCTGGAACAAGAGCTGGCCAAGAAGATTGATGAAGTTCAAGGTAACTCTTTGTCTGCGAATGTTTAATGAGCGTTTGTGAGCGGCAGGTGATGCTTCAAGCGGCCCCCGTGTCCCCAGAGCCGGCGTCACTGGACTCCGTGTTTCATCTCCGCAGGGGAAATCTGCAGCTACCAGGACGAGATCGAGCTGGAGCTGGAAAGCAGCCGGCCAAAGCTGAAGGGGCCGTACGCCTCGTACGCTAGGGAAGGTATGCGTGCGTGTGCATGCGGTCCTGCCTCCCAGAATGCTGGACGTGTGTGTGTGTGTGTGTTTGTGTGTGTGTGTGGGGCAGTATACCTCAGCCTGAACAAAGGGCTGGGACTCTGTCATTGTGCAGCCGGACTCGTACTTGCGAAAATAACTGGTCTTGGCTGTCTGGTCAGGCATAAAGTTTTCGAATGGTGAAATTACGAAGCGGGACTAATTAAGCATTTCCGTGTGGATTTCACCAGCACCTTTTCTCCTCCAAAGGTGGAATTTGTATATATATATATAAAATTAGCCCCATCTTAATTAAAGCATCATTTTAGGCCCGTTTAAATGAGGCTCTTAATCACTCGCAGTTGCATTGATGCTGAGATGGGCTGTTTGCTGAATGTCAGACCCAGCGATTAATGTCGATTAATGGCTCCTCGTTTGGATACGGTGTTTGCCGCCCACAGTGACCCCCACTGACCCGGCCCCCCCGCCCTTCCCGTCTCCCCCAGACTCCAGCGATGATTCAGTGTCGGTGGCCTCCGGGTTGCCCGGCAACGAGGACGACGCAGACGAAGAGCTGGAGGCGGCCGCCCAGCACCTCACCAAGGACTTGTACAGCGAGCTGATGCCCGGGGCAGGGGAGGCTTCGCAGGCAGAGGGGGAGTCGGAGGCCGAGTCGGAGCAAGTGCTCCTTCCCAGATGCCCCCCGCTGGCCTCACTGCTAGGCCCCCTCCCCACTGCAGCCAGCCTGGGTCTCACGGAGTCTATCCAGAAGTGCATCACCGAGAAGGATGTGGGTGAGTTAGGGGTGTCCCGCTGCACTCCTTGCTGCTCCCTTTTGACCTTTGACCTCTCACTGCTGGCCTCATGCTCAAATCGTGAGTTTGGTTTTGGTGAATGGTGCCGCCTTAGCGGGGCCTCCGCTTGGGTGGCTCTGTACCAGCTGATATCGCCCTGGGCGTTTGAGGGGCCCTGATGTTCGGCGAATCAGAGCAGTGCTTAACGCGGCCTGCAGTGTGCTGTTCCCCTTTTCACTCGCTCCCTCCCTTACACGGCGTGTTGCTGGGGAGGGGGTTTCCCCACAGAGCCACGTTCCTCTAGGGGTGGTGTCCTGCAGTCCCCAAGGTCTCTCTCTCCGGTTTGAACGTGGCGTTTCTTCATCCTCGCAGTCCTCCTTGGCTCACCCTTCTAGATCGGGCCTGAAATCTGTTTTTTGGTTCAGCACCGGAAGTCGTCTGATTCATGCATGTACATATTTACAAATCAACACTTTATGCTAAGGATGGCATTTTTTCGGGTGTTTAACCTGAAGTTCCTGAGTGTTTTTTTTTTAAAAAACAAATTTGATCAATCTCAGGGGAAACTGACACTCTGAGCTGATAAAATATGATTCTTGAAATGTGGTATTAAAAGCCCATCTATACAGGTACGCGTTTAACGACTATGTATGCGGATCTTAGGCAAACCCACTTTTCTTACCAGAAATATATATAGTACTGGCACAGACTATATACATACAGCATACACAGTACTATACATCTTAAAAATCTTGTATTTTATTACAATAGCAACAGTAACTAATCACATATGATAAATACACACAATGATAGAATAGTATTATACTCGCCCGCGATCCTTATAATCCTCCATTTAACCTTGAGAAGCGTAGATCGCGAAATGCGCCCTGCCTATCTCACGTCCAGTACTATTCACATATTTTCCTTTGTGCTTTATTACTTTTAATTTAGTTTCAAGGTCTATTGTTTTTTGGGAGTACTTGTAGAACTTGTTTGATGGTGTTTGTGGTTCCATGCGACACTTGAATATTACATAAGTAGGAGCACTGGCTTGCGAATCTCACTGCGACCGTGTGTGTTTGCATGCTGTCGGCCGTGCCGTGAGCAGCCTGCTACGCGGTTTCATGTCTAGTTTGGGATGGTGTTCAATTCGATCTGTGCTATTTCTGCGGGAACTTGATCGTTAAAGATGGCTGGTTGGTAAGCGATGCTTGCCTGTATTTAACCCATCCGATCTGAATGCGCAGAGTATCTCTGTCCCTCCTGATTTGGTTTGTCTGACTCCCTTTCAAGCTCCCTCCCTCATACTGTTTTGGATAGCAGTCCTTGATATCCATGTGTTTGAACATGCATGGACGCAGTGTCTACCCCCCTAAACCTGCTCCACAGCAGTCTGTAGTCCCGTGCCCGTCTGCTGGGTTTTTCCTTTGCTTTCATCGTTGTGAGGGGGCGGGGTTGGGGCGGGGTTTGTGCGGCTAGGTTAATTGTGGTGGATTTTTGCTGCCAGTGTTTTTTTTTTGGAGGGGGGGGTGCCCTCAGCCCCTCAGCCCTCAAAGCTAAGGGGGCGGGAGCGGTACCTTGTGATTAGCCTTCGCTCGCTCTCTCATCGACACATTGGGGGGTTCTCTCTGTTGTGGGGGTGGGGACCTCTGAGTGGCTCCTATGGATGTGGGGAGACGGGGCGGTGTAACGAAGCGGGATGCATCTAAGCCTGAACAGGAGATACTCCAGGGTCGCCCAGCAGCACAGAGGATGTTCAGTGGCTCTGGGATCATACTGGTGGATCTGCATTCAGTCTCCTTTCTGAATGGCTGCTGCTGCTGCTGCTCATTTGTTAGAGAGATTTGATTTTGTTTTGCTCAGGCCATGATGAACTCCGAAACCCTACTAAGGACTTCCTGTGTCAGACTCCTCGGTAAATCTGCTCCCCCTGCCCTGACCACGACCCCCGACCCCCAACCCGCACCTGACCTCAGATCAGATTTCTCTGTAGAAGCTCTGCGTTGTGGTCAGGATGTGACCCCACAGCAGTTTGGGGCTCCCGGGTGACGGTCCCTCCCCACAGGACGTTCCTCTGTGTCACACCGCTTACTAGGCCATTTCTCCAGGAAGGCAGGGTTACCAGCATTCGCCCCAAATAAAGCAAAAAATATAAAAAAATGCCTGGCTTTGCACCTCCACCCAGGAGAGGGGAAAGGGCAAATTTAACTGAAAATCTTGCCTGGGGTGAGCTAATTCCAGCCCTTGCTGTATGTCTGAGAGCCTCATCTCAGAAAAAGAGAGCATGAAATCCAGCATCAGCAGTGTCAGGTGTGGAAATCTTAAGCTTTGTTCTGATTGGCTGGTGCCCCCCCCCCCCCCCAGAAAGGCTCTAGCCGCAGATGTAACCCCTCTCAGCATGGCGCGATGGCATAGTGGCCCACGTCACGTGATCGGCTGACCTAAGATGCTGGCCGCCAGCCCCCGGTCCCCGGCTGTCGGACGGCCCGTTCCGAACTGATTTCCGTCCCGGCTGGCCGCCACGCTGCGCAGTCTCTGCCCCCGCCCCCACCGCACGCCATCTGAGGTGCGGGCCGGGGCAGTTAAAAGCGCCTGTTATTACCCCTCATCGGGGGTCGCACTCACTGTGGGGTAAAAGATGGGGGCAGCTTAACCCCCCCCCCCCCCCCCCTCTTTGCCGCGGTACAAACGGCAGCCGCAGTCATCTGCCATGTGACCCCACGATGATGTAATTAGGAATCTGCTCTCCTGCCATGACATCACAACTGGCACTGGGCCACATTGGCCGGCTTTGTCTGCTCTCTTAAAGAGACAGGCGGCTCCCAGATCCTACCCCGCGCTTCACCACCAGCTTTTCTCTCTGTCTGTATCTCTGGCACCTCGCGCTGATGTTTACTGTACTTCTCTGCTCACCCTAGTGTTTAAAAGGCTCTTTTGATATGTTTGGCCCATTTTATTTTTCCCCCACTTCGCGCTGGTGCTTGGGCGGCCCCCTGCTGTAGATGCTGCCCAGGCCTCGCGCGCTGAGCTGGGAGTGGGCTGACAGATGGCACGACACACCCAACTACCCACAAGTGGGTGTCTGCGCCAGACCGCTGGGGGACCTTTAATGGAGGTTGCCCTTGATACAGCAGGAATGTACTTGGATTGGCGATCAGGGGACTTTTTCCCAAA
>JAABNY020000025.1:14958658-14969176 GCA_015164015.2 Brevimyrus niger | reverse complement strand
ACGCCTTGGCGTTCCCGCCCCCCCCCCCCCCCCCCCCCCCCCCCCTGCGGGGTGACAGCGGCAGAAGCGAAGCCGCGTCAGTCATGTGCCTGGTGTGATCATGGTGGTGTGATTTCTGACGGGCAGCATCCTGCCCTGTCACAACATCCTCGAGGCTCGGAGATCACTGCCAAGGCTCCGCCTTCCGGCGCTCCAACCGACCCGCAGCTTCTCTAAATCCTTTACTCTCCCCCCTCCCCCCCAGTCTTCATGTGACCTGTAGGTCATCTTTTATTAGGCCATATAAAGCCGCTACTCTAATATCTCGTCAAAAATATCGTCTAAAAATAGTACCGTAGCTTTGCCGCTACAGTCCCTGTACAGGGCTGGGGTCAGAAAGAAACACACAGCCATAGGTCTTTTTTTTTTTTTTTTTCTTCACGTGTCTGGAATTACCCAAACAGAATCACTGTTAATCACATGGCTGGGCTGCGTGCTGCACAAGATCCGTTCCCCCGAACGGAGTGTTCGACACACATGGGTCCGCTAAGCCTGCAGGCTCTTCCCTGTGACACCTAATAGCTTCATTGTTTTTCGTCCGGGAGTTCCGAGGGCAGAAGCTGAGGCCTCATGCCTTTCCCCTTCGTCTCTCCTTGGGGGGAGCAGGCGGAATATGCTGCGGAAGACGTCCCGGATCGCCCGATTGGATGTCGACGGAAGGCCTGCCGAAGGGGCCCCCCCGTGATGTCAGTGTGTGGCGCTGATGTCTGCAGTGACCTGGGAGGTCGGGGGACCCATATGTTTTGTCTTTGTCTCTCCGTCCATCTGCTGACGCGTGTGAGGGGAGAAACGCGGGGGTCGGTCCGGCTCGCGTGGCGCAGGAAGTGCTCTGATGTGTAAATGCACTGCTTAATGCGTCACAGTGAGCAGGAACGCGACTGCAGCCCCGCCCATGATGGTATCCTTGATAAAAGGCCTCTTGCTTTCCTCCCTTCCGTAATTTGAGAGTGTGTGCCCCCGCCCCCCCGTCCTGGTGTCACCTGGACGCCGCCCCTTCGGCCTGCCGCCCCGCCATGTCCTCAACACCTGGCCTGTCGCTTGTCAGCACTTTCACGCTACAGGGTATCCCATTAACATCACTGGGCTTGCGGCTGCTTTAATCTCCGGGGGTTGCGGGGGTCACGGCCGTGCCGGCAGCCCCCCCCCTCCCCCCACACCCCGCCGCGGTGCCGTCCTGGCACCCACTGGCACTCCCCTCACCGGCTCGTCGGAGACATGCCGGCCGACGGCGCTGAAATGTGCTAGCCGCTCCCCAGCTGTCCCGATTAGGGATGTGCTGCGGTGCCCCTAGGCTGCGGGGAGCTGGCCAATGGGGGGAGGGCGGCCTGACAGATGTCCCTGGGTATGGCCGCCTCTTTGTTCTGTGTGCGTCCATACCAGCTGAATCGGGCCTTTTCGCTGGACCCGAGCTGACCTTGCATGTTGGAGCTTAATATCTCAGTTTGACTGGCGGTCTCCCTCCATGCCTCCATGCATGGGCAGGTGAACAAATAAGGTGTAATTCACCTGCAGGGAGGAGGGTGTGGCAGAATCACTGGAGGTTTATATCTTACCTTTTATTTGCGTTTCGTTTTTTTTTTTTTTTTTAAATGCATCTTCTTGTCTCTGCTTGCTCCCTCGTTTTTGAGCTTGGTTTTCAACCGGTTGCCACGGCGATGAGGGCCCTTTCTCGGGGGACCGATGCTATCTGAACTTGGGCGAAGATTGGACACGACTGTAATTACAGAAATAATGGATCCGCAATTAGGCAAAAGGCTGATTTGCGAGGCGCTGAAGTGACACATCAGATAGAGAATTGGTTTCTGTCCCCCGGGACAGTGGTGACATGCCGGCTTTTGAAAAATGAAAAAAAAAAAAATAAAATTTTTAAGAACGAGACTCTCTGAAGAGTAATTCCCTCCACAGCATGGTTGATGCACTTGCCCCCCCCCCCTCCCCCTCCACTCCCTAAGAAATGCTGATGGAAGATAGAACGCTGTCATGGACACCCAGAGGATCTGGCCACCATGATGGATTGAAAGCTGCGGATTTATCTCGCTGTGAGGCCGTTTCATTAGCGCGGCTGTCAGCCCATCTGGCTGCCCTGGAGGGTGGACCACCTGAGGGGGGGGGGGACGCTGGCTGCTCCCGTGGTCCCTCTGCCCTCTGCCCTGCTGTGAGTGAGCCCTGTCAGCAGTAACCAGGCTGCCGTATGCTGGGAGCACATGCATGCAGCACAGGCCATGTAAACAGTGTGTGTTTTTGTTTGTTTGATTGGCTGTAGTTTCCGTTGGGTTTTGATTTGATTGGCTCTCGGTTAATATGGAGGTCAGTCTTAATGTTTCCCCGGTGTCAGTCGAGAGTGAAGCTGTTCCCTCTCTGAGACAGTGAGGGATGTTTGAGCATGCGAGTGTCACTCCCCCATTGGCTTTGTGTGGCTTTAGGCTGTCGGGCCGCTTGGGGAGGCCGGGTGCTTCGTGACGGATGATTCCGGCATTGACGGTCGGACTCGGTGCCTTGATGGGGCAGGTGGGTGGAGGGGGTGGCGTCCGGCCCCCAGGGCAGAGAGCGCCGAGGCCTTGTATCCCTCAGGCCGTCTCTGTGGGAGGTGGCCCACGTACCGCAGCCAGAGGACGGGCCAGGCGTGGCCATCAGAGACCCAGGAACCCAGCACTGCCCCAGCCCACCTGACTGCATGCGTGGCTCTCAGACGGCCGAGACCCAGGGGGGGGGGGGAGAGAAGCTGGCAGCCTGCTGCCGCTTTTCCTGCAGTGCTGCGGGGGCCGCCGGCACACAGCCCCCCGCACTAAGGACCTTCTGCCTCCCTTACTGTTATTTATTACTCTTCTTCAGAACTAAACATGTTTTCCCGTAAATAACCAGACCCGTTTCCCTCTAGTCCTGTGCGGGAGGAAAAACAGCCGTTTAAAAATCAATAGCGTCGGTGTTGGGTTGGGCCGGATAGCTCTGGGGGGCCCAACAATCGATCCATTCGGCTCGGTGCGGCTCGGTGCTGCCAAGCTGAGGTCGGTCCCAGGGTGCAGGGCAGAGATGAATAGGGGGCTGTAGTCTTAGCGGGAGCTGGGTTCCTGCCAGTGACGTGTGTGTGTGTGTGTGTGTGTATCCGCACATTCACATGCACTGAAATACGCCACAGAGGAGTCCAGCCACCAGCTAAAAAAATAAAAAACATCCCTTTGGAAGATTCTTCATCATTATGTTATTTACATGTGGTCGCCGCTTTGCTTTTTTTCCCCAGGGTCCCTGCGTTCTGGGTGTCTGAGCCCCCCCTGCCCCCCCCGTGTTAGTGAACCAGCGGAGATGACAGGACACATGTGCAGCACCTTCCAAACTCAGGAAATGTGCTCTGGCAATCGGAGAGACTCATTAGTACGGTGCCGGGCGTGTAATTCAATTAGACGGCTCCAGTCTGAGAGCCCCAATTTGCCCTCCCCCACCCAGAAACCTCCCATCTTACGGTCCCGTGACGGCGGCGGCAGCACGTCAGCTGACGGCTCTGTGCTGGTGTTCCGGAGCGCTCGCATTGGATGTTTCTCTAATGAGGTCTGACAAAGGCTGAGGCCTGAAATGCTGAACACATTTTCTTCCTCCTGAGGAGATTAATTAGATGCAGTTTCCCTTATCGGCGTGTGAGGTACTTACAGTGAGTCTTCAGGGAGGCTGTGAGAAAGATGCTAATTTAAATTGCTAGAGATCTTTCCTTTGTGCTTTCCTGCGGGGGCCGTCACCTGCCTCGCTCACTGCCACTTCTTTGTAAACGTGAATCTCGTTTGTGTGGTAGAATCGTCCCTTTGCCTCGTTTGGCTGGAAACTCGCATCGGCTAGCCTTTGCTGTGTGGACAAAAGCAGAGCGTCAGTCAGGTCAGGGCCCAGTGGGACCGGCTGTGCTGAGGCGCCTCATGGTTCTGCGTGGTTCTGCATGTGCACGAGTGACCCGTCCGCCGTCCTGCTGACCACACGCTCTGCAGCACCTCACCTTTTCCCCTGTGCTGCCGTATGTGTCCTCATGGCCTGTCTGCTGTCCAGCTGGCTCATTCACCACTCGCCGTACCCCCCCGGCTTAGCAGAGCAGCCTCCGCGTTTGTTCTTCATTTCCTCTGACGACTCTGACGTGGATGTTGTTTTTTTTTTAAACCCCTTCCCCCTTCCTTTCCATATCATATCTTTTTAATATTTTTTTTTACATTAATTCGTTCTTTAATCTCGGCCTCTTAATAAAGGGCTTATTTGGTCTTACTAAACTTGCACTAAAGTGTTAAGTTTGTCTCAATTGACGTTCTTGGGTGAGAGGTTTAAGTGCTCATTGAGCAGTAAGGAGGGTCTTTATGTAACAACTGGAAATGGAGTTTATTTTTTCCGTTGCACAATGCGAAGAGGAATACTCATCCTGCGGTCCTGACGGCTGCCTTTGTCCTTCTCCATCACCATCTCTCTTCCAGGTTAAGGCCATTGATCTCAGCCCACGTTGGTAAGAAGCCTGCCAGCATCCAGGTGAGCTCCGCACTTCTCCCCGCCGCCGTTCCCGCCGCGTCCTCTGGCTGAAGCGCAGCCTAATCTTCTCGGTCCCGCAGACTCCAGGCTCACGCCGCCGCTGCCTTCCCTTGAATGTTGCCCAAGTTATGGCCGCTGCATTCCAAATGCTCCACTCCCCTCTCCCCACGCAGTTCCCCAGGTGCAGTAGGTTGTGCGAACCGTACCTTCCCCGTGCCAGCGGCCCTGGCTCAGTCGGTCCCAGTCGCGGCGTTCGAATCGGCGGGCGACAGGTGGCGCTTGGCAGGAGCCGCCGCCCGACTGGTGCCCCGATGTTACGCCGTCAGTATGGCTCACAAAACGCGGCCCTGCAGCCAGCAGCGGAACCGGCACCGGGGCGGGTCTGGTACCCAAAGCCGCTACCCCCCCGTATTGATTGCAGGCCCCACCGTCTTGTAAACAGCACTTTTAGTTTTCACCACATATAATTAACAGGAACCTGACTTTTTTTGTAATGACTTTGGCTGGATGATTGACATCACGGCCTGTAGTGTGATCGCAGTAATCCCCCCTCCCCAGTGTCATTCTGTTTATTTCAGAGGCAGTATCACCTGTAGACCGACCCTCCCCCCTCCCAGCTGGCAGCTCTTTCGGAGCAGCTGTGTTTAGTACATGCAAACCACGCATGTTTATTAACCAGCGCCGTACAACATTCCTGCCTAATCCAATCAACTCCTGACATCTGTGGATATGCGCCGTCTTTGTTTTTAAAATTCGCATTAAATGTAGAGCTACGAAGGAACAGAACTACGAAAGCAGCCCCCGCTGCGCTTTCCCCTTTTCACTGCAAAGCCGGCTCGGGGAAACAATGGTCCCTCCGCGGTGTGTCCTTGCTCGTGAGGTACGACAAAGGACAGGAAGGGCGGCAGCCGTAGCAAACGTCACACTTCCAATTTTGGAGCATTCAGTCGAGGAATGAGAGCGACGAGGAACGGTCCCGTGGATGAGTGACGAGCACAGCTCCGGTCCTGTGGAGGCCCCTGTAAGCGGCAGCCTGGTTTTCTTGTGATTTTCTTGTTTATCTCTGTGTGCTAAACGTCTCCATGGCACACCACACACCATTTACTGCGAATGATTTTCGCCGTGTTTACATTTTATGATGTCTACAGCTGAAAATCTGACATCTCCGTTATCAGGCTTTTGTGTGTAAGTTTATTTATTTATTTATTTATTTATTTTGCAAGCTGTGAATCTTTTCGATTTCGGTCCACAGAGCTTCATCTCGCAAGGCTTGTGGAAGACGTTCACATGCTAGTGCATATTAATTCAATTTTGTATATGTAATGTAGAATTATAAAAATCCTGCTCAAAGCCCTTGTCGTTCCGCCCCCCAAAAAACTGATCCAGTGAATTGAGAACATATTCAGAGGTGGTTCAGTGTGCGGATGTGAGATGTGAGTAACGGTTTGTGGAGAGTAAGGTTTGGTTGAGGCCATGTTGGTGGCTGCAGGTTAAGTCCCTGTTGTACCGCTTACAAGCCGTCTGCAGGTTTCTGCTCGTCTCGTCTAGTCAGCTCAAGCCCCCCCCCCCCCGGCCAGTGAGACTGCACTGTGTGTCGGGCCACTCAGCGGGGCCACATCTCTGCATCAGGCCATCAAACACCACGTCTGCAGGACGCCTACGCAGTTATGCTTCAGAGAGTCAGAAACCGCTGCACTTTCACAGAGCTGGGAGGAGTGTGGAAGTCAGCGTGCGACGTTCCTGCATTCGTTTTTGGGTGCAGTGGGGAGACGGCTGTACTGTGCCGTGTGGGGAGTCACTGCACATGTACCGGGAAGAAAGCACTGCCACAAGGTGTTGGGGTCAACTGGCCTGTTGCTATGCAACCCTCCCACCAATCTCCTGGGTGCTCCCGAGGGCAGGGGAGTTTTCAACTGCCTGTAGCTGAATGAACAGCAAGCCAGTGTTATATAATGTTGCCTTTATTCTTGCAAAGGAGGGGACCAAAAAAGCCTGTTTTGCAGTTCCCTGGCTTTTTCCCCTGATTTTTATAAGAAAACAAAAACAAACTTTGAATCCGCTCAGGCGAAGGCAGCGGTTGGCCAGAAACTGCCGCGAAACGCCGTGTTTTTCCCTTTTTCAAACTGCACAGCAGTAGAGGGCCGAGTCCCAGTTTCCTTGCTTGAATTTAGTCAGCCTGATGCCGCTCCTGGGGTTTTTAATCAGTTCATTAGGCTGACCTGAATCAGCCTAGTACACATCACACTGCAGAATTTCGACGATTTTAAAAATAATTTTTAATTTGGTATTGATCCTAATGTGATCCAGAGAGAGACTCTGTGTAAATGAAGTACATGATGTAATACAGGTCAGTGAAACCTGGGAAGACTTCATGTCCCATTGCCTGTCATAGTGTAGTACGGACGCTGAGTGGGTAGTGCTGTTGTTGTGACTAGAATCCCATCCCTGCTCTGTTTTGTACTTGTATGCGGTTTGCATGTTCTCTCCGTGTCTCTGGTGCCTCCTTGCGCAAACCAAAGACTGCTGTGTGCAGATTGTCCGTGGCGTTTGATGCGTGTGCGATGGGCCGGGGTCCCGGTCTTCCCCACCCCCTCTGCACCTCGTGTAGCATCTCGGCACTGTGCTGTTCCGTGTGTCAGCAGGCAGCCAGCGGCAGTGCCGCGGCGGTCACTGCGGAGACCTCGCAGCCCGTGGTGGTGGAGAGTGGGCCAGTGGTGTACGAGGACGCGATGGAGGAAGAGGAGGAGGACGAGGAGGAGCCTTGTGTCAGCGCCATGCAGCTCATGGGAGGCAACGGTCGGTCTTGTAATGATGTTCCGCCTCTCGCTGACTTTTCCTGCCTGCCGTTTGGCTTGAATGTGGGTCTGCTAGGTTTACTGTATAAAGATGCACCTGCATGCTCTAGCCATTAAAACAAAATCCCAGCTCCTCTGGACGGAACCTCAGACTGGCCTTCATGCTGACTGACATCTCGCGCTTCCCCCCACTTTCAGATTACGGGTACGGAGATGACGACGACGGGCTGTAGCACTGCGGTCTTCTGCTGTCGGTCAGCTCGGGGCAACCCCCCCCCACGCTCTCAGCCGCTGTCGCATGGAGGACGAGGGACTGCCGCAAACACACTGCTCAGATTGCAGACAGGGGGATCATGTATTACCACTATAAACCCTTTATAAATTCCCATCTGAAGCCCGGAAGGAGAGTTGTTTCTGTGCCAGTGTACCTGACGGAGGGCAGGGCCAGAGTGAATGATGGCGCGTTTGAGCGGCGCCGACGGGTGCGGTGGCGTGGCGGGCCGAAGCCCGAAGGTGGCGTGGCGTCTCACTTCTCCGCTGTTTCACTCGTCAGTTCTTTCAGCGTCTGTCGGTGGACGGAGATGGGCGGGGAAAACGGAATCGCAAATAGACGCACGGCGTGTTTTCCCCCGCCGCAGCGTGAAGAACCACGTGAAACGCGCACGATTTCCGCCGCTGTAACGGTGCAGAAACAAACCGCGGAGTCGGCTTGATCTCGCGTCAGCGACACAAAGCTGTCCGGAGATCCTACCCGCGTTTCTGCTCTGCTGACCGAGGGCGGCCGCGCGTCTCGTCCGAATCTGCTTAGGTAGTCCCGTCCGAACCAAAGGAATCATCTTCGCCACTGATGCCGTCATCCTTTTAAGGGAGGGCTGCCAGATTTCCAGGCTGAAATTCAATCAGTCCCAGATACTGGATCCGCGGTCAGAAGCATCCTTTGTGATGGTGCATCGGCGGCAGAAGGTTTTCTGGAACTGAGGAGCGTGTGAAGATGTGCCTCCTCACCGCTGTGGTTCATATTGGTTGCCGTTACGCACACACACCCACACGCATATCCAGTGAAGGCAGCTCCTGGGGTTTTCTGGGGAGAATATTTATGGAACCAAAGTATGATGTAGCCTTAATTCTATAACCTCAGAGGAAATCTAGTGAGGATGTTCTTTTTTTTCTAGTTTTTGTATTAAAATATGTTTAACGAGTAACCTGTCGTGGCTCAACTATAGGGGTTTGGAGGCTAGGATAGTGTCCTGACCTATTAAGTGTTGTCAGCAGTTTTCTGTTTGTTTTTTTTTTCTTTTTGGATCTTTTTTTAATAGCCATAGTCTGTTTGTTTATTTATTTGATCAAGTCTGATGTGCCTAGTTTGTGCTTAGACATTGGAGGACTCTGTAACTGTCTTGTTTCTCTATAGAGCAGGTGAACTGTTTACAAACACAAAGGGTTTCTGTACAGATAGTTTGTGTATATATATTTGCACCCTTACTGATGTAAATAGTCGTAGCGTGTTTCAACTTTATAGTTGACATAAGCATTTAAAAGAATTATTTCGAAGATGGCCATTCCAATTTTTTTTAATAACATAATGTAAAAAAAGAAAAATCATGTAATGTTTTTATCCTTTTGTCAGTAGTGCTATGTGTTCCATGGTACCCATGATGCATTTTGGCAGTGGTCATGTGACTAATCATTGCCATTTTCCCTCAGAAGTAAAATTCCATTTCAGAGGAATCTTTGGGCTTCTTGTTATTTATGTATCTGGTTTTATTCTTCTGTCCCCCTACTAATTATCATTTCAGTTTTTTTGATGTTCTAAGCATTCATGCAAGATCAGCTCAGTAGATTCTCTTGATTCCGTTTGATGCTGAATATCTGTTTTCTGTGTTGCGGTGCAGTCAGGCACACTTTACCGCCTGCTTCTACTATTTCAGGTTTTACTTTCAGCCTCGCTTTATTTTTGGATCCTTCAGGAGTGAAGTGGTTCGGTTTTAGTAAGCCCCGCCCCTCTTGGAATGGGGTGCTGTACGCTCGGACCACCACGCGAATGAACACTGGTCAGGTATCTTCTCACCTGCTCAGTGTCACCTCCCCGATGACCTTCTCCAATTTCCCGCCATCTCCTGCTATATATATCCATGCCTTCTGGGGCCTGGGGCTGAACGTGTGAGTCTCCTAGATTGCCTGCATTATTTATTCTATAAGTAGAATTCCCTCCAGCCCCCTACATGCATAGCATATAGAGCAGGGATACACAGCCCTGATCCTGCAGTTCCGGTATCCAGCAGGTTTTCTATCCCACGTGATGATTTGCTAGTGGCCTGAGATCAGATGTGGGTCATCAGAGACCAGGTAGGAGAGAGAACTTGGATACCGGCACTTTAGGATCAGGATTGCCTATGCTTGATGTAGATGATTGGTCAAATGGCAGAAAGTGAAAGTAGTTGAGTCACTTCTGGGCGAATGTGTGTCTGCTGAGAGGCACAGAGAAGGTGCTTCTCACGTAGACTTTGAGGTTAGGTCTTCGGAATTCCAAGGCTCTGCATTACTTCGTCATTTGGAATGCCTCTCTCTTAACTACCAGCCCCTGCACTGCGGTAGGCCAACTCTAACCCATTACTCAGATGAAGGTCCAACACCAACATCTCCCTGGACAGTCCTGCTCGGTTTACGCCAACGCTGGGAATCGCCTAGACGTTCTCAGCGTCCTGCGTTATGTCATCCGGCCACGAAGATGATGTGTAATTTATGGTGTAAACAACACACAACCCAGACTCTCCAGCAATTGAATTCTCTGTAATATGGCTATTTGCAGCTCCTCTTTATGTCTCACTGGATACACCCATGAAACATCCTTGCAGACAAATCCTTTTTCCTGGCAACACCCAAACACTTAATTTGTCCAAGCTGACAGCCTGTGCGTACATGTGTGTACCTGTTTTAATATGTTTGTGCTGACAACGTGGGACAATACCGCACAGGAACTGCAGGTCCTCATAAAACAAGAGTTCTAATGTACCCCTGTAGAATTTTTCGAATTAGATAATTGCATGTAGATCCATTTTAAATTACGAACAGAATCCTTTATTTCACTGGGGGGGGGGGGGGGGGTTTGAATCCTCCCAAAGTGTTTTGCACGTTATCGGGGGGGCTTTTCCTCTCGGGTGTCCTGTTGCCCCCCTCCCCCCCCGTGTGTACT
>JAABNY020000025.1:14930512-14943222 GCA_015164015.2 Brevimyrus niger | reverse complement strand
AAGAAAACAACAGAAAAGTAAAATTTTATTCGTTTTACTCACCTTGCTCAGTTGAGGTATCTGCGGGGGGGGGGGGTATGGTGGGGGTTGGGGGGGGGGGGGGGGGGGGGGGGCGGTGGGGGATAGTGTGGCAACATGCAATGTATTGTTGTTTGGGGGGGGGGGGGACTCCCGTTTGCATGCCATATGTTAAACTGGATTTCACCAAGCTGTGCCCAGGGGCTGAGTTTTTGCCCGCCGTTGTTGTGTGGTCCTTGTTGGCAGAGTACGCTGATTGGGCACCACCATACCAGTTGCAGCTGTGACAGTGACCCAAATGGGTTTCATTAGGGACGTTCTCCTGCCCATATTGCCCAATGGCACTTCTCACACATCCAAAAGCAAGCTGAATGAAAAGCCCTCCCGCAGCTCGTCGCTTTTGACACAGTCAGGAGCCCCAAAATTACAGAACATATTAATTTCAGCTGCTGCTTTAATGTCAAAAAGCGTACCATTAGGTTTGATTTTGTCCATGTTTGGTGCAGGGAGGGTCAAGCTGCCACTCAGATTTGGTTAGACTGCGTGTGCATAATTGAATTCTCCTCACCTTCTGTTAATCTTCTTCATAGAGCCTTTCCAGTCCCCGCCTTGAATGAAAATGAGCCAAAAAATAGATCATAAAGAGAGTGGTAGTGATGAGTGATGGCTTTTCTTCAGGTGGCCTGAAGAGCCAAGGCAACCAGTTACATTGGGCTGGTGTCTTCCAGTTCCAGGCTCACTCTCTCACCCCTCAGCCAGTCCACTGGAGTGTAGATACACTCTCAGTCTTCTCGTCTGACATCGTGTCTCAATCCAGGCCACAGTACTACTGTATGTATTTCAACCAAATGTTAAAGGTTTGCAGCTGTCCCCGCAAAGACTTCCGACATATCTGACCCCCGCTCTGAGTCTCGCCCAATGGGGTTCTAAGAGCTGTCAAGCCAGCAAATTAAGCGCAACGGTCCCCAGAAGAAATACCCACTGCTAAGCCTGATCCTGAGACCCAATCGCCTCTTTATCCCTTGTCTCTCTGTCGTCTCTTGTTTTCACTGAAAGCACAGCACACCCTGGAGCCAGGCCCCTTCCGTGGGAACTGGGGTGACGCTGTGGCTTGGAAAGAAATGGAACAGCAAGCACATTCCGGAAGGTTCTGCACCGGCAAATTGGATTTCAGTGGAAGAAGAACACTGCGTGACAGCTCTCTCCTGGAAAACATACACATATATTTATGCACTGGCTGACTTTGCAGCAAAGTTAAACATTTTTAGGGCTTGAATATTCATTTTAAAGTTGAACGTAAATTTTTCCTGCAGTAATCCATAACATTTTTTCCCTAATCAAACCTGATGCTGCTAAAGTCCCAATATTTTAAACAAGCCATTCTCAATACTTATAGGTTTTACATCCAACTCTTATTCAAAAAGAGCATTGAAAATGGTAACCCTAACAATCAAACCATCTATACAAAACAGGTAATCAGGGATAAATATATATATATATGTATATATATATTTACCTGCCTTTCAGTGGATGTAAAATTACAGATTGCAGATTGCAGGTGACCTTAGTCTACGTGTTGCAGTCTCATCTGTGTCACTTCTCAGGTGGGCGGGGCATGTTTACTGTCCCTGAAGGGTACATCAGAGCCCTTTAAAGCCTCTATGGCACCTGCAAGCATTGCAGAAATTGCCACTTGTATTCTGTACCGTAAATAACTGCTGTTTGCATTTCTGTTGAAATCTTTTTCATTTTAACTTTAAAGGGACAAGGAAAAAGAACGGCCGTGTATGTGGTTTGTTGATTATCTTAAAACTGTCGTGGTGGTGGTGGTGGGGGGGGGGGTGGATTCGTTTTTGAGTCCGCATGGGTAAATCTGTTTTAAATGCAGCATGTTTTCCAGAAAGGGTTGGGGTAGGGGTGGGTGGATGCCCCTCACTAAGAGCAAACCAAAATCCCAACTGAAGGGCAAAGGCATCCAGGATTTTTTCCTGCAAGCATCAGATGGCACTGTCAACCACTAATCAGGTTAGACTCTCAGTTGCAGCCAATCAGATGCTGGTGCAGATGCCCTACATTGAGCAATGAGTGGGATATAGCTTAATCTGTCACAGCCCTGATGCAATACGGAGCTGTCAGCCAAACTACAGAGAGGAATGACAGTGTTTTTCTATAACCAGCTTTTACATGACCTTTGCAAATAGCTGATACTGTCTCATTTTTCAGAGGACAATCACCCTCTGCCTCTAAATTGACATGCAATCGAACTGATGTTTTTTCTGTGAATATGGAAATCCATAACTGGAGTGCAGCTTGTAGTTAATATAATTTAGAACAGTCACTGTTCTGTGGTCTGGTTCTGCAATGTGTAGTGTCTCCCTAGTAAGGAAGTGGCTGAGGATGAGCTATGGACCTGCAGAAAGCTTTTAAGCTTCCTTTGTCTGAAGTTTCTAAAAGCACTGGGGCCGCGCCATCTTGGGATAAGACTGTACCTCTGAATATGTGCACTTAAAAGCGAGGGGTCTGTTTTCCTCCCCCAAGTCATGAAAAATTTAAAAAGGTTTTTTTTTTTTTTTGTTTACCTGGAGGCCTGCATACTGAAGGATTGGGGATGTGGGCAAAATCACCGGTGGAGGGGGAATGGAGAGTCACCTCGATCGAGTTTGCTCTTTCCTCACAGGTTAGCATTTGCTACCATTTAAGAATTCTTAAATTCTCCAATAAGACTTGGTCAAAAATATTTAAATGTCGTTCCCAACACAGCGGGCCCTTCTGCTTGAATGTGCGCTAAATTTAGTAATTATCACGTCTCGCTCAGAGGGCTTGTGTCATGTGTCAATAACATGTTAAGAGTCTAGATCACCTTTCTCTGTAATTTCGGCAGATAGTGCTGATTCGTTTGGTGGGGGTGTCTGTTGAGGACTAACAAGTAGGTGTCAGGAAATAAATGTCGCATATTGTATATTTTGATGACAAAGCAAAACTTTGATATGCATTAGCTGCCCCCCAACCAAGGCTCAAATAGACACCCACGCACACACACACACGCACCTTGGGACTGACAGCTAATTAAAACCATGTCATTTAATGAAGGAATCCAGGAAATGTGTGGGGGGGTAAGGGAGGGGGGGAGTACATGGAATTGGAGTAGCTACAATATAGCTGCAAATTGGCATATGTCTCATGGCACAGGGAGGTAGCCAGTTCAAATCCTGTGACATGGGACTTTGCCGTAGATGAATGAACTAGCATTTCTCCAGTACATATCGAACACTGATTTTTTTCCTTAGCAATATCTATGCTCTTTTAATATACCCGACTATATGAATAAATTTACCTAGGGCTGTGGAGGGGGTGGTTAACTTGTGAAGTCTTTGCTGTGACAATTTTGAGGTTGGGACACCAGGGCTCAGAAGATATAAACTATTTTGTGACAGTCCTGTTTCCTACTGAAAAAAAAAATATTAGCCTGGGATATGGTGGCCATGATGTGCTGTCTCGGTGATGAATGAATTTAATTTCTTGGATTTGTCGCTGGCGAGTTTTCTACTCTCTGCTATTTATGATGCATGTTTGAGGAAGCAGGCCAGCATTGAGTCCCTTACTGCCACTTTCACAGAAATGACCATAAATGCTGGGCCTTTGCTGGGTTGCACAGTTTCACACAGCGCTGATGCTTTGATGGGTGCGGGCCTTGCAGTGCAGTCGGCGGTGTGTGTGTTTCACCTTTAGCCGATAACAACTTGTCATGCCAGAGCGTGCGGGGATGAGAGGCAGATTTGTACTGGCCAGTGGGGTGCTGTACATGCGCAAGTCCCCCAAGAAAAGGAAGAAACCGTATATTTTCACCTTGTCTACCAACATTGTTATTTAAGAGGACGCCACAGGCAAAACGGCCAGGATGACATGCTTTGGTACCTATAAATACAAAACGATCTTATTTTCTCAGCCCGGCCAGGTTCAACACCAGAGAATGGATAAATTAATGTGATGAAAAGAGATATCAAACATTGGAATAAGGGGCACATATCTGCTGTGGGTCTCTGACTAACCCTCACTTCTATTAAAATTTGCATCAAGTACAGCAACAAGCTTATTTGCAACAAACACAGCATCGCGTTCTATGACTATCCGTTTCGAAGTGGTCACTTAAATACAGTTAGTACTAACATGCACTGGATTTTTATAGACAGTACTCTCAATATGCATGCTGTTCAGTGGGTGCTGGGAGGAAGTGGACCGAGGGAGCAAAGTGAGAGCGACAGCCAGTCACAGACATGCTTTGCTAAGGCCTTCATGCACATTCTACACGTCCCTGGGAGCCGCGGTGCTTTGGGGAGCTCGGTGACTCAGCAGCGCATGAAGGGGTTGAGGCCTGGGAAAGGGTTTTAGTATGAGGAGAGAAATACACATATATAACTTCTCAGTATTTTCACCATTGGTTGTGTTGTGTGCTGCATTCCTCCCCTATCCAGTGACTGAGGTGCATGATGCACAGACTGCCTTCACTGTAATGACTCCATCCCTGGTGGTCTACCCCCCCCCACCCCACCATCCTGACATGTATTCTTGGACAGAGGTGAAGTTTTGAAGACCATGAGCCCAGTGTGATGAAACATACATGGCTGTGGTCTTTGCCACACATTGATGAAGAGAGTTCTGCTATGTCTCAACCTTTACACGTTAACTGTTTTTTTAAGCATTCTAACTGCTATGTTCTTATTTCTGACCCCTGCGGACCCTATTTCCCTCTAATGGTTTACTCACACTAGTCGACCTGTACTGTGCCCGATCACGTTTTGCCCCCCAAAGTCCAGTTTGACTAGTGTGATCGCTCTGGATATAGTACTGTACGCTAAACCATGCAAAAAATGAAAATCACTGTGCTGCATATTCAATAAATCTATAAGTATGGGCTATGTGTCATTGTGCCCAAAATTACTCAAAATAAGGACGTTAATCATCAATGTCACTGTGCTGTGCGAAAGCGATTTTCTTCAACTTTCTCCTATGTTTTCTTCCATACAAGCAGTTGTACGGTGATGATGAAAAGGGCCGTGGATCCGGAACGTTAAGCACAATGTGAGCCCAGATCAGCGGGGGAGTGGAGAGGGGGGATAATGGTCTTCGGGCATGATACAAGGCAACCGGGCTAAGCATGAGTCCACCCCAAGAGTGTCACTCCATCTCCAAGACAGAGTACAAGGGAGCCAGAAACACAGAGATCAAAACGTCCTCCTGTATACATGGGCCCATGTGATGTCACATTGCACCTTTGTGGACTCAAACCTGAGAGATTCCTTCTGTCGCTTTGTCTACACAAGCCAGTGATGAAAGGATGGCCTCTTCCTACCTACCCAGCCCCCACAGGATCACCACCAGTAAGCTATGAAGCACACGCTGATCTAACCAGTCCCTGCAGATTTTCCATACAGGGGTTGGTATCCTGTAGAGCTGTGGGTATGCAGAGCAAACCATCAACAGCAGTGAAAAGCGGAATCCAGTTTGCAATGAACGATGTGCCATAAAGTCAGGAGCCTTTGCTGCTGTAGCCTCCCTTTTATCAAGTACAGAGAAACTACACACACAATATTCCACATATTCAGTTTGGAATATTGGCGCTCCTTGGAGGACAAAGGGAAAAAGGGTTTTCTTTCCGGGACTCCCCTCTGATTTTATGTTCCTACTCCCCCAAAAAAACATGGAGGCATGGATGTTCTCCACATTTCGGTCCCTCGCAATCCGTTTCCCGTCACGCCTGCCTTGTTGTTGCACCCGCCTACGTGGTAATTACTGGAACCACAATTAGAATGGGAGCAGTATTTGCAGATGGAATAGAGTGGGGCGGCAGACTTTGATGGAGTAGTAAAGTGGTAGTTATCGAAAGAAAGGACACACCGTTCCACATTTGGGCTTCGCGTGCGCATGCGCAGACATTCACGCTGAAACTTCCCGCAAATCGCAAACCATCACCATCTATTGTTGGTGAGGCGGTGCAGAGGATTACTAGGATGGGTTATGTCAGTTTAAAAGTGCTCTGACTAGGCCCATTTCATGTTACTCATTTTTTCTTTTCAGAGAATCTTTGTGCCTTTTACTCATTTTTCAGTAAAGAAAGCTAAAAATTACAACTTGAACCATACAAGTCTGTTCAAACGTCTGTTTCCAGACTCCTTCTGTTCTGCCTCCCCCGACTCTGCTGTCATACCATCTTCGCACTTCCACTACACAGTCGTCTCCCGCGCATCCTCTTCCTCTCAGATGCGAGTGTGGTTACGTGCCCTGCAGGCCGACCGGCTGCTGCGCGTACGTGCTGTCCCGGATATGTATGGATGCGAATGCCCACCCACATACATGTTCAGTCTCGACTGAATCACGCCCCATTCCGCGGAACCATGTATGTCAACTCTAAGTCACTCTATCTGGGTCGGGGCCCAAGCACGGGGCACCGGAAGGAGGTATGGGGCAACTGCTTTGTTAAGTCAACCATGAGCTAAGATGCTAAAAATTGACCCCGTATATTTCTTATGGGACTGGGGGGGATAGCTGTTCATTTTTCCGCCAGGTCTACGCATGGCTGAGAAACACAGCCAAGTATCTACTATTCTTAGGGAGAAAAAAAAATACCCAGCCCAAATGTCAGACACAGCTGTGAAGGGACCAAATAGGCGGGGGCTCAAAAACAACAACCTGGCAACCTGGGGTGAAAATAACATCTCTAGAAGCAACAAGAGAATGCAACAAGGAGATGGCTGCGGATGCCGGAGCAGATAATGACCTCCAACCATAGGCTAGTATAAAACAAGTGCGTGTGATCAATCTGCTATTACTGTGCTGATCACATAGCTGAATTATTCATTCTGTATACATCTCCTGCGGGGTGCTTTCTGTGTTTATGCATGCGGGGGTGTTTGTGTAGGGCTACAGCCCTATGTTCTCCATTGGGGGGGCAATAGGTTGGAAGTCCTCTGTATTTTATTTTTTTTGTTTATCACTGTGGTTACAAGTGAGCCCCCTGGCCTTTCTGCCCTCAGCAGGGCTCCTGGTTGAATAGCACATCTGCCGGGGCGCCGTCAGCTCACAAAGGGGCAGGCGGCAGAAGGTCGAGGGGACCTCGTGCCTCCGCACAGGCCCCCTCCCCCCCCAGCCGCCTCCATCTGGCCCGTGCCTCAACAGATGTTCCTATGGGGAGGGGGGGGGGATTCCTTCCTCCCTTGGTCTCTGCTGCCCCTACTTCCACTTGTACGTGCCTCCCTCCTTTCTGAACCCTTTCAATCATCCATAAGTCTGTCGCCATTACCCTCCCCCTGGCCGTTCCCCTGAGTGAGTAAAGCAATTAAAGTTGTTCACGGTTGACTCCGCCTCCTTCCATGGGAAGCCCTCCTTCCTAGAGGAGCCCCAGGCGTACGGCCCAACATCCCCATCAGAAGCACCATTCTAACACTGCTTGCCCATGCTGACTCATAAGCCCATTTCAGGTGCTGGAAATTAGTGAATCTATTCTCCTTAATGTCTTCAATGTCCCTCATTTTCTGTTTTTATGCTCCCATGGTCACAGCCTGTGTGACAATCTCAGCTTCACTGTGGTTTTGTTGTTGTGTATAAAGCCATATAGCATGGCACCCATTGGACACCAAAGCTGTCAAACAATGGGTTTACAGGCAACCAATTAGCACAGGTTGTCCTTTGTCAAGCTAAGCATTTTGGGAAGGCAGGCAGCTACAACTGCCGGTCATATCTTGAGGTCCATGCCTGTACCTTCAGACATTTCTGCTGTTAGTTGAACATCTGCTCGGAAGGGTTTAGTCACTTTACAAAGGACAGCTGTAAAGACAGGCAGAGACAATAGAACGGATTACTTCATATCAGTGACGCGAAAACCTGGTTCAGCATCAGTGAATTGAACCAATGTCCTCATGTTTATGTCTTGGCAACGATCCTGAAAATCAGCCCAGGGTGGGGGGGGGGATGCCATTAAGACACGGGTAACTTGCTTCTTATCTCATATCTCAGCTGACATACGCGCACTTTCTGAGAAGAACCAGGCTTCCGGGGCATGTCCATTTCTGTGTAACTCCCACAGTTACGTTACTGAGGATTTGCAAGATTTAGAATGTTGGTAAGTGTGTAAGTTTATATTAGAGATTACACACTCCTCAAACTGAGTCACACCCATACCTGTCTCAGTGAATCCTATTGGCTAGTCCACATGTCTCATTATAAACATTATGATGCAGGTGTGTTCTGTGTTCTGACAAATTGTGCAGTGTTTTATTTCACCCCCCCCCCCAGACATCGGTGCAGTGTGTTTCCTGGCATGAGGTAACTGTTATTTTCCAAGTTTGTTTTATGTTAAGGTTACCATCCAAAAAGGAATTGCCACCCATCAATTCACACATCTGTCATCCTGTTTTGCAGCTAGCATGAGTGAGTTCATGGAAAGATGATGAGCTGCTGTGGAACAGAGCCAGGCCTTGCAGTCCTGAAACCTGCAGGTTATTCACCTACAACGGAAAATCTTCCTCCAGAAGCAGCCAGGTAAATCGCTTTATTCCGCTGCGCGCCTTATTCTCTGTGTGCATATGCAGGTCTGACAAATGCAACAGAATAGAAGCATGAGGTTTGTGCAGCCAGGGAGAGCAGCTTTCTGTCTCAGGCCGCATTCTGCCATTGCATTGCTGTGCTGGTGCGCTGTAGGTTACCCCTCTCTGCTCAAAGCAGTGTTGTGCGGAGTCCAGCTACCTTCCGGCGTGATGGTCCAGTTTCATAAGTCTTCTCCCTTACAGTCGCCGCTTGCAGGATCTGTCACAGCCTAGCTGTTGTTGGACAGCGTGATGCCACCATGATGCCTCCGGACTGACCTGTCAAGATGAAACAAGGTCGCTCTGGTTTGTCACCCTGCCCTGAAATAGCCACACAGTCGACAGTACTGCATAGCCCCATCAGTGCAGAGGAAGATTCCGGAGGAGATGGAAAGACCTCAATTATGAGGCTGCACGTGCAATTGCTTGCAATTTTTTCTGGTTCCAGGGTCCATCTCAAGGTTAACACCACACATGGCCACCTCGAATCAGATCAGAACATATAGGTCCGGATGGAATTACACTTTCAGATTGTAGCGAGTCCCTCAGCCATAGGGGACCTGTGTACTGCAGGAGCACAGATCTGGTTACTGGGCCTGAATAGGCTGGTATCTGACCTGTAAGTCCTACTGCAGACACGTCTCGGGGCTTTCTGCATGTGCATGTCCACGCATGTGCATGTCTACACACGTGACTGGCATTTATTTATTTTTCATATCTGTCACACGGAGCACAAAGGAGAATCTCGCCGGGTTTACTGAGGCAAAAGGCGATTGAGAAATCAGGGGGCAAGCAGAGAATTACCATGGAGCTTGCGAGAAAATGTCACCATGTGCTGATATTAGAAAAAGCCGTCAAAATGCACAGCAGGCTTCGGTTACAAGGAAGGAAACGGACAAAGGCCTGCTTTAAGGGGGCTGTGAACACTCTGACCCACTGGCTGCAGTTAATGGTGAGCGTTTTATGATGGACCCTCCCTTGGACCCCTTTGACCCTGCACTGGACAGCAGTGAGAATCGAAACAGACGGCTGGAGGTGTAATTTGTGTTCTCGATCACCCTGTACAATGAGCTATAAATTCAAGGCACAAAGGGCCCACAATGCACCCCCCTTATGCAATGCCCACTGACCAGATGACGAAGGTGGAGTGACCAGGCTGCAGATGGGAAGCTTTTCAGGAACAACCTTGGAAGATCATCGCTTGCGTATTGGCACCACCCAGCATAGGGGTAACTCCTCTGCAGCCTTCTTCCAGTGGCGTGTATCCTGCCGCTTTGTTCATGAAGTCCTATCTTCTGTCTTGACTGGGACAAATGTTGTTGATACAGTTTAGTCCACTCCTATCTGGTCTAGTAAGTTTGGTAGATGAAAATACAGTCTGACAACATATATTGAGTGGATGGAACGGTTCATAACCATGTGACAAGGAGAAGACAGTCTGGTTCTTTTGGTAACACTTCACTTAAAGCTATCCAATTTGATATGAAGGCATTTATAGTGTATTATAGATGAGAGCCTTACAGGGCATTCATAATGCATAACAGACATGTGTTATGACTTTTTATTAGTACTTACAGCCCTGTTTGTAACACTTTAGGAATGTATTATAACGCATTATGAGGGTGTTTATAATGCATTATAGATGACTGCTTTAAGTAAAGTGCTATCGTTATTTTTCCAGTCCAAGTGAGCAAACAGAACTCGTATGACCATCAGTAAGTTAGAGACGCATGTAGAAACAGGGACAACACTCCTCCTACGAAGCGGTAAGATGGTGGGGAATGACAGAAGACTAATGCTATGCTGGTGTTCTAAATAGGGGTTTTGCATTCCTAAACAGCCAATAAGATGCGACTAGCCATTGATCTATTCTCTGCACGTCTTCCACGCGTGAGGTCAAGCAGAGGCACAGTGTCAGCTCAATACTCTAAAAATCGTGGATTTGGGTCACCCTTACAGCCGCAGTGGGTTATTATACTTATTATATTTTTTCTCCTCGCAACTGTTCTCAGATCACTTCGTTCAGGTTCTGCACCATAGTTAGTGGAATCATCCCTCTGATCTGGGTTCAGTGTTCAGTGTTGTGGGCTGAAATATTATGAAGTGAATCAAATAAGCAAATTAATCCATCCATTTGTCTTCTATCTTCTATGTCCACTGAGTTATCCAGGGTGGCAGCAGCCCAGAGCCGACCACAGAAGGCAGAGAATAACCCAGGATGGGCGCCAACCCAACACAGATAAGCAAATTAATGTAACCTAAAATCATCTTTATTTATGCTTATGGAACAGTTATGCCCCTCACCAGGGGTAACAGCAGCGACCCTTCCACTGTGTGTTTGTGTACCGCCCACACATTACACTTCAGCTGACTTTGGACCTCAGGCTACAGATGGTAGGCGCGTTTTTGTCAGAATACGCAAGCGTTTGGCTGGAGTGGAACACGATGATTCCAGTGTTTGTTCCTCAGCTAAGCAGGCGAAGTTTTAATCCGGTAATCCCCTAAACTCGCAGCCTGTTCACCTGCGAGATTGATCTGCTCGCCATTATCTACGTGCGGTTTCCTTTCTACCAGTTCAAAGACAAATCTTAATGGAATAAAGAAAGAAAGAAAGAAAAAAAAAAAGGTTCCGTCCTAATTCTTCTCAGAGTACCATGATGACATATGAACCACCGTGCCGCTGATAAGATCACATGACAGGGCACTCAGGTTAACCCCCATTAGGAAAGATGGGGTCCCCCATAATTTGCACTCGCAGCAGCTGCATGTCCGCAAGTGACCCCCTGACTGACAAGTAGCACCTGTGGGCTGCCAGCAGCCGCTGACAGCTATAACGGATGACTGCCCCCGGCCCGACAGGACGTTATGAAACGTCAGCGGGAAGGAAATGTTAAGCTGGGCCTGCTGTATTTTCGTGACTGTTGCTCTTTTCCGAATGGTGTTAGCAAGACGGTGAGGGGCAGCTGCAGTAACGGTAAATAAAGAATAACGGCGATCGTATGTGTACAAGCTGCACTCGTGACTCCATCATCCATGAAACCTGGAGGGACCAGCGGGACCCAAAGTACCTGGCCCGCACCAACATAAGCACAGCTGTGAGACAGAGGCGGCAGACAGGCCGTATATTTCAATATATTTATGACGGCATATTGTTTACCTTTGGGGATGCTATTCTAGGCCATCGTGCAGCTGAGAAACCTTAGTGATTCTGCAGATTTGGAAACGGGTCTGCTGTAGCTTGCTCTTGCTGTTTCCATCTCGACACTGATGTTATCAGAGAAGCTTTCTGAGCTGGAGGCCCTCTGAGTTAAACTAAGAGCCTTAAGAAGAGGTCATACGGTGATGTTTGAGGCTTTTAGGACATCCAGCGTCAAACAGGAAGTGGAGGCCAGAGAAGGGCCCCCATCCACTCCAGTCCCCGTGATGGGGCAGAACCAGCGGCCAGTGCAGTCGCCTGCTTTTCATCTGGGCGCCGTCTGATCGCCCAGCTAATGCGGTGTTGCAGAGCTCCCCGAGTGCTCCGGTTGGATGAGGGTAATTACCCAACATCAATTAACGTCTCAAGGCAAGCCAAGGTTAAAAGAGGTGCTGTTTACGTTCTGTTATCATTGGTGGAGAGGCACCGGGAAAAAAAATAAATGGAGTAACGAATGAAGCATGGCGGAGAGGCCGGTAAGAGGTGTTTAAAGGCAGATCAGACAAACTGTGCAATGGGGGAGCGCGGAAAGCATGCTGGCCAGGAGTTAATGCGCACTTGAGGGCTGAACACACACTTTCTGAAGATAACATGCCAGGGAGACAATTTACTCTTTCAGCCTAGAACAAAGCCAGCAAATGCAGGAGGGAGTGGGTTGGGTTGAATAGAATGCGGCACTGCATGGAATGCTAACATTGCAATGGCTTAATCTACAGTCCCCCCCCCCCTCTCCCTCCCACACACACACCCCATGACAATGGGATGGGGGGGGGGAGATGCTGAATGTCTGAGGAGAAAGTTAGTTGAGGGGTCTCTGCCAAAAGTGTGAAGACCAAGGACAGCTGCCGAAATCGGAAGGGCGCCAGTCGGAGCGCGCTTACCGCCCGGCCGTGGCCAGGGATCACCGGTAACCCCGA
>JAABNY020000025.1:14885492-14898840 GCA_015164015.2 Brevimyrus niger | reverse complement strand
TGTAACATCACCTCCCTTGACTTAAACTCCACACACCTAGAGATATAACCCAACATTCTGTTCGCCTTTTTTATTGCAGGTGACGTGGGACTCTGGTGGGCTGAACCGTAATGCCTTTGACTGTTGCGGCGCTACCGAAAACTTGCTGATATATCACGAATATGCCCCGCTGTATGATTGCCGACTTTCCCATGTCGTAGGTGGATAGGCGGCGTGCAACGCAGAAAGTTACCTTAGCAGTGTGTGTCCCAGGAAGGGAAGACTTTAAGCCATCATGCCTTGTTTGAGTGAGTGACTCAGCACATAAGCGGGGCAAGTATGTACCCGGAAAGTCTGTGGTTCAGTTCCAACCGCAAGGAACAGTTATGAGAATACCGAGGTAACAATAATGAGCATGGGACAAATGTGTAGCAGCAGAAAGGTTTTTAAGGTCGTAATCTGTATGTGCCAATGAAAAGCAGATGTATCTTTTAGACCTAACCACACTAGTAAATTACGTAGCATGACTAAATATCTGAGCGGCATCAAATAAGGATGAGTGATCATTTTTTACGATTAAATGAGGGCGAAGTCCTATGTGATTCTCCTGATAGGAATTTTATCATCCCATCAAACTTATGGAGTCTGGGTGTCATTTTTTTTTTTTTTTTTTACCTTTTTCACCCACTGCTAGCCGGTCCCTTTGGTCCTCTGGTATGTGATGTTTAATTGTCCCATGTCCTTACTTAAAGAGTGGGGGTGACCATGCCTGTGAGGCTTCTGCACCCAGATCCCGGAATGTTCTTCGACTGGCCCTGAGATCTGCGGACTCTTTTAACGGTTTTAAATGTCTGCTAAAAACTAATTTGCTTACACAGGCCTTTGACTAGCATGTTACGCTATTGTTTGTGTTTTTGTATACGTTTGTCTCTGTGTTTTATCATCTTTATTGGTTTTAGCTTTATTTTCAGAGGTGGACATTTCAGATCCAGAAAGTAAAAAACCAGACCAGGATTTTGTTTCAACCAACCAGCTGAGCATAAAGAATCGCAGTCATATAGTACTCAAGTGGTTGGTGGAAACAAAATCCTGGTCTGGATTTTTACTTTCTGGACCGGAAATGTCCACCTCTGTTTATTTTATATATGCATTGGTCTTAACTTGTAAGGCACTTTGTGACTGTGTGTCTGTGAAAAGTGCTATATAAATAAACTTTACTTATAACAGAAAAAGTGGGGCCGTGTCACATGACCACAAGTTTGCTCAATTCCCTAACTCTAGCTCTGCCTTGCAGACGGTGTCTGATGTGGGCACAGGTAGAGGTATTGTTTTTATTGCTTTTGGAGACCGTTCTTAGACAGGGATGATTTATCTTATAGTGACAGTCTACATTGGCAAGTGTTTTACATTCTGTGTGGGACTTCTGAAGGGTGAGGTGGCGATCACGCAAACGCTCGTTAATTTTACAGCGTGGCAGCATTTCAGAATTAATGGATGTGCCTTTTGCTGCATTTGACTGCTTGGGATTAATTGGGCTCCACAGTGTCAGAGTGACGTTAATATGTGTGTCTTACTGCCACACAAAGTGATGGCACCGTGACTGTGTGACTGCATAGCTGCCATAAAGCATGGGAGGCCAGATACGCAAGATCTTGGTGCTGGAATTGCTGGTACCTCAGTCCCTCGTCACCATGAACAAACCATCACTGCTTCGCCTCTGATGCAGTTCATTTGTTATGAGGCTCAGATCCCACTGTAGAGTCGCGCGTTGCTCAAAAAAGAGCTGATGTTCTGAGAAATGCCTTGTTTAGTTTGTTTAGTTGAGTGAACGTTGCAGAGTGTACTTACACAAATCTGGATAATATATTCTACACACCTGGGCTACAGCAGTTGTTTTTTTTTGTTTTTTTTTAATATAAAGAGTACACTCTAAATAATAATAAAAGGTACAGTTTAGCAAATACATAGACCAGCAACATAGTTGTTTATTATCGTTTTGAAAAATGCTTTACTTTCCTGCGACTGCCGGCACAGCACGTCTGTTTACACCAGCATCACCACAAACATGTGAGCAATGCGCCGGTGCTACGATGTCACTTGGCAAGAGGAATTTTTCGGCTCCTTTATAATCTCATGGGGCTACCGTCGTTGACTACAGTAAAGCGCCGTCACGCAGTGCATGGTTGAATTTGCTTTCGAGTACTTTGCAAATATGTGGTTCGTAAATTTTAGGGTGTAGAGAAACAAACAGAAGAAATTTAATCTAATACTCCCTAAACGTCCCCTAAACACGTTGCCTACATAAAAATGCACACATGCTGTTGCACAATAGCCCGACCTCATTTGCAGCACAATATCCCATTACCATCTTCCTTTAATTGTATATGGCAGCGTTTCCTAATCCACTCCTCAGGGACACGCGTTCCACGTTTTTGCTCCTTCCCAGCTCCCTGTCTCGAAGGGAGTGCAGAGGGCGCAAAAACATAGACTTATTCCAGCTTAGCCAGCCTGTGGACAATCCATGAGAGGTGCCCTGGGCTGGGGCCAGACCTGGTGGATACTGCAGTTCTTCTCAGATCCTCCACTGTCCGTTTTCAGTCACTTCACTTGGCGTTGGTGGCGTCCCTCAACGATAGAGGGATTTTCTAATATTGGATGGGTGTTCAGTATAAATGAAGGCAGAATAAAATAAAATACCCTATAATGCCAGTTTATTTATTTTTAAATATTATGTGGAAATCAGTTCGGCATCAGTTATAGGTAGGGAAGTTCTTTCCAGGTGTGTTGAGATAAAGGATGTCAGTACATCTCTTAAAGTGTCACTCACTGCTATGTTGCAGTTTAAATGTCACATATTTATTTTACGTGTTTCACACGTTTTAAACGTCTTGTTTAACAGCTCTATTCAAATGTTGTTGGCTTTGAAAAGCTTTGGGTGTGTTGAGGTATGAATGTTTTGTCTGCAGGTTCATCAGAACACGGCACTGGAAAATCAGTCTGAAAATGGATGGATGGATGGATGAACAGATGAACCGATGATAACTCTTGAGGTGATAGCCTTGGATTCAAGGCTCCCCTTTGTGCTGACTTTGTGTGTTAAATGTGCGTTTTATGTCGCTCACTCCCTCTGTACTTTGCAGTCGTTTTGCATTGTCATACGCTTATGCTAATTGATTGTCATAACATTACTTTGTGCTGTGTTTTTCTGCAAGTTTGTCGTTTCTATACCGCTCTTCAGTTCTGCATATATGATAAGGTGTTACTCCTAAGTGTCCTGCAATTCTGTCCTGTACTGCACGTTTGCCACCGAACCACGGGCAATTCAGGCCTGTCTGCACTCGCTGGCAATAAAGTGTGCCGAGTCGTTACGTTTAATGGATAATTAACACCGTGTGCAATATACAATAGCAACGAAAAAGTAGAAATAATTTAGGAAGGAATATTTACAGGGTACATGCATTATGGGGCAAGCGAGGTACTTGGTAGAGTAGAGAAGCACTGTACCTAACTGTGATGATCCTTGCGGTAAATAAAACAGCTTCCTGTATTTTAGGAAGGATGAATGCACTCAAATGATAACTCGGTGCCTTCCAGCTCACACAGGACACAGACGAGTGGATCTTCACGTGCAGCAGTGTTCATTCTAGGCGTACCATGTCCTCCTGGCATGGGTCACACCTGCAGCCCAGGGGGAAGGCACCTAACATCCTTACCCGCTGAGCGACAGTGCCACCTGAGGGAGGAAGCCCTCACCGCTTCCCTTTCAGAGATGCCTGCCGATAAGGGGACCCGTCAAGGCATTTCTAACAAGGTTTGATAGCGAACTTTCATCGCGCAGTTTCAGCCGTCAACATCCCCTTTAAGAACCTTGGACCTAGCCCACAGTGCCAGCGGGTGTTTGTGTATAAACAAGAATTTGATTCTGAGCCTCAAAGGATAGCGAAATAGAGTCGGCTAACTTTGACCGCCGCAATCAGTGTTAGACGGTAATATGATAGCAGTTATCAACTTGGTAAACTGACTTGGGGTTTCCTAATCAGAGTCTGTTTGTGTTTACATAAAAGGGGCGGTGTCGGCATTGCAAACTAACGGTGTAAACTGAAAGCCACACTTTGATCGGTGGGTAATACACCCCCCCCAGCCCTGCTCTGCAAACTTTATCGTCAACACCCCCATCTCCCCAGCAAATTTAATCCAAATTAATATTAAAGCCTCAAAGGAGCTAATGCCGATTATTGGTACCAGGATAAAAACCTTTGAATCACTTGATATTGGACCAAAAGGAAAATCCGTGATATCCCATCCCTGTTATTTTGTCAAAGGGCAGTTCTGTTTTTTTGGTGAAAGGGTGGTCTGTATACATGTTTTTAGTGAAAGGGTGGTCTGTATAAATGTTTTGGGTGAGAAAGGGTTTACCAGTTGTACTCCAAAGTCCTTCACTTAAACCTATTCAGAGCAGGTTAGGTGTACAGTGTAAACTTACCTTGGTGATATAAAGTTTATCCTATTTAAAAATGAGCTACAATCTATAGTAGCCAAAATCAAGAAGAAAGCAAGAAGACATTTCCCTAAGCCAATGAGCTGGTTTTGTAGTACAACTTCTGGTCCCCCAAGATCTTGTTTGGCTCTGGATAAGGAGGTACATGGCTTTAAACCAGGCTTGGTGTAGGTACTTTCTCGTGTGTGTGGGTATTTTCTGTCTGTGACTGGCAACTCCGGGACAGCACAAAGAGAGATCTGGACCCATGCAAAATTCTAGCAATGTCCCCCTTCCCCAGTCCAAAGCTACCATTATCCACGGTCAAACCAGTGCGGGCAGCCGAACAAATCATGCAGGGGGGGGGGAGCGGTAAAAGCTGTCAGTCAAGGATGGGGGAGACACACCGGGTAAGCAGATGACCCTTAGCCCTGCCCCTGGCAGAGACTAGAGTTATTTGTTTTAGGATGAACGCCTTTATTGAAAAGTACATTTAAAATGAAATTAAACACGATTTCCTTGGTGAGTGCCCTTTTTGGTGCACCATGGCTCATTTGGGGGGAGGCATGGCCTGGAAATGCCCCCCCCCCAAAAGTCTTTTCGTTTCTCCCCCCATATGAGCAACTGCGATCAGTTGGGTGCAGGGGTTGTGTGTGTTCAGGGTGTCTGTATGTGTGGGCTTAATAGCTGTATCACAGGGCCGGTTTTTATTGCTGTTTTATTGCATTAAAGCACCTTTTCCGTTCACATAAGTGAATATCCTCACCAGCCCCCACTGCCCGCAAACCTAACCCCAATAACCACATACAACATTGATGGATGGATAAAATATAAATGCAGTTTCATTACAGTACATACACTGAATGACAAGGACACCTTACACTGTCAGAAAAAAAGTACCAGTTTGTACCTTTGCTTGCCACTGTTGTACCCTCAAGGGTCTGTCAATTGTACACCAGCAGTAAGTAATTGTATTTTTTAAGGCACAGAAATGGTCTCTGAGAAACATCCCCAAGGTATAAACAACGTTAAGGTACCTCCAATGGTACAAAAATGTTCCTCAGAGTCCATTTCTTTGTCATAAAGGGAACAAGTACCTGCACCTAAGGGTACAATTGACAGACCCTTGAGGGTACAGCCCCAGTAATAAACAAAGGTACAAACCAGTATTCTTTTTTTCTGACAGTGTATGACACCGACACAATTATGACAACTTGTATTCAAGCTTAACATAATGTGTGCACATGGTATTTTTGGGGATGCTAAACATTTAGGTTTCACTCTTGAACTCACTTCTAAGGTACGTTTCTTCAGGCTGTCACAAGATAAAGAGCACAAAATACCACAGCGTTCAAAGCTGTTCCACATCACATTCTTGCTATTGTCAGGGTGATGGGAACGTGGAACATCAGGAACAGGTCCTGAGGGAGGGGGGGCACAGCAGGCGGGGCGGGAGGCCTTCCCCAACAGAGTGGGTTACAGCTGCCACGTTGTTACAAGTCTATGAACTGTGGATCGAAATCAGCAGTACCTAGAACAAAAGCAGAAGGAGGAACTGCAAACGCAGAACAGGAGGCTGCAAGAATGAGAGCTCATTAGCCTGGACGCCAAGTACTTAATATGGATTAAAGAAACATTACATCAGGTTAGTACTAACTGGTCCTTATTATAGGAAACCGAAGACCACACCAGGTTTGTAATGATACCACTGCAAGGTATCTTGGGGAAAAAAACAAACAAACATCATTCCACTTTTTTCCTGCAGCTCCATGACTGATGTTCTCATCGCCCTCATTTCTACAGCCCAGTCCAAGAGGTGCAACTGCCAGCTGGTTTGTCACTGAAAGACACCAACTTATGTGCTGGAGAGCAGATCACGTGGACCTTGTAATGGAGTCCTCGGCGGCTGCCTGTCTCATTTCTCTTTTGTTTTTTTGTTACACCTCAACAAAGAAGCACAGGGCTGGACAGGCCACCTGGCATACCGGGCATTTTCCTGGGGAAGCACAGGGCACCAGGCTGTGTTACACCCTGGATGGAAGGCCAACCCATCAAAGGGAACATGAAGGTACACATGCAATAATACAATATGGGCAATTTAGAGGTCCCTGGAGTGCTACTGGACCTTCTGGGGATATGTATTAGTTCCAGTCTCTTTTAATCCTGCTTTCTGATTCCCAGTAATAATTTGCCTGAATTATTCTGAATACTTCCAGTGAGATTCCTCTGGTGTATTGTGCCAAAATTGTTTTAGAACCTGTAGTTATGGCCTGGTACTTGTTTTTCAGTTCCTAAAAGGAGCTCCAATTTAGGCTATTACCCTCAAACATTGTTAATTACAGTGGTACCTCAGTACTAAAACTCGTTAGAACTAGAATTTCTTAAAAGGTGAACCAACCAGCTAGAAAAAAATGACCTAGAACTCGATCTGAATCTCAGCAGTCGAACTGTTAACCGCTGACCTAAGATAACTTGTACGTGCGAGGAAATGAGGTATGTCTCTCAGCGGAATCAAAGGGTAAGGCTTCAGTCTCGGCCTCACATGTGCTGTGATAGCAATGTTTGTTTGTTGGTTGCTTTTTTATTGAGAATATAAGGTAATACACTGTACTTTATACCATTTTGGTAGCCATTTCTCACCAAAAAGTTACGCAATAGTTGTACAAATGTTACAACCTAAAAATTTAGGAACAAATTGAATACAGAGTAATAATAAAAATAAACAATGGACCACATGGCATAGTTTAGTGTTGGCGCAGTGTTGGGGCATAGCTTGGGGTAATGTTAGGGTACAAAGAAAATGTTACAGTATGCACGACATTTATTTTCTTACTTTACAAATTCCTGTTTTGATAAATGTGCTTAGATGTGCTTAGTATATGCTCTTCATGTTTTATCCTGTTAATTTTGTGTTTAAATGCTTAAAAAGAACTCATAGTTAGGTGGATTTTTTTGAGGCCAGGAACCAATTGATTGGTTTTCCATTTCTTATGGGGAAAATTCAATCAGAACTCAAACTTTTTAGGATTCAAACCTGAGTTCTGAACAGATTAAGTTCAGGTTCTGAAGTACCACTGTACTTCTATGAAATGTACAGATGCATGCAATTCCAAGTCACTTAAAAAATGTGATGTAAAACAATGTCAAAGTAATGCAATGAAATTTACAGAAACATGCGTATAGAATCCCTTAAAAATACTGCATTGTGGTTCAGTGGGATAAGGATCTATGCCTCTGATTGGAAAGTTGCTGGTTCCAGCCCACCCTTGGCACATTTGTAGGTCCTTGAGCAAGGCCTTTAATCCCCAGCGTTCTGGGTGCTGCACCAGGTGGCTACTCTTTGTGGCCAGATTGCTCTCACCTACAGAGAAGAAGTTGGGAGAAGTGTGAAGAGAATTTTCCCATGGGGATCAATAAAGTTAGCTTGAAAGTGCTAGTTCATGCTTCTAGACCAGGGGTGTCAAACTCCAGTCCTGGAGTGCCGGAGCCCTGAATATTTTTGGGTTTCCCCTCATTTAACACACCTGATCTGTGGTGGAACTGGGACCCTGTTACTACAGGGTCTAGCATGTTTCCTTAGGTTGCTCAAAAATTCTGTATATCACGCAATGTATATGCCTTTCCAGGGCTAAGAGTCAGTGATTAAAAATATCTGAAAGTTCTGGGTATATCACAAAACCTTTATTGCTTTCAAAGTCCCATGCATTACGTCACGTTTGGAATAATGACGTAGGATGGAATCATTATCCTAACTGTGCAATTAAACACTAGCGTGCGTCTGTGCTTTTAATTTTCGGTGCAAAATATACGTATTGAGTCCTCCTTCTTTTAGCACCCCATAAACTTAATCGTTCTGTTGCCATAACTCCATCTCCCATTCTTGTCTTACTTGGCTCCTAGCTGCTAACATCCCGTACATGGCACCTGCCATAGGCTACTGCCGGAGGGCGTTACACCTCCAGTTCCACCCAAAACATACCATGATCCCCTTTTCAGGACAAATCGTGTTGCAATTACCCCACTTTCCGAAATTTGTTACCCTCTCTCTCATTGAAATGTAAGAAATTGAAACCAACTAACGTATTCGCGAACAACAAATTACGTTATAAAATATATAACAACATAATCAGTCTAAAAAAAAAGCTGCGTAGAATGGGCGGATTGAAATGCGACAATAATTTCCCAATATTTAGTAATGAATGATTTAAGCCTTTTCTATTTTTTCGATCGTATAAACTAAAGAGCGGCGGTACAGCAGTATTCTGTCCTTTATAGGATCCCGTAGGCATCTTTCAGTGTTCTCCCTTGTAGATGTGCAGTTTGTAGTGACACACACCAAGTGCTGAAGGGATCTCTGGGCGCCATGGAGCAGATTAATAACATCCAGGTAGTTCCGTGCACCAGCTCAGATATCCTGAAACCGTTCAGGGTGCACTACAACCAGGTGAGTCGATATGTCGCTCAGTCGGAGGTGGTCGCCTGTCTGATAATGGGATCGAACCCTTTCTTCGCTTTTTCTCTGATGCCCCATTTAGATCACAAGCCAGCCCCCATTTGTCTTCGCTAATATAACCATCATCATACAGTGTTCAGAGTAAGATGTGGTCGTGCGTGCTCTTGTGCTTGTGTCGTGGATTCACGTATTTGGACTGATCCTTAATATCGGCTTTGGTGCGGAGACCTGTCCGGCATTAAGGAGATGTGTAGTACATGTACAGGGATTCTGCATTGCCTCTAACAGAATTTATGTAGGATGTTTCAAATCAACTTTCTCGATTGCTAACTTAGCTTCAAAATAGTGCAGAAATACTCATTCATTGAATCATCAGTTAATTCATTCAGTCATTTGTTTATTTTGTACTTCGAATAAAAACCACTCAGTTCTTGAAATGACTGTATTGTTGTTGGACAGGATTAAAGAATATGACGTGCAACATTTTTAATTTAATAACTAAAAACCCCATCAATGAAGTCCACCTTAATTGCGGAAATAACGATATCTTTTTTTATGCCTAGTTCGTGGTGTTACCCATATTCAGTTATCGTGCTCCTAATATATGGCACAGGGCAAATATCGAAGTAATTGCACCGTATATGTTAAGGGCACTTTCACGTTCTCAGTTCCCTTATGGGTGCGCTTATGGACGCTGCTGTTTCCGTGACCCCAGTCTATGAAGTGGGTGTTCTCATTTTACCTGGGGGCATTTACTTGTATCGATTTAGGAAAGGATTAGCCTACTTAAAGTAAAATTTGAGTTCTCCTCAATTAATTCCATCCACTTATCTTGATTTGGGTGATGGGGGGGGGGGGGGGGTGGACCATATGGCAGGCAGCATTGGATACCCACTGCATGGGATGCTGTTTCATCACAGGCACGGGCACATTCAGAGGGCATAGGGGGTGCCAGGGCTGGTGTTCAGGTTGACCGAAGGCTTTTTCGGAAGCTTTTTTTTTTTTTAGTGAGGAAGCCCATTCATTAAAGCCCCCTCAATTGTAGGACACATGCATGTCTTTGGGAATCTTGAATCGCCAACGCTGGAGGTGCCCGGCAACACTGTCACCTGCCGCCTTCACCTTCCGCTGGCTGCTGATGTTCCCCCACAAGGCCCAGACCTTCTTCCCCGCTGGCATTTTTCAGTGCGTCAGTGGTCTGATTTCCAAGGCAGCCAATGAGGGGAGGGGAGCCTTTCAGGTGACCCTCGGTTGGTGCCGTGCTTGTGTCCTGACATCCTGGCACAGACACGTCCTCAGCCAGGAGTGGGAAAGCACTTTGGTAAATTTAGCCTTCGCTCATGGCTGCGCTTATATTTTGTGAGATTTGTGGCAATCAGAGTATTACACATGTTACATCTGAGGTAATATTTGCAGAGAAGGTGGAGTATTTCCTTTCTTTAGTTTCTTTACTTGCTCTTCTACGAAGGCTTGCATTGGCACCGTGTTAGCGCAACGTTATGATGTTTCTTCTGCTGAGGCAAAAGTTACATCAATGTGACCTCGGGATGCCTGGACATTTTTGGTGGTGGGAGGCTCTTATGATCCTTGCAGTTTTGTGTTTTATTTTGTAGCAGTTCAACTGTAATATAGTAAAAATGTGCCCATGGTTAGTAGCAGTGCAGTGTAGAGCAGGTTCTGCTTGGTCCGATTTGGTCCCAAAGGGGCCATTGGAGGTTTTAAAGCCTTAAAGTAGCTTTCTCTGTGTCCAGTTACGATGGAGCTGCAGTGTTGAGTCACCGTCCCGCCCACGTATCAGCATCAGATACAGCTACACTGCACCCCCCCCAAAAGAATCTGTCTCCCAAGTGGTTGGCTCTGCTCTTTTCCTGGATTGCAAGATTTTCTTTCTTTCACTGTAACTGTCACAAACTATTTTTGCTTTTGACTTTCCGGTGTTATGTGGTGTCGTGTTGGCGGGGGGGGGTGTCCCACTTCACACGCAACATGCCACATACAGATTCCCGTCACAGTTGGCGTGGCCCCCTCCTAAGCATTGGCCATTTTTGGTTTGAACCCATTCTGCCAGTCCAGGAGTGGCAAAGTCAGTGGTGTCCAATTAGAAATGACGGCTGTTTTAAATTTCCCCATGTTACCTATCCAATACCAGTCGAACATGCAGATCTGTTTTAAGGTAATAAGACACTGACGCAATACCTGAAAATTCTGGAGCTTCTAGTATTAGTTAGTATTAATACTAACTAATACTATAGGTACAATCACTTCCAAGCAAAGAGTATCTCCTCTCCAGTACTTGTCCTTGAACTGAGTCAAGGTCATTTTCTGTTGTTTTTTTGTTTTTTGTTCTGCTCGCACAAAAGACCAAACAATTGGTCCAACGGTAAAGACTTTTTCCCCCCCGTTTAGTTCCCTATTTGGCTCTACAGTTAAGAAATACTAATACACGATTGTTTGACTGTAGCATGGTCCGAGTTTGGAAACATTGTCTGTGACAGTGTGGCCCGCAAATGGCTCAGCTTACGACTTTCCATATGTACAGCGGTAATGTAAATAGATTGTAGAATTGTGAAAATGGCCTATTATGCAATGGGAGCGGGTGGTGAGAAATCGTTGTGGTCAGCGGAGTATCGTGAAGAACAAGTGATTTCATGCCCCCTCCAAAAGGGAAGCAAACCCTGGGTCAAATTCACACATGCCAGAATCAGGTTGGCAAAACCGATTTAGGGAAGATCTGTATCAGCAAACAGAACGAAAGATAAGCCCAAACAATACAAGATTAAACCGCTGATGACATAACTTGTGGTGGAAGGAAGGTGTTTGCAATGCGCTATTTACCACACATGGCAATGTTACTTTGGACAGAAGTGTCTGCTAAATAAAACAAATATGAATGTTGTCACAGTGGTCTTTTGATGATTAAAGTCTGGGGAAATGGTGGTCTGCTCCACAAAGTACAGTTCTGTGGTCCAAGAATTCCAATCTGGGTTTTGTTTTGTTGATCTGAGTGTTTGTGCTGCCTGCTCTTCGCACCTTGGCTCCTCTTATCTCTCTCCCCACCATTGCATTTCTGAGAATATTTCGATTCCCTTTTTTTTTCACCTGGAATCCTGCCTAGAGGGAGATTTATTTTTCTTTTTCCTCCCCTCAATAGCTTAACCCTACACTTTCAGAAGAGAGGCTGGTTTCAGCCTCGCACTGTTTCACGTCATCGTGAATTAAGGTTCTTCTTAATCTCCATCTGTACCTGTATAAAAACACGGGCTCGGAGTTTGCTGTCTGCGGACCATTCCTCGGCCCGCATGCGGTGCACGTTTGCCGGACCGCACCTGAAGCTGGGGGTGCTGCTGATCTGAGCATCCTGGCCCGCGTGACCGGCAGCTCCGGTGGACCAGTTGCTAACTGGTTGGTTTCTGCGGGGAAGGATGGCATGAGACAGCGGGGGGGGGGGGGGCCGGTGGTCAGTGGGGCGGGGGGAGGGGGTTAGGGTGGGAGCAAGCGAGGCGGCGGACGGCGGCCCGCGGGGAAGCAGAACAGATGAAGGACGCCGATGAGCCGGGGCCCCACGGGCAAGGAGGGCGTGGGAAACGTGCAGCTCGCGACGCTACGGTGGCCCTGGCTGCCGAGCGCGCTCAGTAGGCGCAGGAAATAGGATTTGCTGGCACGCTTTGCGTTGTAGCCAAGTGAGTCAGATGGGAGCGACAGAGGTGAGGACCAGGAGAAGCTTCCCATGAAATGATCAGATCTGTGGTTGTGAAGGTCAATCATTCGCTCGCGCGGACGAGTCAGACCCACTTGACGCGGACACAACGGGTTTGTCCTGTCAGCGTGGCGCACGCACCCCTCGCGCTATAGTGGCACGCACAGCTGGAAAGATGCATTCCGACGAGCCCCACGTTTCGTGTTTTCAGCTGGAACACAGGGAGCAGATTTTGGGCCGTGGGAGGCCGTCGGCTCGTCAAGTGAGAGTGCAGCATTGTCGGGCGCGGTTGGTCCCCGTTGGCGCCGCGTTGCCCGGTTCAGCATTGCGAAATCGGCATTGGTGCTCGTTGGCGAGACTGACATGTCTAAGTGGGCCGCATGTGAACCATTGCTGCTAGTCGCGCCGGCGTGTTTCCCGGTGCAAAATTTCACAATCGACGGGAGCCTAGCTGTTCTTTGGTCTCGACCGGCCCTAGTCCCATGTCATCAGCTCGGCGTCTACCCAGCTTTAATCCCGAAAGACGCATTCTCAAAAGAGAGACGCAGCGTGAATTGGGAGGCTCCCCGCCGGGGGTGCCCATCTGAAGCTTGCATGAAAAAGTACACGAGGTGCCGTGCTGAGGCGACACTGTTACTAATTTTAATACAGCGGCGACGATGGTTATCATTATTCTTGTTGAATAGCCCTTTGTGGAAGAATGGGGTCCTACGTGCTGGAGCTTAAAGTAACGAAAGTGTCA
>JAABNY020000025.1:14801528-14820801 GCA_015164015.2 Brevimyrus niger | reverse complement strand
GCGATAGGCTGGCCCCCTGTCCAGGGTTGTTCCCTGCCTCGTGCCCGTTGCTTCCGGGATAGGCTCCAGACCCCCCGTGACCCAGTAGGATAAGCGGTTTGGAAAATGGATGGATTAAAATAAAAATGTTCTTTTAGGAAGTTCGGATTTTCTAATTTACAGAGATATCTCAAGAAGGGACTGTAGATGGTTTTTTGTGTGGGTAACATTTCACTAAACCTTACCCAGCCAACTGAAATTCCTGTTCAACAGTTCAAATCCCATAGCTTAGATTGTAGCACAGCATTTCAGTCTTCCGATTTCTCCTCACAAAAAAGATCTGAGGTTCTTGTGCATGGATTTACACGCATGTTTTTATAAAATAACTAGTACTCGGGGGAAGAGGCTGTTACAGAACTTAAATCAAACACACCTTACTAATGGCCCATCTGGTTAGGCATGCACTCTTTACCTTGAGGTCACATTTAAAAGCAGGCACTGGTGCCAAAATATTTTACTGAACAATGTAATCACTCCCTCTGTAAACCAGGTGGCTTGTTGCCATTGCTCCCCCGCAAGGTAAATACAGTGGCAAGTGAAGGCAGAGGGCGATTCAAAATAAAGCTGAGAGCTCCTGTTTCCACTTGAATTTCTTATCTGAAAGTTTGGTGGGGGGGGGGGGGGGGCTTCTCCCCCCGAAAATCCCGAAACTTCAAGAAATGCACGTGAAAATGTAAGAGCCGCGAGGGACATCGGTGGGGCCACGTTGTCACGCGGATGGAGACGGCGGTGACAGGCCTTTGGATAGGCCTCTGTTCCCACGACAAGCCCCACCGCTTGTGGCGCAGCTGCTTCGATATCCCAGCCACGAGTTTTGTGTGTCATCAGTCAGCTGCGTTCTGTCTGTCTGTCTGCATAGCTGTCTATCAGCGTGTTTGTATGGCTGTCTGTTGCACAGTCAGTCTGCGAGTGCAAATGTCTCTCTGCTTGTCCCTAAAGGATGCTTGCAGCAAGCTGCTGAATTTGTTCCTACAGTACTTGTAAAATTCTTACACTCTTATTTTGTTTTGCATCTATATTTATCTCTTAACTAGGAAGTGGAAGAGTGCCCTGATTATCATATGTCATGTATGCATTTTTTGTTAGTACTTAATGTTCAACCCTATGCAAAATCAACAATCAGGAGCAGTGCTAGTAAATTATTGGTATTTGTTATTTTTTTTTTTAAATCTAGAGATCCTATGGTGATATATATTTTTTAAGTATATTTCTGTGTATATGATGTTGAATAATGTAATGGTAGGAAATGCCTTGTAAATTAAATGTTTCTCCTGGTCATGTAAACATGTATTCTCTATGTATGTTTTTACGAGCTACTTGGACTGTATATTTAATGGAGCAAGGGCAGGTAATTGCCCCAGTATTGTGGTTGGTGGCTGTGTGTAGTAATCTGTGGGGGGGGGGGGGGGGTGGGGGGTGAAGAGGGCGACACAGGTCACATGGTGTGCCGTAGTGGAGTCACCTCGGGTTTCTCTGGCTTGTGCCCCGGCCAGTTCCCGCCACATGCCCCTGCGTGTGCAGACTCCCCGCCCCCACCAAGGACAGCAGCTGTTTGAGGCCTGAACAAACAGCGGCGTGGGGCAGGAGACCTGGGATGGTGTGTTTGTTTGCCCCCTTGCCTTTTAGCCTCTCCACACATCGTGCCCTTCTTCAGACGCCCTGCCTCTCCGCAGCAGCTGCGGGGCGGACCAGGTGCCGCTGGACACGGCACAAACACACACATGCCATGTGCATTTGACCCGATTTGGGATTTTATGAACTCTCTGCCAAGAGCCAGACAATTACCTAAAGAACTTGGACTGCATGCCTGTATTACAGTTTCATAACTGTTTAATGGTTTAGTATTTTTTTTCACAACAAGCATTCTGTGTAAAGGTCTAGCATAGATTTGTTCTAGTTATCACTGAAATGCTAATGCTTTTCCTTCATATCGAATGGCAGTCAAGGTCCTTATACTGCCTGGGCAGTTACCACCATCTTCTCTAGTTTCCCAGCCTAGAGCCAGGGCTTTGCAGCTCTCTTGGTTTAAAAAAAGGGGTCTTGGAATGTTCTTCATGCTGTGTCGCTGATCTGATACGGGCGTGACATGAGGGGATGTAATCCACCCTGTTCTCTTGCCTCCCCCGTGAACCTCCTGATCTCCACCTGCCCTGCTGAGAAACCAGGTGGACTCTCTGCCAATGTGGAGGGAGCAGTCAAAAGTCCCTTGCAGAAGACCTTGATGCTGGGCTCTCTACTGCACTCACGCCATAGTTGTTTGAGGAATATCAGTGTGTGGAGTTTTGCACACTATGTTGACATGCCTTCTGTGAATCCTTAAGTCTGAAATTCTGGCTAGGTTTGTGCTTTTAATATTTCAGAAGACTGGTCTACTGAAAGAGTCTTCAAAAACGATGCACATTTCCAAAAGTGAAGTCAGCCAGTCCCTGGAGCAGTTGGGGTTTAAGGGCCTCTCTCAAGGACTCACTCTACTACAGGACTAAATGCTGTTGGACTTGATCCAGTGACCTTCCAGTTGTAGGTATAATGTCCTGATCCACACACCACCCCCAGTTCTCCCAGTGATATCTGGAACTAGCTGTCACATTTTCAGTCAATCCATCGTTAAACTTTATGTTTAATCATTGGTCTCAATATCGGAGCATGAAGCCTGCTGTGGGATGTAGTTCACGATTCTAATTTGGAACTCCAGTGGAAAAGAGGCTGTAAGAACACTTTTTGGCTCCCGTAGGATGGATGTTCAATGGAGGGCTGCAACAAATGTGCTCCATCTGGGAGATTAAGAGGTTCAAGAAAGAGCAGATTGGATTATCCTGCTCGACCAGGTGAATAAAGTGGATGCTGGATAGTGAAAGGTCAGTTCTACTTGGAAGTTGCCAACTTGTGTCTCACTATATATGTTGTTGAAAGGATGGTGAGTGATGACATTGCCTGCTTCTCACTACCATTGTTTGTCTCATTCCATAGACTCCCAGTGGACCCCTTATTTGCAGAGCTCTCTGTCTTGAATTTAGGCTGGACTTCCTTGCAAGGAAACGAGGACTGCTTTTGCCAGCGCTACGCCAAGAGTGCCTCTTTCCAAGCGGAACTGCGTGGAGGAGGCATGGATCTTGCCTGCCAGTTGGGCTCACTGCTTAACTGTGCAGTGGTTGTGTGGTTCTGTGTATGGACCTTGGTACTCATATCATCCCAGGCAGGTGGGTGAACCGGACTCCGTTTTGTTACCCTGGAGGGGCTATGCTCTTAATAAACTGATTCAGATGAATATTAAAAAAAAAAAGCTCTTTAATCTCAAATGAACACATATGTGTTGTGTCAGTATCGCCAGAGCATGGTTATGTCTTGGTGTTTCTTTTGTCTCAGTTTTCTTCTAAAAATTCAGCTGCCTTAAAAACTCTGAGCTTCTCAAGGTTAGACCCAGGAGAATCAGGGACATGCCCGTGAAAAGGCCTTATTCAAATACTGCAGCAGGATGTTTCCAAAATATACGCAGTTCTTGAGTTTCACAGCTTAGAAAAATACAAGACCTTTCTTGCTTTGTACATCAAACAGTACTTTAAAGCTCTTTAAAGCAACTGTGTAAATGCTTTACTTTTTAAATTGATTGCAATATGGTTCACTCTGTGTTTTGTGTCTTTTTTTTTGTAGCTAAACTGCTCCTTTGGTTTCATGTGATCTCATGGACCTCAAACATCAATAGTTCCTCTGATGTCTTGTTGTTGCAGAACAAATGTGATTGTTTTTGGATTTCTGCTCCAGTCTCATCAGTGAGGGCCGTTGATTGGATGCAGACAGGCTCAAACACTTGGCTGATTTCGGTGAACTCGAAAATCAGAGCGGTGGTTCTTTGTGCCTGTTGAACCCTTGGGTGGGTGGTGCCGGTCTTCATCCACCTGGGCTCCTCTTGTGTGAGAAGTACCAGACCTTTAGGTCTTCAGCATTGGCTGGAGACTACCCCCCCATTCCCAATTTGGCCACGAGTAGCAAGCGCACCGACGTGACCCATGTTCCCCTACCTGCAGTCCGAAAGTAACAAGTGCATTCCGTAGCATTCGCCCTATAACAATGTCTTTTAGTTCTGATATGTGCTCCTTTCAATGACCAGGAAGACAAATGAACTGATTCGATTCATCCCACTCCTCAGAAATCTGCCGGAGTAAGTCACTGTCTCCTCCGAGATTCTTGTAAACATCAACTCTTGTATGATATGGAATGCCTTGCAGACAAACAGATATTGCTAATTCCTGGCTTTTAAGAAGCGACATTAGAGATGAGTGGTAAATAATGTATCTCAACGGAGATTAGGAAATTAGAATAAAGCGTCATGATTCTGATGCTTGCGGGAAAACGATGAATGAGAAGGGCCAGGGTGCAGCGGTAGCACGCTGTCTTACTGCATTCGGTGCATCTGCATCCTAGTTGCTTCGCTAGCCCTTAATTGTGAATCTGGCCCAAGTGAAGCCCAATGCTTGGCAAGTCTCCTGGCCCTGGTGCACTGTAGTTTTTTTTTGAGCTGAGAGGCCAAAGAGGACTGAAAGAAAGTGAAAGCCCTTTTCCATAAAGCCAAGCTTGTGAAGGAGGTTGCATTTTCACATTTCCACCGGAGTGGTGCACAGCCGGTGGTTTTTCCCTGCCTTACTTTCGGTACCAAAAATAGAGTTGATGCAGTTCACTGGTATCAGCACCTCTTGAACAATCGGAGCTTGGATCTGGCTTGACGTGATGACCGAGCAGAACTGAGATACATTGAAAAGGGGTAGTAAGTCTGGGGGAGGGGTGGGGGGTTAGGAGTTTAAAAAGGACAGCACCACTAGTAACCTCCTCATGGTTCACATGAGATGCAAAACAATCACGCATTAGGGCCTATTGTTGTCGCGTAGGGAAGTGATGATGACTGTCATTCTTCTCTTAATCACACTGCCCTGGTGCCCATCCAGTGCTCAGAACCTGTGACCCTGTCTCATGCCTTCGGCCTGACACACGGGCTGCCAGAGAGCATGTGCGCTCCGCTGAACGAGCAGGCCTCTGCTCAGGAGCCTCCTGCCAGGCCTACTGGCAGAAATCGAACCCAGGGTGAGCTATATCTGAAAATGAATCTGTCAACAGCTTTTGTTAGGGTCTCGCAATCCTGCTGGCTATGAGTTAATGGTATCATCCCCTTTGAATTACGATACTGGCGTGCACAAAGCAAAGCATTGCTGATATCAGAATGTGCCAGAACGTAACTGGACCAATATTACTGATTTTTCGGTTAGTTCAATGCTGGTATAGAATGTGTGTTGCATAAATTGAAAAATCATAATGCATAATGTCGGTCTGTCAGGGTCATGATGTTGCCATCATAAATTAAAAACTAAGAAACTTAAAAAGCTGAAAAGGGTCCTCTTGCTCCTTGCTCTATACCTCCCCACCTTTCCACCATCTACTGCCACTGTAACATCACGATGGCCGCACTCCTTTCTAATGATGATAGTTGTAATGTCGTACGTTAAACCGTGTTTGTCTATGCAAAGCGAAGGGGAGATGAAGAATTCATTGGCAGCTGCGCAGTTGCAGCAACATTGTGAAAACAAGCAGAGCTGAATTCTGACCATGGGTTGGGTTCCTGCGCTCTGACATGACATCTCATTGAACAGATGTGGTGTTGATGCAGCTGTTTTCACTAGGGAAGGTGTGGCACCCTGAACAAAAGATGGAGTTATTTGGGAGGGGTTCTCCACTGCTTAAAGCAGGAACAAGAAGACTGCAGAATCATTTTTCAACTGCATATGGTGTGGCTATAGAACTAGAATATGCACAGCGATGGGGGGAAGCAGGAGAAGGAGATGTGCAACAGCGGTAAAGTCATGAAGTGATGGGAGACCATGCTGTCAAGCAGGCCTGCTGAGATAAACTGAAGTCCGGTTAGGCCTCTTGTCTTGTCTTGTAACTGCAGCTCTGGTCACATTTTCTAAATTCTTTGATATTGAAAACCAATATGCTATATTTTAATTCATAAATATTGTGATAAATTTCAATATGGAGTCATAAACCCCGCCCCCCCATCCTTAAGTTTTTCGTTCACTGAAAGAAAAACATGATAGCATGTAAAAAAAACAATATTCAGACAATATGATAAAACAGCCACCATAAGTTGCCACCCAGGGTGGGTGCTGATCAACATTTTTAGTCTCTGTGGAAAATGATCAGTTGGCCGGTGGATTTTATTACGATTTTAAAACACATTGTGGGCCATCTAAACCATCTAAAGCAGTGGTTCACAAATGTATAGTAAGCCCTAGCAAGGTACGGGCATTATAACTGGCGTTAACGCTGACATCTTCCAGAAACATTCGAGAAGTAACTCCTGGGCGTGTTTTTTGAACTGCGTCATACAGTAAATGTCAGCTGAACTGTAAGCCAAATCATAAATCTTTATCGTTCTAATTGTGTGTAACCAAAACCTAACCCCCCAAACAAAGGCGATTATTGTTACTGTCAGGTGTTGACAATGCGTTGCTTGTTTGATATCGTCGATTACTGATGTGCAGCCAGCTCCACCTGTCCTGTTGACACGCTATCGACGTCTAGATTGTTCTTCATATTGCACTATTAGGGTCCCTCAATTCGTCATGTATTAGAGTTGCTGTTGTATTGCACGAGTGTTAGTAATAGCTTGGAGCTGTCTATGATCACTTTGTGTGCTTTCTTATTTTTGTTCCTAGCTGCTTCCGAGACCCCCTTGGCTAACCTAACCCCTTGGTAACGTGTAAATAAAGACTTTCCAGACCATTTCCTACCATGTGCCAGGCAGGTATTTCATAGCTGTTCATGGAAGAAAGACTCAGGTGTGTGTGTGCACTTTCTTCTCTGGCACGTTGGGCCGTGTTGCTTCTTGTCTTCACGGCACGACTGGCTGGGTTGTTGTTTGGCAGGAGGGACGTCCGCAGGGGAGGTGGGCGCGTTCGCAGTTGGTTGATGCTTACATAACCTATTTAACCTGAGAGCACGGGGGTGGGTAGGGCACACCGTACGATTCTTTGATGCCAGACAACAGTGGATCGGGACACTTGATGCCAGGGGCATCCCTGGACGCCTGCTTCCCCTCGGCCTTCGAGTTACACGAGAGGCAAACCTGCCGCGAGGAGCGGCTTATATGTCAGAGGCTCAGCGCGCGGGCCTCTCGTGACAGACGCACGCTGCCAATGATCAAGCAAAAATAGGTGCTGAGCAACTTTCCATGAGGAAGCAAGGCAAAGTCATTAGATGACGGGTTCATCCCTGTGTTTCTGGGTCATTGTGTTTAAAAACGGACTTGCTTTATGAGGTCAGTGAGTTGGAGAACACTCCGGCTTCAACTTGGCTGGAGGCTGAGGTCATGGGAACCATTCATGAATTTGCTTGCCGCTGTTCACACAGCTTACACCGACCAGAGTTGCAAGTGGGTGTTGTTTCCTTCTTAGTATCTTCAACCCATGTCTGTCAGTTTTAAGGCGTTTATGCTCTCTGTGTTTCTTTGCGCACCCGTAGATTACGGTTAGTTACAGCTTAATTATTAGTGCAGTTAAACATTAACTGAAGCAGAGTCAAAGAGGTTCCCCTTGCTAAGGTTTGAATTTTGAAGCCCTTTGTTTGTAGATAAGGTTCCCTTGACAATGAATCCCTGTTCATTTTTTTCTCATTTGTATCCGCAGGTAGTTTACGTTAGCAGTATCCTGATGTTCCTGCAGGTCAGGATTTAGTCAGACAGACAGGGTTACTCTCTCCCCTGTTATTTGCTTGTCTGAGACGCAGTGCGATGGGAAATGTGCAATGCAAGGAAGAGTGTATAGACTGTGTCATTAGGGTGTCTGGGAAACAGACAACGATGACCACTTTTAAAACTCCTCCCACTCTGACTCCTGGCCCTTTGTAACCCCTGTTAGCTATGAGGTACATCGTACACCCCCGTCCCATTTAATATCACGTGTCGTCTGTCGTCTTGCCTCACAGGAATTTCTTTGCATGCAGGTTTGTGTTTGCTCGTTTTTACTTGCGTTTCATTGTGAGAGGTTTGCGTAAGGTCTTCGCGAGGCCTCTGTAGTCAACGGATAAATGTACATTTGGGTCTGTAGGTACTGTAACAAGGTTGGAGGCCCGTCTGCCGGGAGCAAGTGTCCACTTTCCAAAGGACATGGCAAGAGCTTTGTTTCTGCCGGCATGGGGTCAGGTGAATGACGATGACAGTCATTAAAAGCCTCTAATGCCGTAATGCCCTGTTCTGCTTCAATAGCAATATATGTCACCCTCACGTCACCCATAGGGCTGGTAAGTGTTTAATATGGGAGAGACACTGGTCATTGGGTCCTTACGTTTAGAGCAGGATAGTGGTTATTTTAGTAAGAAGCAGTGGTGGAAAATCCAGTTCAAATCCAAACCAAGATTTTGTTCCAACCAGCCAGTTGAGTACTCTGTGACTGTGATTCTTTATACTCAACTGGTTGATTTAAACAAAATCATGGTCTGGATTATACTTTCTGAACCTGAATTTCTGCCTCTGCTAAGAAGATGAAGTGATTATACTGTATGGATAGGCTTATGTAACAGCACCTTTTTTAGTCTCTAAACTCTCCTCACAAGGAATCCACCCAGGAGTGAAGAAGGGCTACACTTGTTAAGTGCTTGAGTTACTTTTCTCAAGCTGTGTAGCTGAGCTGCAGGATAACGTCTCATTCACCAGCTGAATTTGGAGCAATTTAGATGTACGTGTAGAGCATAGGCACTGTTCCCCCCCCCTCCAGTCATTTGACACTCAGCTCCCCCATCTATGCTCATTAACAGACTTGCTCAAGGGCCTAACAGTGATATGATTACTTTGCTGGCCATGGGACTTGAACTCACAACCATCTGGACACGGGCACCGATCCCTTACTCACTTAGCTATACGCTAAATATAGCAGCCGCATCTGTGGTGGCCTGTCATTTTTTTGCTGTTTATAAAAGGCCCACCACTGTCTTCTGGTCTACGGCCAGGTGTCACAAGAAACATTTGTTGGGATTATTTTAAGGTTTCCCATCAGCCTAGTAAAATCAATCATGGGAAGGAGGTGGCAGGAGAGCGAGTCTGTCCTCGCTGTGTCGGCCTACCCAGAGGTGGGTGTTTGTAAGTAGCACAGAGATATACTTTTTCTGGTTTCAGTATATAAGCTTTGCCATGGACACCTTTGCTTATTTTGACCCAGTTATAGATGATGCTGGGTCAACATTCAGGGACTAGCATCGCCAGTTATTATTATGCGGGCGTATAGAGCATGTGTAGAGCAGCTCGATAGAAAATCGGACTGCTTCCTTAGGGAAGAAGGGTCCTGGTGGATTCCCAGGCATCGCATTGCCGGTCCCTGATATGCCAGCTAGGATGGCCCCTGATGCCCATTCTGCTGTACCATCCATCAGCCCCGGAAGGAGCAGCAGCGATTCACCTGTTCAGTCATGTCATGATATCTTGGCTGCATTGGCCAACTTTGTTGGCTCGGTGAAATGAAACACTTAACGGATCTGTCAGGGAAGGGAAGTTCGAATGCAAGAGTTTGAGCTTCGGCCAAATTGAGAATCTGCTCGTCCACAGCTCGTGATCTGTATGAAAGTGGAATATTTAAATGTATTCGCTGCTAATTTATGGCCGTGTAAACGAATGCCTCGCTAAGAATGTGATGTGCGAATGGACTGTAAGAGGACTGACATGTCAAGGATGGAAGGCGGAGCAGACGGTGAGTGTGGTGGGTCGCCGTCTCTATCCGGCGGCACCTCGGAGCTCCCTTTGGTGAAGAAGAAACGACAGCTGCCCTGGAGGTGTGGACAGCCTGGGTCTCCTGCGGGTAGTCTGTGGGGTAGTCTGCGGGTGACCTCCTCGTGCCCTTTACGTATACGGCTAGACCTCTTCGGAAAAATTTTCAGATTTGTACTCCTTGTAAGTGAGTCATAGCCTAGCGAAGAAAGACGAGCATGAAAGTCTAAGACGGTGGCAAAAGTACATCAAGCTGAAAAGTTTAATGTTGTGTTTCCCAGAAACTTAGGTTTGCTGCCGCTGCCTGTTTCTACAGGCTGTTCTGTGATCAGTTTACCTGCCACACTGATCGTGTGTGTTGGGCAGGAGATCACTGTAAAGTCTAGCTGAAGATAACGGCTTATTTTATGGGGCAGCTCAGTAATTGGACTGAGGAAAGGGGGAGACAAGCGTAAATACATGAAATGGCATGGGTGAGTGAATACGATATCATTACCTATTTACAACCTCAAAGCTGAGAACATGATCATAGACTTCCCTATAGGGACAAACAGTTTGGCATGCTTAACATGCATGCGAGGCTGAGGGGTGTCATTGACCTTTGACCCCCTCGGGTTGCTCTGAACCACATGCCTGCCCCTCTGTGCGTGATCTTCATGCATACTGAATGCAAACTATATTTACGACATCGCTAATAGGAGAACTTCGAACAAAGCCTTACTATTTTTCCGTATGACAAGGTGTTCCAACCACAATTCAGTATATCAGCACAAAAAGTGTGGTCAGTACACATCTGACACAAATTTGTCTGCAGATCACAATTGGCCACATTTTTGGCCATTTAAAATAAAAGAACAGTTGCTGGGTTTTTTTACACATGGAGCAGGGCTCCTTATACGATGGCGTGTGAGGAAATGTCGGGACGGCTTGTGTGTGGTATTTGTTTCTGTGTTTCGTTGTGGCTAAATGTTTATTACTTTCAAGGGGAACCTTTCCTGAAGAGGCATCACGCTGCAGTCTCACGCATCCCGTGTCTTTTCGGAGATGGCGGGCAGCTGAGTCTCACACATCCTGCCGTAACGGTGCGTTGTAGGATACCACCTTGGGGGAGATGCCAATAAGAGACTCTTATCTTATCTTGTCTGTGGACGATGGGTCTGAAGTTTGCCTCGCAGTTTCCAGACAACTTTGTTTGTAGAGGTGACACTCGACAAGTTTCTCATGCGATTTCCCAGTGTTTGCTATTAATAAACCGTTGCTTCTCCTTCGACAGAAGACTGTGCCCACAGCTCTGCTGATGTCACTCAGGAGCAGGGTGGTCCTGACTGGAGAAGTTTTCTAGAGACAGCCTCTATTTCTTGTCAGTTTTTTCTTGGCAGTCATTTCCTGCTGACCTCTGCTACCAGTTGGCCATCCTTTCCTCTTGGTCACTTGGTGATTTCTTTCTGTCTATCATCACCTCCTGCATGAAAGTGCATCACTTGGTGTGTTAATTAGAGGAGCACAAGCTGACACATGAGGGCAACTGGGGACAGTTTTTGGGTCAAACCACTGCAAGATGTCTCCAGTGAGCCAATATCTAGGAGCCGCTACTTACGGGGTCTGACCCTGAGTTTACAGGAATGTCTGGTACTTGTAAGCATGCTGCTCTTGCAGACGCCTGTCTGGTTTTTGCTCTTTTACTGTAACACAAGTTGTACTCCTCAACTGGAAGCAGTGGGATTTCTTCACAGACCCCTGCTTATTATTTACAGCAGACTTAGACTGTGGTTTGATCTTGTACCATCCTGTTTCTTTTCTGTCTGTGTGAGTTTAGAAAGCTGGAAAGGTTTGCGCTAGTGGTGATCGCAGTATTATCTATTAAAAGTCTTTCAATAACCGGGACGCTGTCGACCACTAGCTAGTAAGTCCATGTCCCTCCGTCTGGGTTTGCTACAGCCGGAACATTGCGCTCCGCAGGCTGACACTGCCGCCGTAGTGACACGCCTCGCATCTCGCAGGAACCCCTGTCTGGGGGCGCCAGCTGGCTTGAAAAGGCACAGTCCCGGGACTAACTTCCCATGCGAGCCCATCTTTAAGTCTCTGGAAGGTAATCGAGAACGGCTGAGAACACAAAGACGTGCCAACAGGATTGTGATATATATTTCCTGTAGTCTTCATCCATGCATATGGGTAGATGTTTTGGTGGCGTTTGGTAAAATCTGACATAAATCACATTTGGTAGTTGTATCTGGCTGGTATCTAAGATCAAGTATCCTGTTAGATGGTTTAACAGGAAATCCCCCCCCCACCCCAGGAATACTCTCAGTCTTACCACAGGCTGTTGACAAAGGGATTGTTACCCACCCCTTAAGCCCACGCACATCATTAGCATGTTCAGACATGGGAGGAGAACAATTTCTATTCCACAGGGCAGGGGTAGTGATATGGCAGGGGTAGTGATATAGCAGGGGTAGGCTGGGTAGATTTTATAGCCCGAATAAAAATAAGCGGCGGAGACACATTAAAAACTGAATGTCACCGGTGACTCTTTGCATTGGAAGGGATTCTGCGGGGGGCGGGGGTGTCACACTGTAGACTGACCGTAAATCTCTTTAGCGTGTGGAGTTAAAAATGTTCACCATCATATCAGCAGCACAGTGTTGAAATGTCCTTGCCGTTTGATCCAGAATAAAACACAAACAATTTGAAAACGGTAGCTTGAGGGGTTTGTCAGATGGGTAAATCATTTACTTAAAACCGTGGTCTGACGTCCATTGCCAAAGGTGGTAATGTACTTATTTCAGTAAGCCTTTCCCTCCGCTCGCGTTGACGGATATAGCCGGGTCATGACTCAAAAGGTCTGCGGAAGACAATTGGTGCTGTAGGACAGAAAAAGTCAATCTAAATCTGGCCTTTTCTGATTGGGGCTCCTCCTTTGAAGGGGGGTCTCTGGTGCCGGGCTGACTGCCATGACCCACTCCTGCAGTGGTGGGGGTGGTGGGGGCTCCGTAGTCAGGTCGCAGTGGAAAGGGCACAGGCTCCGGTCACAATATAGGTGCAGTTTCCAGCGCGAGTTTCTTCAGGTGATGCAGTGAGGTCTAGCCTGTTGTGAGCAGTGAGTTACACGTATGGAAAAAAAAAAACGAGATGTCGTGCATGCTTGCTGCGTGAGTCACCGTGCTTTACGTAGATGCACAGGAGACCTGCTTGAAGGAACACAGTGCTGAATAAAGCCTCGGGGGTCAGCTCCGATTCATGATGAGCCCCCTGACAAAGGCACAGGTAAACCCTTGAAGTCCTCGTATCTGAACGCCCACACAGCAGATGGCTGCACACACCCCCAAGCCCCCCCCCCCTCCCCCCCGGGCATGTCGACTCTAATCCTTGCTCAGTTTGGGTTGCCACGTGGTCTCTGCGCTCACTTCGGAGTGGCTCTAGTAATGGTGGATATCCTTTAAATTAAATTTTTTTCCCCATGATTGAATATAACAGCATTTATTACATATATAGACGTACAGACTATCCACAGTAGCTGAATTGTAAAAACGTTTCAAGGGGGAGGGTAGGGATTAAATATTTTCAAGGGGGTTCCTAAGGGTAAAATTTGCCGACGCGGAGGGAGGGGGAATCCCTCACAATGAGGCGGGGGATGATGGCGCAGTCTGCATTAAATTGTGTTTTGGACTGAAGTTAGGGATACCAGTTCGGCGTCCCTGATATCATTGGTACATTTCCCATTAAGTGAATTAAGTGAGTTTGCTTAAGTGGATTTACGCACGATAATTTAGGAAGATGGTTTTTGCCTTTTTTTCCCTCAGGCCCCGGACAAGCCCCCCCCCCCCATTTTTTTTGTCAGTAGCAGATGTGAATTTGTGTCTATTGGGGGCGGGGCTCCAGGTATTGTTATGAGGGCCCACATCACTGCCATGGCCTACAGTATAAAGGCGACCTTGTAAGTACCAGGCCCTGAAAAGTACCTGTTATACACAGTGGCTGAAAGGTGTGTGAGGTCATGACCAGCAACCGCACGTATGACTAGATAACAGGAGGGTCAGTGGTGTTTCAGGGACAATGGTGTCCTGTTTGCCCAAATCACATAATGGGCCTGCAGAGTTTGCTTCAGATGTATGGTGTTACGCTGGACAATTTTACACCTCACTGCGTCTAACCAGAAGGAGTATAATGGATACTGATAATAATTAGCTATGGCTATCAGGCTAACGACCCATGATCCTTTGTCAGGATGTTCTTGGTCCAGCTCCTGCGTGGGTGTTGGTCCTGTCTGGGCCTCTAAACCTTCTTGAGATCTCATGCCATCATCTGTCTACATCAGCACCTGATTTCATGGCTTTTGTCGGACTGCAAATGGTGGTCAGATGGACAATCTACAGCAAGGGCGTTGATTTGAGTATGAACTATAGGGACATGTCCCTATCTATATTGTGGGAGAACCATGTTTGTTTTGTGGGACGGGGGGCCTGGGACTGATTTGGTCCCTACCAATATTGGAACCAAACTTAGGCCCGTGACGTACAATCCCAAAAACGGATCAGGACTTGTCCTGTTCACTTTGCCATCAGTAGGTAATATTTTATGGTCTGCTTTTACAGGCTCATTCAATTCAGAATGCTAATGAGCAGCCTCGTTCTGCTGAGCGGTAATTATGGGTGGTATTTGTTACTGTTCAGACAAACGGTTTTGTTCCTTCACGCTCGTGGGCTTCTAGAGGTCTCTCTTAAGATACACCGTATTTCTCTTCCCTATAAAACTGTGCAAAAACAAGATGCATCCCTTTGGTTTGACCGCATAGTTATCTTAGTTCTTAATCTTAGTACTTAAACTATCACTTGGTGACTCGGGCGAGTGTTTCCGGCTTTTCTCTGTGGATGAGAGGGAACCAGTAAGGAGGAATATGCCATAAACTTAATTGCAGATTTAGGGGCCAGGAGGCCCTTTGGTAGCCTTGGCTGAACTGAGTAACGGTGTCAGTAGTTGGGCCCGGCTTGTATTTGTCAGTAGTGTAGATGGTCAGTGTCATCCTGGCATTTTTGTGCTTTCGCAGCTGCTGCACACCGAATGCACCCTGTTCTCTCACACCACCACCAGTGCTCCTGGCTCCAGTACGTCAGTCGATCATGTCAGTCCTATAAAATACGGTACCTACAAATGCAAAGCCACTTCTGAGGCGTAATGGGGATGTGGCCGGGAACACAGTCACGGCCAACTGACACCATCTCGAAAGCCATGAAGTGAGTGGGGAGGGGGTGGGTGGGGGTAGCTGTGACACCAGCGTTAGGGGAACAATGGCCAACGGAAGGCGTGCAAGAAGACCTCCTTAAAAGGCAGGGCGTCAGATGTTAGGGAGAGGCTGTCAGTCACCTTCCAGCTCTGACAGGCAAGAGTGGCCAACAGCTCTGTGGCTGGCGCCTCTTTGGTGCCGCCTTCCATACCGGCAACGGGAGTCCGGCCCCAAGTGCTGTCAGTGACTTTATGTATCAGGTGGGTATCAGTGTTGGGGGAGTTGCTCTTAAATGGCGACCCCCATGTTCCACGTCAAGCCCCTGACAGCGATGCGACTTTCATCATGTGGGATTCATCTGCTGAAGAGGCCGTGTGTAACACTGAAGTTTCCGTTTAAATGATCACGCGTTTATCCAGCTACATCGCAGTACTTTCTTAACGTTGCCAGACCTTATCTGGTTGTTTTTAACGGGATGTAGATATTTGTTGTTTTCTTTTACAGTTTTATTTCATTGTCTTGTAATGGGGGTGGGGGGGGGTTGTGTGTGCCATAACGGCGCTGTTTCTGTCATTTTCCGCTCCATTTCGGGGAAGAGCTACCCCCCTGGGAAACCTTTCTCCTAGTTCACATCACCGAGGAACAAGTGTTAGGGGTCTACTGGCTTGGTGTTGAGATGAGGTGCAAGGTGATATAAAACAGCAGAGGAAAAGATAAGAGAACTTAAAGAGTCTGAAGTCCAGACAGGGTTAGGATCACCAAGTGACAAGACCGTCATTGATTATAACGCTAGGAATTTCATCAGTTATTACTTCTATATAAAATGTCATGTACAGCTTCAATTTGATTGATATGATTTAGGTATTTGCCTTGTTATACAACTTGGTCTTCATCTAAACATTTCACCTTAGCAAAGGACAAGCCAAGTCTGTCCGCCGTGTTCACCGTTGTCTTCGTTCCCCTGTCAGGGCTGAGCACATGAAACATCTTTATCTTCATCTCCACAGCCACACCAGCCAAAGTCAGCTTTGATACCTCCACATCGAGTGCTTCTTTTGGACCTTGCAAATTTTTTAACGCCGCCAGTAAACGTCATTTACTACCAGATAATGTTAGGTAAGGGGCTTTGCTCCTCACAGAATTCAACTTTTGTTCAGGCTGAAGAAGAGTACAGGCATGGTGTTGGCATGAGCAAACAATCCAGGAGTCCGGTCCGCTGGCAAGACTGCTCAGCATGTCCTGAAATGGATTTCCAGGATGCCTTGCCGCAGGAACAGGGTGAACATCACTGGCGGGAAGACGTGGTGTGGGAAGAATCGGCCGGAGGAGCTCAGAGAGTAAGCAGGAGAGCGGCTGCCAAGTGGAGGACGACGGCCAACTTCGGTTAAGGAGATATCGGTGCCGGATCCGGTCTGGGACGATTCTGGGAACAGGACATGGGGGGTGTAAAGGACACACTGTACTGCTGCCACCCCGGCACAACTGTTCTGAATAAAAGTGGGTGATGGGGGGACGATGCCCCCAGAAAGATGACAGAGTCGGAAAAAAAAATCAGTGGGGTGAATGTGGAGTGGGGACTCTTTGACGTAACGTGACACGCAGGCCAGTAAAATTTTAAGTGACCAAGACACATCACATGGGAATGGTCATGCAAACAGGGAGTGAGTCGAAGATGTTAAAGATGTACAGTAATATGTCTATCGGAGATGAAGTTAGTCCAACACTCTGATAGATGTGTTTGGTTCCAATACAAACTGAACTCTCAAAATTCATTGTACAAATTGTATGATCTAACTCAGATTTGGAATATTCTCGATTATGTTGCATGTTTCTGGCAATAATTGCTTACCTGATGCTGGTATGAAATCAGTTTTAAAATGTAATAATTAGTACTTTTAGTAACTCCTGTGTAAACACAACCTGTGCAAGGTGTTAGCCTGTAGGTTAAAATCCTTCCATTTTATTCATACTTAGTACCGAAATACGGGTCAAGTGGTCAAACGGATCCATGATACTGTATTGGGGGCAATAATTTTGTGCCCCGAGGCTAAATCTGTTCCATGCAAAGGTTTCCCCCTACTGACAACCACTGGGAAAACAACTGCCGGCCTCTTACAAGCCATTGGGAAACAGTGTACAGACATGGAATATCAGGACAGACAGGAGGTTCGGCGAGCTGTGGTCTCTGGTGAATTATAGCAGTGGGACTAATATACCATGGGTCTGTCAGTTATTGATTCTTGCTCATCCAGAAGAAGCCCTTCATGCTAAGCATTAAAGAGCTGTAGCTATATTGACTGACGGTTACTGATAAGCTTGCTTGTTCCAAAGATCTAAATTCATTATACCCGTTACCATTTCCCTCATACCTGACAGAATCCTTGACTATGTGGCAGGGCATGCCAACAGTAAGGGCGCTTTTCCACCGCACCAGGCACAGTACTTTTGGTACTTCAAGAACGTACCAAATGTGCAGTACTTCAAGGTGTTGGTTTTCCACTGCTGTAAAAATTGTTACCACATGACATCACAACGCGTGGCAGTATATAATATGGCTGGATTATGTCCAATATCAATACCAACGTCATATATTATGCACACGAAGTTCTTACATCAGTAGAAAGCTAAATTAAGAGAAGGATTTTCTTACTTGATTTCTTACGCAATTCTGTATACGGATATTATAGTGTAGTTTTAAGTTTACTTCTGCAGCTTGAGCGTGAGCATTGCGTTCTCCGAGACAATCATAATCATTTTCATCCATGCTGTTTAAATCACTCCTACATAGGTTTGTGAGAAATTTATGAACTCCTATTTTGTTTCATGAATACCCCAATATTTATTACAACAGAATCACTTTGCTATATTAACAACAAAAAAAAAACACAATAGAACAGCTGTATTCAACAAAAATACATTTTAATTTCTTGTCGTGCCATCTGGATCTTTTTGTTGTATATGTTATTATGACCAAATCACTTTTTTTTTTTACTTTGTTCATCATTATTTTCTGAGTTTGTAACTGAATCTTTTGTTTGTTTGTATTGTTTTGCAGAGGCAGGCTATTCGCATAATCAATTGACTAAAGAAAGCATCTCGAGTACCGAAGTATCAAAGAAGTACCCCAGCTAGTTTGGCACTTTTGGGAACGGTACTCGACCGGAAGTCAATGGAAAAGCGAAAGTACCAAAAAGTCCTGTACCAAAAGTATGGTACTTGGTGCAGTGGAAAAGCTCCCTAAGAGGCTTGGCAACTTCCCTCAACTTTCCGTTGGCCAAGCTTTCCCTTTGCAGTCCGTTTGTCATTCCGACAGCGGTGGGAAGGGCCCGGCTTAATCTTCCACAATAAAAAGGCAATGGCACAACAAACGGACGGGTTGTAGCTGCCTCGTGTGCCTCAGACCTCCGAAAGGCCAACAAAGGCCCTTCACGCATGTGAGGGAAAATAAATCATGGTGTGATGCCAGACGGGGAGACAATACAGACAATGCTGCAGTGTGAGACTTTTCTCATTGGCGATTTGACACTCGGTGGCGTGAGTCCAGTCAAGGCGGCAGGGAGGGGGGCTCGATGGATTACACCAGGCAGGAGGAAGACCTTCTGTTAAACCAGACTTGCGATCATAATGGTCTGTTTCTGTCGACCAGCTATCTGCATACTCTCCGAACCCCAGGGCTCCATTCTAGGGGGTGAAACCAGGCCAGCGAGATGACACGCATTGCACCATCGTCTTTGCGACAGCTGGCGACTGGGCTGTGGTGAAAGGGTGAATCGAAGCTTTGTTCGGGATCTTGTGGGGCAACAGCGGTTTAGGCGGGATGAGAGCGAGCCTAGAGGCAGCTGTTCACAACTCGCACGCTTTGTCGTCTGAAATACAGCAGGCGGCGTAACAGTTAAGGAATTAGCCTTTCATTCGGTAGATCAAAGTGCATAAATGTGTGCAATTAACCAAAATCATTTGAGATCTTAGTCATTAGTGTGTTTGATACATATATTGAAATGGTAACGCATATTTGGGTCTCCCTGATGGCAGCAGACTTGACCATATAAAGTGCCTTTATAGAACAATGATGGTGTGACAGTGATTGATTTTAGCAGGACCTTTAACCAAGTAAATGGTTTATGTGTTAATGTACTTGATCTCATAACTCCGAGTATCCACTGGCTTCTGGAGCATGTCTGCACCGGTCTCCACATGTGTTTCTCTCGGTCTCCCTAGCTGACCCCCCCCCCCCCCCCCCCCCCACACAAAATCTTCCTAACAAACAGCTA
>JAABNY020000025.1:14747948-14758420 GCA_015164015.2 Brevimyrus niger | reverse complement strand
CCTTTTTGTTGTTTTGGGCGCAAGGCCCCCCGGACCACCCCCCCCTTTGTTTCTACCCCCCACCCCCTCTGTTCACCGGTCAGGGCCTCCCCCCCCCCCCCCCCCCCCCCAATGAAGTAAATGATCTCATTATCAACTTATTGGGGTCAAAAACCAGGACACATGCCTGGCGATGATGGCAAGAACTCCGCCAGTATTACTATTTGCTTTTTCGATGCAAAAGAACAAATTGTGCAACTTTTATGCAAGTCAGCGATTAAGCTTGTTTGTGTTCCATTTTCTTGAAAGTGTTGGCAGCGCAGCGTCGAGCAGTGGGATGAGCTCTGGAAGGCCCCTGTCTGGACTTACTTTGCCACCTGTCCCAAATGGCTCTAAAGGATGTTAGCGATAAAGTTGCATTCGTACAATATGACGACAATCAATTGGACTGAATTCCGTTATTGCCAGTGCAAAGTTGTTTTTGTACAAGTAGACGTTACTTTTTTAAGCCAAAAAAAAATAAAAAATACAGGAAGTGAGACTAAGAAAATAAACACATCCTGAAACTATAGTTTTCCAAGGTAATGAGTTATTAGTGATGTTCGGACTTAATCATCTCTTGACGTTTTCTTTCTTTTACACTGCCATCTAGTGTTCAGTACATTTGTTATGAAAATTTATGGAAATTTCCGGGGTGGAACTTCTGCTGGCTCGCTTGTGGCAGAGGTCCTGCTGACGTGTGCATGCGCATGATTTTCTCGACGGCTCTGCACCCGCACGTCCTACATGCCAGCTGGGGAATCTACACGACTTCCTTCTGTGAGTGGGAATGTGGATTGCGCATGGACAAGGGTCCAGTGGATGGTGTGTATCTTCCATTACAGACATGTGCGTGAGCTCCCCAGGGAGCCCCGAGGAACTGGAGAGCCGGGCTAAGCTGTTGCGGCTACTGGATGCGGTGACTGACGCCCTGGTGTGGGCCATCTCCAGGAAAGGGCTAACCTTCCAGCAGCAATCCACTCGCTTAGCCCATCTGCTAATGCTACTTTCGCACATCCGCCACGTCAGGTACTTACGCGCCCCCGAGCAGTGGAAATTACAGTGGAGAACACCGGGATCCGACAGAATACAGGTTGTTTACTGTTGTCCTGGCAACGTCGGACATCTTGGACTAGCTGGTCAAGTTTAGAGGGAACTGAAATATGAAGTTATAAAAATCTTTCCGATTTTTTAGCCATAAGCATCTAACGGAAATGCAGTGTTTCATATAGCTAGACTCCTGCTATATATGCCATGCATTTGTAATCCTCCCTTGCGGCTCGGTGTGTATTTTTCCCAAGTACTTCTTAGTGTTACTCTCTCCTGGGGGGGCACCCAAGTGCTTGGGCCTGTGTACCGACTCCCTTTCCTGCGATCCCTCCCACAGCAACAAAGGGATAGAGCACCTGTCCAACATGAAGATGAAGAACGTCGTCCCACTGTACGACCTGCTCTTGGAGATGCTGGACGCCAACACCACGCACAGCTCCCGTGTCTACCACAGGGTCGCAACAGGGGAGCCCAAACACCAGCCAACCTCTACATTTGAAAGCAAGTCTGCTCCACAGACCCCGAACGACCCTCAGGGGCCGGGGCCGTGGGCCCCTGTGGAGTGCAGTGAGTAAACATCAGATGAGCTAATCGACCTGAATGTCCAGTCCATCCCCTCGCAGCCCCCCCGGAGCTCCGCATTCACAGGTTTGTAGATAAAGGAGCTGAAAGACTAGTCAGGTTCACCCTTGTCCAGATCTGCTGGGACCCGCTGTCAAAAACGTCAGCTGGCAATGAACTTTGGTCAACCTGAATAACCCCAGTATCCTCGAATATGAAGTTGCTCTGTATGATCTTCATTTACAGACTCGGCAATTGGGAACGTGGAAAAATAAAAATGTCAGCAATTAATGTTCAACAACAAAAGCTGCACTTTGCCAAAACTGTACTAAGAAAATTGCATTATTATAACAGCATTCAAGAAACAAAAAGCCTGAACAATGTTTCACACGTCTACAGTATCCTACTTCCTTCCATTGGTCATTTAAGTTCCTTACCACTGTGCATAGAAGAGTGATGTTAGCACGGTGAAGCAATCAGATGGCACACTAATCATCTATAGTAGGGGCTCCCCATCTTTTCATGACCACAGACCGGCTCACGTTGAGCATAAATGGCACGGACTAGTAAAACTAATCGACTGGGGGGCAAGGCAGTGAATCGATTGGCGGGATAGAACTAATACGTTTAACCATTTCCATCTTTTTCCAATATAATCAAAACACGTGAGTGTCAAGGATCATTTAAAAAAAAAAAAAAAGTGTGACTTAAAAAAATATAGCGGATTGAATACTCGCTGTGGACTGGGGATTGGGTACCCCTAATCTATAGTACTGTGAGAAGACAGGTGTGTTGCAGGTTATTAGTGATTATGACTATAAATGGTCCCATTTATCTTGTCCACAAAAAATAATGTATTAAACTCTGAACAGTTTCACATTCTTGGTTAAGAACTATTACAGCTAAAATACACTGTATAATTCACTATGCATAAAAATAAAATTAAAAGTCTGTTTATTTACCACTGTATGTATACTGCAAATTGCACAATGGATAAATAATGGTTCTTATATAATATGTCTAGTGTAATGAGCTAAGGCATAAGAATGGGATATGCTGACAATACTAACATCTTGGAACAAAGACACTATTTTCCCCTTTTTAGCTGACATGGAATCAATGTTTACCGAATATGACTAAAGAATATCACTTCAATTACAATTTACTTCCTGTAAATAGATGCAGCCACGTTTTTTCTTTTAACCTTTTTGCTGAATTTTAAAGGGACCGCTTGCTTATTTTCGACGTTTGCTGCCACTGCCACTTGCGTTTTCTCACATCATAATACTTTACCCTCCGAAATCAGAGACCCCCCCCCCCCGTAATCTAAAAGCAGCCTTTACTTCTCTGTCCCTTCATGTTTCCGTGAGGATTCAGTTTTCTGCGTCAGCATTACAGCTAAAGAGCAAAATCATCGCTGTGTCTTGATGTGCTGATGGTCCTTTTCCTGATGTATCGTGAACCTTTCAGGTTCTGTGTTTTGTTTACGTGGTTCTTTCTATGTGCCCATATACCCAGTTCTAATAGTAAACACACACACACACACACACACATACATACACACACACACACACACACACACACACACACACACGGAGCTAGAAATGTTGGGTGTGTGTCTGCTTTCTGTTGTCTGGTAAAATAAATAAAGAATACCACACTACTTTCTTCGTGTGACCATTTGCTACACAAATTTGCTAGGCCATCACAACAGCCTTTGGCAATGCTGGTTAAACCATGCGATCACTTCTTGATCCTTGTAAACAATCGCGGGTGGAGCTTGCATTCCAGCACAGGGGAGTGCTTCCTGTCATCTATCTCAGTCCTCTATGGGGATTCCTGTCCTAGAAGAAAACTCTTAGTGATCCGGATGCTTTGTCCTTTTTTAAAAAAACATGTTCCCTTTCCAGTAAACCAGGCTGGATTTTTATTTGTTTTTTTTTTAAAGATATTGAACTATTTCCATTACAAAAATATGTCCATCTTCAAAGTTTGACCAGGTCTTGGTATAAGGGAATGTTTTTACGCACAGATGGGGACAAAAATTCATAGTCGGTAAGCAGTAAATCGTTGTGGCTATGAAGGCGTCCCCACATGTTACTCCTCCTAACTCTTATCAATACTAGCTTATGCAGCATTAGCAGCCCTACCGCCTGCAGCTCAGGCTGAGGTAATCAGAAGCTACGCAGGTTTGGGCCTGGCCAGTACTTGGAGGGGAGACCAGCTGGGAAAGCTGGGTTGGTGCTAGAAGAGGTGTTGATTTGGCCGACAGGTTGGTCCATCCTGTGGTCAGTGTGGATCCCAATGCATCTTCTGAAAGAGGAGGGATGGTACCCTTAGGTCCTGCCTAAAATTGCCCACTGTGGCCCTATCGAATCTGGCCTCCTAATCATCCCCTAAATTTAATTGGCAGATTCTCTCCTGCCCCCCCCTCCCCTCCCCCCAGCTACTGTGTGGTGAGTGTACTGGTGCAGATTGGCTGCCGTCAGATCATTCAGGTGGGTGCTATTCGTACAGGTGGGAAAATATTTACACTTCATTTCATACACATCCAGCGCTCTTCCACAGTAAAAGCAGGTTCACGGGGAGCTATGATATGAGACTGTAAAATCAATACATCACAATCTAAACGGTAAACAGCAGCGGGTGATCTCAACACACCAAGTTACATTCAAAACGTCAGTTTACTGATCTCCACGAGAAAATATACACATCAGTAGTAAACTGCCAAAATAAGACGCTTGCTTTTATTCTGAATTCATTTACTGGACCAGTAAGTAGAAAGTCCCCGATGATTACAGGACGCCAGCAGCTGAAACGACAAGTAAAGTGACTTTGAAGCCCTCTGAAAACAGACTGTGGCGGATCTGAGGAGAACTATAACATCCTCCAAGTCTGGCCATAGCCCAGGGCAGCGCTCATGAAATGGTCACGTGACGGCAAAGCTAGAATAAACCATGGACACACTGCCGTGTGTCTGTGTGGTCTTCCAGGAATTTCTCATGCCACGTACGATTAGATGATGGCGGGAATTTCTGATTCACTAGGGTAGGGGCAGGGCCAGCTGGTCCCGCTCTGTGGGCGACATAGGCGATCGCCTAGGGCACCATTTCAATAGAGGGTGTAAAAGTGCGAGCAAAAAAAAAAAAATCAGAATACTTCTGGTTGCAATTCCATGACATTAGTTTGAATATGTCACTTTTCTCGTGAAACAGGCACAAAATACCTAGTTAGCAGCCTGATACCTTATGCTACTGAGATGTTTTTTAAACAAATTAACTGAAAAAAAATCCTTTTTGCACTGGGAGGGGTGGGGAAGTTGGCATTCAGACAAATCTCGCCTAGGGCGCCAGAACACAAAGGGCTTGTTATTTTTTGTTGGATAAACTGTTGATTATAGCTGTCTAGTAATGCATCCCCTCTGCTTCACACGAAAGTATGTGGAGATATCAAGATATAATCTGAACGTATCTTAAAGGAAATGTTAATGGAGGACATATTGCATTGCAGAGCTTATGGCAGCTAAGCGAAATATGTACTGGGGGTACCATTTGATTGTACGGTTTATGAAAAACAATAACATTGGGAATGCATTATTTGGCAAACTCGATTTTATAGCAGCCAAGATTTGTATCCCCTTTTCAGCCAGGAAGTCTAGCATACTGTTAAAACACATGCTGGTTGCACCATTTGATTTTACAGTGTGTAAAAAGACAAATAAATGGGGATGCTCTTTTCGGCAAGCGCAATTTCATAGCTGCCGAGATATGCATAAAATTCTCGGTATAATACCGGCCCTGGGCAGGGGTACTGTACAACAAAACGTGTACAATTTTTGCATTTGTAGAACGTGAAAATATCCCGGGAAGATCGATAACCAAATTAACAGACTTGGAACTAGTTTTCCGTCTCGTGCGTTTAACTACAGAAGTCATTAGTTTCACTCCGATACTGTGTGGGGAAGTTAATCCCTTTTAAAAAATCTTTACGTATATGACAACTGCTCCGGACTGCTGAGTACACCATACTTCAGTAAACTAAATGTATTTTAGAAAAACGCTGCCATTAACAATTCCGAAATTGTAAATTGAGCGTTTGCACGATCACCGCTGGTCCACCTGACAGAGATATCCGATTCAGAATTTAAAAATGTTTGTCAACGCAGTCCCTGTCTTAAACATTATTCATGATGGGAGGAGAGAACCAAAGCAAATATCCCTACCTGCAAAAATAACAGGCACAAACTGTAACGCTACACCTTGCCAGCGGTAAGAGAGCACACGGTGTACCGGGGAACACGTGGTATGCGCAGTGACGTCACACCCTCCGTGACAGCTGAATGAGCAGAGTCTGCTTCCGTCTGGATTTTGTCTCTCTATATAACAGATATTGTGCAGAAGAGTCTGAGTAAGAAAACGTTTTACCACTAAATTAAGGCAATACTTTTATAAATTGGAACGATGTGAATTTAATTTGGAATCTAATTCTGTTTTGAAAATTCCATGCACATTCTGCCAAATATGGACAATCTAAACCAGAGTTTTTCCAGTTGAATTGAATCTGTTTACTATGTCCTTCAAAGGAGTTTTGCTCGCTATAAATTTGCCTTTATCTGTGTTACTGTTATTGTGACACCCATCCAATCACTCACCACTCAGTAGTCACCCCTCACAAGACTGTTGTGGTCGAGTGGACAGAGATGGATATGGTCTCATTCCTGCGCCAGTGAGAGGCTTATGATTGGATTCTGTACCATAGAGAAGCTCACTGGCAGCAGAGAGCAGCCGAATTTGGGCAAACAGAAGCTGGACTCTAGTCCGTTGAGAGCTATAAAACAGGAAATCCTTCGAGTCTGAAAACAAGACTGATGATCAGTAAACGTTCCAGTATCCTTCATTTTTATTATCACATTAAATGGTTGGTGTAGGAGAGTCTTAAAAATAAATTACAAGAACCTTGTAACATTTATTCTGCAGAAGATTTCATCCATCCATTTTCTGTAACTGCTTGTTCTAGTTAGGGTTACAGGGGGTCTGGAGACTAGGGTGCTACTCGTGGGCAATTTGGTAACACCAATTCACCTCAGCATGTTTTTGGACTGCGGGGGGAAGCCAGAGGACCCGAAGGAAACCCCACGACGACACATGGAGAATATATAAACTCCACTCCTGAAGCTTCACACGCGAAGGAGACTTGAACCCTGGTCCAAGCGGCGTGAAACAGCAGTGCTAACCACTGCAGCGCCCCATGATCATGATCAGTCTGCAGAAGTATAATCTCATCATTAAACACCATATACAGTGATCCCCCCCCGCCTATCGCAGAAGTTGTATTCCAGACCCATCAGCGACAGGTGAAAATCCGCAATATAGAAAGACCATATAAATACAAAAAATATATATAGTTTAAGTCTTAAAATACCCTTCCCACACACTATAAGTCTCTTATATGCTGGTTTCATCGCTCTCACCCCCAACGGCTGGATGGACATCCAGACACTTTCTTGAGGATGATGGCCAACACACAACCCACAGAGCTTGTGGTGTGGGCCTATGGTGCTTTCTTCAGGTCATCAGGTGGGCACCCCCCCTTCACCAGTGTTTCGTCAATTAACCCACAACACCTCCAGAGGGCTTGACAGCTAACCCCAGTGTCAACAAATACAATAATGATAATATGTAATGTGTGTGTGTATATGTACTACACGTAATGGAATATGTAAAAATAAAAGTATTTTAAGCTCAGTATGGGTACTCACCAGTGAATACTACATAACTACATAACGTGGAGCTTAAAACAAAACAAAAACAATCGGACCACAAGAAAAGTATGCGTTACTGTGACGCGTCAGGGAACAATCTGCGATATACCAGGGGCGCGATAGCTGAACCTCGATATACCAGGGGCGCGATGGCTGAACCGCGATATACCAGGGGTGCGATGGCTGAACCGCGATATACCAGGGGCGCGATGGCTGAACCGCGATATACCAGGGGCGCGATGGCTGAACCGCGATATACCAGGTGCGCGATGGCTGAACTGCGATATACCAGGGGCACGATGGCTGAACCGCGATATACCAGGGGGTCACTATTGAGTTTAAGGTTTTTAATTGTTCGCATGAAGAATGTAGTGGGGTACTGCATAGGGATTAAAAAGAGCATCCTTGCTAACATTTATTTTCTATATGCTTTGTCCTATGACAGAGTTGCAGGGGAGGAGAGCTTATCCCGAAAACAAAGGGGGCAGGGCAGGGAGGAAGCCCGCCCACCTCAAGGCACACTCACAAACCCTTCACGCCTATGGATAACTTTGCCAACTCCAATTCCTTAGCATGTTCTTGGAGTGTAGGGGGGAACTGGAGAACCCAGAGTAAACTCCACCACGAGCTGACACGGCCACGCTATCCACTAAACCACTGGGTTTCCCAAGATGCCCATTAATGACGAATTGCGTCAGTAAACCTAAAGGAAAAACAAATAAACCTGTCTGATGTAATTAAAATCTGACCCTTCAGATACTTTTTTGTTTTCTTGTCGTACAGCCGGGTATTTTCCTTTATATGTCAGTTGAGTTTTAAACTATTTATGCTATTTAATTTCTGTTTAGAAGATGCAGCACGACCTGGATCTTCATTCGCTACGGTACAGACATTTCTGTGACTTGCACTCCAGCATCTTGCTGACACTACATGAGTGAAATAAAGTGTGGCAACAAATTGAGAAGATCAGGCTAAAACCAACTTCACTCCTCACGTTACTTATTGGGTCATGTGATTTAATTAACAGTACTTTTATGACACAAATACGTACCAGATTATTAAAGCTTTGTTTTGGTTCTGTTCCAAATAAAACTTAAATAAAGTGTCCATTTCTAACCAGCCTTCATCCCTTTCTTTGCTAAAGACGAGTCTGGTGGCTACCTTTTCATGGCAAACAATATTTATTGTTGAGTAAAAAGGGCTTACACTGTACATCCCATAAATTATGATTCAAAAATAAAGTCATACACTGTACACACTATTATTTAGAATTTGTTCATCTAGTTACTTCGGGTGTACACAAAGTGTCACACAGATAATATTTACAATCAGCAAGCTTGAGAGACACACAGTTTCTCCAGTCTGAATAATAGGTTTGCCTGCTTGAATATTAATGGGATTCAAGGGAGTGTCAATGTAGCCACCTCCATTTTCCAGCAGGGGGCGCTCTGGCTACTCCAGTCACCCCTTGCAGGCACACGGGCATCTAGCATTGCCCTTCACCACCATGACCTCTGGCACATTGTAGTCTCACCCCTTTGTATCCATTACATCCAACGGCTTTATCTTCAGCTCACAGAGACATATTGATATTTTAGCACCTTCCCCTTAATAGAAAGTTTACACTCATAAATAGAACACACTGAAGAAATAATTGTGAAATGATGTGCGCCTTAACACTCTGATCTGTGTGCTACATACAGCATGTTCTGTCCGACTGGCCATGTCGTGTTTCACAAGGCATTCCGTCATTCTAAGGCTACAGTCACCCAGTAAAACTTCACGGTTAACATCTAAGAGGATTAGCCTCCTAAAACCCATAAATGATAACATAAAAAGTCTAAAATGGGTAGAAAGTGTAACTTCGGTTAAAAGAATGATTGATGTACTTATATCATAATTATAGTCCAACAGCCACCCCTTAGAACTTCCTGTAAAAGTGAAGAAATGAAAAAAGACTGGATTCTACATCATTTCTAAACAGAAATGAATACAAGCAAATGATCAGTTTGAACACGGTTGTAAAAAAAAATGCTTTCGGCCATAAAAACTGCCAAGGGAAACTCACAGCCGAGATAACATCTGTTCTGTTTTTGTGTTGGAGACTTCCCACATAAAGGTCCCATCCCGAATCCTCATAGGGCAGCAATGGCTGCCTCACAGACTTTGGGGACACGACTGGGTCCGGGTTGGGGTTTCCGTGACTCACGTGGGTGGGGGTCCATTGGTGTAGTGTAACATGGGGTAAAATGAGCGGGCAAAGTTGTTGGAGAGAGCACAGCTGTAGTCCTCTTCAGACAGGGGTACCAGGCAGGCCAGCACCAGCAGCAGGAGGAAGAGCAGGTGCAGCGGGAAGGCGGCACGGAGCACGCGGAAGAAGAATGAGCGCGGCGGGGAGGGGTCCCTCTTCATGACCCTGGGGGCCACAGAAAGCCAGAGGCAGGATGTCAGAGACTGGAAGTGAATGGCTTTGTCATGCAGGCACAGCATTGCTGTGTCTTTCAGAGGTGGGTAATTCAGGTCCAGAGAGTAAAAGTCCAGACCGGGATTTTGTTTCAGCCAACCTCAAGCATAGAGAGTCATAGTCACAAAGTATTCAACTTGTTGGTTGAAACAAAATCCCGGTCCTGAATTACCCAACTCTGGTGACTTTGCATGAATGTCCAAACTGACTTACAGACATTTAACATGGTTAGCATTCTCATTCATATTTTCAACCCTATTAAGTTTCAGGATATCTGAAAAACCTCTTTTTACGTTGCTCTCCTATTCTATACCACTCTTCTTGGAATCACAGTGCAATAATTGTTCCAATGTATTTCTCTGTATAGTGTACAGCCTGTTATATTGTCCCTCTGTTGTATCATACTGTAAATTGTGTATATTATGGTCTGAATGTTATATGTCTTCTGTAGTGTTTTTTTCAGTTAGTTAAGTCAAGTTTATTCCTCAGTCATGTTGGGCCTCCCGACAAATTAGGCCTCTGATATCGATCGTGATTCGGGGCACTGCCCTGCTTTCCTCGCGGATGGCGCGTTAATCAAGGCTTCGCGGTGACGCTGTCCGAGGCGCCCCGCGCTTT
>JAABNY020000025.1:14736203-14747941 GCA_015164015.2 Brevimyrus niger | reverse complement strand
CCAGGGAGTCCCCCTCAGTGGCTCTGCCTCCTTCGGCCTCCTGTGGATACACAGCAGATGATACCCCTTCAGAGGACACGCACACCCCCCCCCCTTTTGCTACTCAGTTTAAGCACTTCCTGCAGAGTAACCCACGGCTTTGTGTCAACCTGACGCTGGCCCACCTACCGGCTTACAATAACAGCACTGACGTGGTCCAAAACCAGGAAGTAAGAGTTTTATGTCCCTGAAATCCTTCGCAAAGGTGCCTCCATTTACTGCTTGATTTATTGTCTTAAACATATACAATGCTACATAATCAAATCAACTATCACTCGCATCCCTTGTCCTAGATTAATAATAGGTCAGCAAAAATGGGTCGTGGGAGAGGATGGCAGGATCAGTCTGCTTCAGGGAGACATCCGACCTACATACCTTAGGTCGCGAAAACTGGATGCTGATTGGTCCTTGGTCGCCGAACCCGCCTCCTGTTGTGGGTGAGCCGGGAGACCAGGACTCCTGAAAGACCACAGCGGAGTTTCACACTGAGCCAGAGACACTCCTGGCACTACAAAGCGCGTCCACATCCCCCGGGGCCAGCGGGCACGTACCAACCGCGCCTCCAGCGTGCACAGGTCCTGGGCCACCTGCCGCAGCAGCAGCCGCAGCTTGTTGGCGATGACGTGCACCTTCTCCTTGGCCTCGGTGCTCTCTTCACCCATGGCATCCACCAGCAGCTGGGAGGAGATCTCCTGCAGGGCGCGGACCTGCTCCCGCCGCCCCAGCAGCTCCCCCTCCAGACCCTGCCACAAGGGGGCGCAACGCACCCGTAAACACATGGCGGAGGTATTACACAGGCTGACCAAATGTGCGGCCCTTGGTGGCCAGTTAGTCTGTACAGTTACAGTGACTGTACAGTTATATCTTCATGGATTCTCAAGGAAGCCTCATCGCCATGGAAACAGAAATACACTGATAATGCTCTGATAATGCTCTGATTTCACTTGGCAAGATGTCTTTTACTTCATTTAGTGTTCCCTAGTGCCAAACTGTCAGGCGGTTCTGAATGGACTGCAATGCCCGCCTCACCCTGAGGGTGGCGTGCTGCTCCAGCAGCCTGTGGCGCTCCAGCGAGGGGTCATGGATGTCCACGCTGTAGCGCCGACTCTCCACGTGGGCCAGCAGCAGAAGCAGGCCGTGGAGGGTCTCGTGGAACTCCTGAAAGGTCAGGGAGGGGCGAAGCGAAGGGCTATTCAGGGCATGGAACACATCTGCAGGTGGCGCCGCTCGGCCTGCCAGCCACTCAATCAGCCTCATGAACTCGGGACGGGGAGTCGACACCAGCTAAAATCACTCAAACTAACACGGGCACAGCATCCTAACCCTAACCGTGCTGACGTTACCAAGACAAGGAAAAGAGTTCATCAATCAGGGCAGGAATTAGATAGGAATTAGTTAGTCTAGTACATTAGTGATTATTTTATTGAACCATTTAAGCTGATTTTGGAGAGGAAGTGAAGTTTGAGCAGTAGTGCCTTAGGGGGTGTCTGGCTTTGCCGATAAGCTGGTGATGCCCTGTACCCCCCCCCACTCACCTGGCACTCCATGAGGGCAGCATGCAGCCGCTGCCCCCAGCCCTCCAGGCAGGCGCAGGCCCGAGCCCAGGCCCGGTTCATGTCACGCAAGCTCTGCCGGAGCTCCTGCGGCTCCCCGCCGTCCACGGCGCTGGCCTGATGGAGGTCGCCGGCTCCCAGGTTTACAGAAATCATGACCGCCTTGTAGCCCTCAAAGGCCTTCTGCATCTCCTGCGGAGGGGGAGAGCAGGAGGCAGAACGGCGGAGGTCAGAAGTCAAATCGTCGCACATTCAATCATTCGCACGGCTGACCTGAAAGAACTTCACTGGTTTCTTATGTACTGTAATAAGAATGACTCAGGGAGTCAGTACAGCGTTCTAGAAACGAGACAACGGGCCTTTTGTCTAACAAGGGTTTCTAAGTTCCTCCTCAGAGCACCAGATTTTTCGCAGCAGGAATGACAAATCCTTCAGATTTAATTTTAAGGATTTAATTAAAATGATAAGATACTGGGTAATCAGTTGATACTGACAGGGGATGTGCCAGCTGTACTCAATGCTGGATAGAATATCCATAATGGTTTATGGTAAAGGTTAGCTGAGTAGGCCAACTACAACTTGGACGAAGAGTAAGACTCCTGCCTTGAGTCTCCTGATGCTGGCCTCCATGTCCTGGATGCTGCTCGGTCCTTCCCGGCCCTCTTCACTCTCCAGCTCGGGCAGCACGCGGCCCAGCCAGGCCGTGATGGCGCTCAAGTCGCAGGCTCGCCGCTGCCCCTGCTGGACGTCCCGTCGGTCGCGCGGCTCGGCGTTCAGGGTCTGTGCCTCTAGCAGCTCCCAGCGCTCGATCACCCCTGTGCGTGTGGGAAGGGTGTCGGGTCAGCACCTGAGCGGCTGTGAGGGGAGCGTGTAGGGAGCCCCCCCGAGGCCCGGGCGGGCCGCCGTCCGCACCCGTCTGTTTGTCCACGCTGTCCAGCCCGGTGAGCCCCGGCTCCCCCTCCTGGTCGCTGCCGCTCAGCATCCTCTTCACGCGCTTCACACTGTCGATGCTCCCGCTGCACTCCAGCATCAGCTTGGCCTGTGCATGGGGGGGGCGGGGGGAGCGGGGGGGTTACATCACCGTACTGCACTTCAATAAACAGCCCCGGTTATTCTTTGACCCATCGTGTCGAAAAACACTGCACACAACCGCTTAAACCAGTGCTTCCCATTCTGGTCCTCAGGGACCCACAACCGATCCATGTCTTTGCTCCCTCCCAGCTAGGGGCGAAAATGTGGACTGGCTGTGGGTCCCCGAGGACCGGGTTGGGAAACACTGACTTAAACCCATGTTAGCGTGCTTATTAGAGACTATAGACTGCGCATCTTGCCCAGAGATCAGGGCTTAAATAGTCAGGAGCAGGCCGGCTGCGGGCGGCAGACTCACATAGCCCTGCTGGTAGGGTGTGCTGCTTGGCGGGTCATGGGAGGCCAGCCTTTGCCCGCTGTTTCTGAGCAGAGTCTTCCTTCGGCGGGACTCCGGTGTGTGCCACGTGGCGGGCTCACTCATGGACTTCCCTGAAAAGCCAAAGGAACTCGCAGTGAGACCCCAGAGCCGGCCGTTTGGTGTGACCCAACCCGACCGCCGAATGCAGTCCCCGGGGGGGGCAAGCCGCAGCCAGATGCTAGCGCATGCAGAGTGGATCGATGCAGCGGCCTCTCTGTTCTCTTAATGCGACATCACAGGTTGAGATGGGGAGGTTGCACGATGGCCCCAGCAGGCTGCTGAGGACAGCCTTTACTCCCCTGACCACATGGCAACATAAAGCAGGCCTGGGTATGCGGAGGGGCCATGCTGGCATTTACCCCCCCAGCTCTACAGAATCAGTAAAAACAGATCAGTGGGTCGTTGGGGGGAGTGGGGGGGGTAGAGGGAGGTGATGATACGACAGAGAGGGTGATGTGGTCAGGTGATATGGCATGATATGGGTGCTGACTTATGCCAGGTCATCACCAGACGATGTTACAGACACATGCAGCAGGCAAGTGCCTACCCAGGGCTGCCTGCAGAGATTTGGCAGTCGCCTGTACAAAGGACTCTGGACTTTCAGTGATTTCTACATCTGCAAGAGAAGAAGGGAGATGTCTGCCTATGGAGGCCGTGGGAGCCAAGCGATGGCGCCGCAGGACCGTGCCGATTCGGGACGCAGCCTGGGGACGAGGGCGTGAGCTCCGGGCATTCCGGCGGGGCTCACCCGACAGGGTGCTGTAGAAGGTGACGTCGTCCTCGTCCTCGTGCGAGGAGGAGCCGCCCACATCGCCCGTGTGGTCCCACTCCAGCGGGATGGAGTCCACGCTGGCGGGCGTCTCCCGGCCCGAGGGCTCCAGGGGCGGCGCCAACACCTGGCACACGGTGTGCCGGCCCACCACAGCCAAGCCCTCCTCCTGCCAGGAGTCCCCGGACAGTTCCATGGAGTCCTCCAAATCAGTGTCCCGCTCCTCGTCCAGCACCTAGGAAAGGGGAGGCCGTAAGGTGATCAAGGGGGTCAGTCGGGGGGTACTCAGACGGACGGCGTGCTTGGGGACACCTGGAGGGGGCACTGACCGGCCGGCGGCTGATGAGCCGCTGGTGGAAACGGGCCACGCGGCCGAACACCTCCTGGCAGTAGGAGTGCAGCTCCTCCAGCTCGTCCTCGATGAGCACGGCGTCCAGCGCCGCGCTCTTTTGGATCAGGTTCTCCCCGAACACGATCAGCTGGTCGATCTTGTTGGTGTTGAGGGTGATCTCCTGCTGGAAGCCCTGGGAGGTGGAACGGGGTGGTCAGCAGCGCCCGTGCACGCCTCCGCGTGAGTGAGCGTGCGCCGATGAGTGCACGAGGGACCTACGTCGAGCTGCCGCATCTTGTCGTGGACGTCGCTCTCGGAGAAGTGCTCCACATTGGTGAGCTGAAGGTCCATCTCGGTCAGCCACACCAGAAGCCCCTCCCTCGTGCCCTCAAACTCCTCCCTCTGAGACGTGAAGTGCTGAGGAAAACGAACGGGAACAAGGGTGGGATCATTACATAATTCTCATACAGTAATCAACAGTGACACCCTATGGCACTATCAGCCATTTTAAATGCAAGTGGTTAAGCATTCCTGATTGGCTCACGTTCAAACAGAGACTCTCCTATAGTGTGTAATATGCAGCATCACCAGCCCGATATGTGACTATCCATGATACACACTTAACATGGGTTGCATGTGTTCAGAGTTGGGTAATTCAGGTCGAGAGAGTAAAAGTCCAGACCGAGATTTTGTTTCAACCAACCAGTTGTGACCATGACTCTTTATGCTCAACTGGTTGGTGGAAACAAAGTCTTGGTCTGGATCTTTACTCTCTGGAATGAAATTACCCAACGCCGCATGTCTTCATACAGGTGCTTCATACTAGCTGCTTCATACAAGCACAACAGTGGTCACTCCTGTCAGTCAGCTATGCCGTGTTTCTCCAAGCAGCATAACATAGTCCGACAATGTCCTCCTTGAGTGATACCCTGCTTTGTAATATTTCTCACGTTTCCTAAACAGCGCCCCCTTGTGTCACCTTGAGTCTGCGCAGGATGGCGGTCACACGCCGCTGCAGGCCGTCCCACCGCTGGTTGCCCTCCTGGACCATGAGCTTGAGCCTACAGGCTGTGTCGGTGCGGTTCTCCCGGGCCAGGCGCCGGTACTGCTTGTTGACCAGCTCCAGCTGTGTGAGCCGCTCATGGACCTGCCTCTGAAAAGCCTGTGGGAAGGCAAGGGGCCTGCTGTCACTGACCCCAGGTCAGCTCCTCATCTGACAGTGATGCAGCCAGCAGTGCTTAACTCCTTGCTTAATAAATTATCAAAAGCCACTAAATATAGGTCAGTAAAAAAACCCACGGAAGGCACTGACCTCAAACTTCTTCAGCTCCTCCTTGGCGGTGGTGTACAAGATGTCTGCAGAATTGGGGTTAGCCACGATGACCTCTGACATCTTCAGCCAGTCCTCGAAACGGGAGTAGTCGTCCAGGAACCTGACCCACAGCCTCCACGTCTCCTCGATCCTGCGACAGGATGTCAGGATGTCAGCCACGGGCCAGTGAAGTGGGGGGCAGGGGGGGCAAACACGGACAGGGTAGCAACAAGGCGACTCAGAAGTGATTTGCTGGCTGAAGGAAAACCAGACATGCGACAGGGGCTGACGGAGCGGGACGCGTGAGCAGACCCACCTCATCCTGCGCTCCATGGACATGGCGCAGATATTCCTCCAGCGCCGGTCCAGGCTGCGCGTCGTCTCCTGGATCGACTCGCTCTCCGTCTCCGTGCTGCAGGCGTCGGTGTCGCGCAGCAGCACCTCGCACAGGGTCAGCACCGACGCCACGCCCTCCGTGTGCTGCTCGATGTCCCTCTGCAGTTCCTGCGCGCGCAGACGCGGGCGCGTGTAAATGCGACGGCGGACAGCGCGCCAAGACCAGCACCGGCAGCCCAGGCGCCTTTGCCCAGCGTGACCCAGAGCCCCAGCTTGCAGTGACAGAATAAAATGATCAGCCTTGGAAACACAAGCCAGCCCAGTGAACGATGCACGTTTCAGTGAGGGCTGCACCCTAATTTACCCAGATAATTTACTGATGTGTAAATAAATAAATGTAGTGCTACAGGACTCGCCTGAGGTACCGGATTCTTTTGTGTTGCCGGACTCAACTGAATACAGGAGTCTTTTAAGGCACAGGACTCGTCTCAGGTACAGGACTTGCTTATGGTACGGGATCCTTTTGGGGTACGTGACTCACCTGAGGTATAGGACTTGCCTGAGGTATAGGACTCTACAAAGGTACAGGGCTCTCATAAGTCACCACCATAAAGACGAAGTTCTTGCTGGTTCTAAGACCGCGGGCAGAAGAGTAGGGTCTCTCCTGTCGATTATCTCCCCCTGAGCGGCTCTCAGAGCAGCCTGGAACCCACCTGTTGCTCTACCAGTTTCCTCTGGATCTCGTCACTGTGGCAGACGCTGTAGACCACGGGCGTGGCCAGCTCCGCCTCCACGCGCGACAGCCAGCCGCGCAGGTTACTCATGTTTTTTTCCAGCTGCTGCACGGTAACCAGCGTGTCCTTCAGCTTCCGCACCCTGCACACATGCAGACACCATGCTAAGCACATGCAGCTCCCTCCAAGGCGGGTCTGCTGCCCACAGGGCCAGTTCAAATAACAGTAAAAGCTAATTTCAAAAAAGCAAGAAAGTCAGTCCTCCGGACAGGAACTCATCATTAACAACTATGCTACCTGCTCTGCTAATATTGCGCATATATTATTATTTTCCTGCTCTCTGTCCTTTAATAAACTCTTTAACGAAGTCAAACCACAGACACACCTGTGGCATATAACAGTGCTTCCCAACCCAGTCCTCAGGGAACCCGGGACAGTCCACGTTTTTGCTTCCTCTCAGCTCCTAGCGCACCTGTAACAGGTATTCAGTGTTTCTGATTGGCTGGGGGCTGGGAGGGAGCAGAAACGTGGACTGTCCCGGGCTCCCTGAGGACTGGCTTGGGAAACGCTGGCATACAGGATCCTAATACAGCAGAGGTGACCTTTGACCCTGAAGGGGAAAACAGCCCGGGTTCTGCAGCCGCCATCACAATCATGTCTCCCTGCTGAGATCGGGCTCTTTAACAAATCTGCAGGTAAAGAGCTGATGTGCGTGATTATCTGGTACCAGACACAGAGATGTAACGCTTACATCTACACAGAGGAGACAACCGTGGAACAAAGACACGGGTGTGACCTGTAACACGAGAGCGCGTGCGATCGGAGCAGCCCGGGCACGACGCGTAACACAAGACGGAGCTACAGCGGCAGCGCGGTGCCGATCGCCTATCAGGGAGCCACCGTGACAGCACAGCCATCTTGGCTGTCCCTGTGGCCGGGCTGTCGCCGTGCCGATGCATGGCCAGGGGCTGACCGATGCTGTCGGGAGCGACGGCTGCTTCTGCCTCACGGAGGAAGCCCCCCCCCCATCTGCAGGGCAGCTATCTCCCCTGGCTGCCGGTGCCACGCTCATGCTGACATAACGCCGCCCCCTCCCCCTCCCCCTCCACCCCACACGTACAGAGACATTCCCTGCGAAAAGCCACTAATCCTGCAGCTGTCGCAAGTGTGCCAGAGTGTGCCGGATGCTGCATGCGGGGCTACTTACAGCTGGCAGGGCTAATGCGACGCTCGCCATCCACCACAACCTTCCCCAAAGCTCCACCTCCGTCACGCGCAGAGATGCGCCGCACGCCGCCTGCTCCCCCCCCCCTCCCCCGCGCTAGTCCAGGAGCCCTGCTTAGCCTGCACACACGTGCATGGACACGCGCAATGCTGCTGCGGGGGTGGGGGGGCAGCGAAACAGCCTCAGTAAAAGGGGTGGGGCTCTTTTGTGCTCAGACGGACCCACGGTGGTTGATAATAGCCTCTTATGTAAGATGCAACTGGATGTGATGTAATACTTCTGCACAGAGGCATGAAATTGATTTGATCTCTTTTCACTATAATCCTATTATTTTTTGCATGGAGCAGCGAAGAGCCCGGATCTCACAAAAAAAATGGCAGGTCTGTCTAATGCACACCGATTTATCTTGACTCAGCAGGAGAACTAATTTTGCATCAATTTAAGACCAGTGTTCAGATCTGACCTGAAAATATCATCAGCCAACAGGACGCAGAGGAAAAAATATGTAGCCTGTCTCCTGCTAGTTTTAGGAGTCATAATCCCTTAGATGTCACTTATCTATGACTGTTTCTGAGACCTGCACCTTTAAGCACCACTCAAAGTGCCCTTTAGAATGCAGTGTGAACTGTTGCCATGGGGACACTGAAAGAAAACTCACTGGACATTACCATAATAAAAATTCAGGTACCAAGATATTAAACTACATGTTCCTCGGCGTTCAGGCACTTTGAGAACTTTAATCAGATTGGCCGTGCGGCCCCACCACAAGCGACCCCGTGGGGATCCGTGACGACGTTGCAGCGAGCTGGAGCTGACTGGCACTGCGAGGACTGTCAAACAGGCATCAAGCACCTGCCGCGTAGATTAGCCCACGCTGCTTTCAGAAACGGGCAAGGAGGCAGCATGAAGAAAAGGCTCTGAGTGGCGTTCAGAGCTGGGATTAGATGAGGGCTAAGTCAGTTGAAGGAAGTCCAAGGATAGGAGGATTAACTGATTGAGAGCTACTGTTCATGGTTTGCACAGATAGCACTGTGAAAGGCAGACACAGGACCCCCAATTGTCAACAAGGAGGAGTGACATTCATGCCTTATCTAAAGAGCGGTCAGTGGGCTCCCAAGCACCAGGCCTTGCCCCAACCCCCCCCCCCCATCTGCATTAGTAAAGGCTGAAAAAGCCCAGTTCCGTTGCAAACCCTATTTTTCTTCCAACAGTGCGTCAAGCTTTCCCACAGACACCGAAACACAGGCCCTGGCGAGAGAAGTAAGGGCCAGCAGGGTTTTGGACACACTCCAAACAAAGCCACCACCCCACCACCCCACCACACCCCCCACCGCCCCCCCCCCCCAGACCCCCACCCCGAGGCCCCACCCCCCCACTCACACTCCGAGGCTCCACCCCCTCTCCCGCCTCAAGATCCAAGCCCTGAAAATCACCATGGTAACCAAGAAATCAGCGGTACACCAAGATCTTACAGCACAAGTTATTGCCACAGCTATAAAAACTCAACAAAGACAACATTTTTCAACTGATGGCACTTCTTATTTGGCGCAACTCTTACAGCATTCCGAATTGCAACACTTAAAAAGAAGAGTCATACGCCCAGCAGAGTGGTAATTTTAACAATCCTGGCACGGATTCTCACTGGAGACAAACCCCAAACCATAATTTGTACATTTTAAGCGGCTCCGTGCCCATCTCACACCTGCTCAATGATAACGACATGGCATTCAGCTCCAGCCCCAATCTCAAAAAGAGGGGGGACATTAAAGAACACATCTGCCACACTCTGGGGGTGGGGGTGGGGGTGGGAGTATAAGGAAGGCCACTACAATGGTCTGAGAGCAGGCAGCAGCTGCAGGACCCCTGCGCCTTTTTCCCAGCTTGTTCTGGGACAAAAGAAAATGACAGCAGCAATCTTCAGCTGTGGCTCTTGCAGAGCGCCCCCTCCCAAAGCGTGGAACCCCCTCCCTGATAATTGACTGCCTTCATCCCAGGATGCACCGGCGGAAGGCCTTCATCTACCTCCCAGAGAAACGGGCTGAAGGCTCGGCAGTTCACAGAGGGAAATGCCCTGGGTTCTGGGAAGCCAAAACCGCCTCACTTAGCGTGTGTTTCAGGAAAATGGGTTCAGCGCGTTCGCACGACTGCGAAATGAGAAAACAGGGGGGCGCGGAAGGGGCCGCTCGTCTGTGAGGTGAGCCGAAAGAACACAGGGTAAACCAAAACAAGACAATGATCAATTAATCAAGCGCTGGAACAAATCCTAACCCCTGTTTGTTTGCCAGCTAATTACTACTGACAGTATCATAAAATCTGTGATCTCTCACAAAAGTGTGTTAGGAAGGGTCCCACCTGAATCAATGCCGGAACACCACACGGGCCAACGAGACATTTTTGCCCTCATTGAGTTACTCTCCACTGCTGACTGAGGATCACAGATGTTCAAGTTAGACGTGTCCAGAGAGGGTAAAGGATATCTAGACACAAATAGTATAATGATGATTTGAAGTGTAGGTGTTTTCTGGCGAATCAGGGAATGGAAGCCCAGCCATGCAGATGGTCATAAGAGTCATGTGCTGCCCCCCTTAATGCCCTTGCTGGGGCACATCCATTGCGCCCTGCTGACCTCTCAATGCTAATTCTGATGGACTGGCACCTCCCCCCCTTGTCAATCAAGAATAGGAGCCAAGCCATCTGGCTCACCTACAAGTTGCTGTCCTTCTATAATTCCCTTGTCTTCAGCCCCGTCACCCATCTGGTCGTGGAGGGGGTGTGTCTTGGGGGGGGGAGGGACAGCTTTGCCCCAGCTACACCTGTCTCAGCTGCGATGTGGAAAATCTATCTGGGTCCCTAATGCTTTTTCAGGTTTGCAACCATGCCCGTTTCTTTGCAAGATGCATCGACAAAAAAAAAACAAAAAAACACATCTTTATAAATGCTACCCAGCTCTTGGTCAGGCTGGAGGACCGGACACTGCGTTCCTCAGCGGGGGTTGAAGAAGGCCATCGAACCTCGTTAGCTGGAATGGCCATAAGGGCCGCGAGCGTAGCCGATCGATGACATGAACGAGGCTTGATGAGGCATGTGGAGCAAGATGGTAGCTGAGAGCAGGGGAATCAATGGCCGCTACACGGTCCTTAGGCACCAACTGTACATGCAGAACGGGCAACTGCATTCATATACGCGCGGTAAATTATTTGGGGCTTGGGGTTCAGGCAACGGCACGACTTTCAATATACCTGGCTGTCAACTCGAGAGTGAATCTCCAAATAAAAAGAGACAAGTTATACCAGAACACCTGTATCTCTCTCTCAACGGCCTCTGGCCTTAAGTGGAGGACAATCCAGGCCAAACTATTACCAGTTGACCTCCAGTCATCAACCTGAATGGTTGATTCTCCACACGGAGATTTCTGAGAAACAGGACAAGCCCTCTTCCTTGTGCGTCAACAACAGGGCCTGCAGCGTTCCGGCATGAACCCAGCTGGTCTAACATATTCAAAGAGTGTTTTGCTGGCTCCCCACCCCCGCTGGACTGGACTTCGCACCGACAAGGTGCTCCAATCAGAATCTCCGCCGCCGCCCACCCGCCGCACCCACCTGGCCTCTATGTGGTCGAAGAGGTGCTGCCAGCGGTCGCTGACGTCCGCCAGCTTATCGCTGACCTCAGCCGCCTTCGCTTTGTCGCTGGCCTGGATCAGCTGCTCCCCCAGCTGTTTCAGGTGCGTCTTATTCTCGCTGAAGAGGTTGATCTCCTCCATGCAGTCCTGCCGAGGATGAGGAGGGGCCGACTTTGTCACAGGGTTCCCCCGTCACTCGCACACACACGTCAGCACACAGCCCACCCTGAGGCACAGACACACGAGGAAGCACTGTCCTCCCAAAGGGACACCGCCCACACCCCCCCCCCCCTCCCCCCCCCCATGTCCCCAGCCATTATCCCCACCTGACCCACTGTCAGCTCTAGCCCCCGCCCCGGACGCCCATGCATCC
>JAABNY020000025.1:14715584-14726536 GCA_015164015.2 Brevimyrus niger | reverse complement strand
GGGTTGGGGGGGGGGGTGGGGGGGGGGGGGGGGGGGGGGGGGGGGGGGGGGGGGCGGGGGGGGGGGGGCGGTCGGCACACCTGCAGCTGCCGGGCATGACACTGCAGGCTGTGGAGGGACAGCTTGAGAGCGCGGCCCTGGTACAGGCCGTGTCGAGCCCTGGCCGTGCTGACGGAGGCCATCTCCAGCCGGTCTTCAAAGCTGGTCCACAGTTCCAGCAGCTGCTGTAGGCCCTGCCTCAGTGGGTCGATCTTGGGGGGAGAAATGAGGGTCAGAGATACCAGGGCCACCAGTCATCGGGGTGAAAGCTGAGAGAAGGACACCTGAATCCCCGGTGACACGCGGCGTCTGAGGCTTACCTGCCGCCCCAGCTCTGCGAGCTCCTCTCCAACAGCCTCCAGCTGTGAAGCGAAGTCTCCGTCGCCCCCTGGTGGGCCCACGTCATCCCGGGGAAGGAGGCAGTCTTTCAGCTCCTGTAGCTCAGCCGACCTCAGCGGCAGCTTCTCCTGGACCTCCTGGTGCAGTGACACACAGCCTCGTACCGGCGACAGGGCCGCCTTGTGCACAAGCGTGTGTGAGCCGGCTCGAACGTCCACCCACCTCACACTCCTTCAGGGCTCGCAGAGCCGTCGAGAGGCCGTCCGCTTTCTCCAGCAACGGCATCCCCTCCCCGCGAGCTCTGACCCAGCTGCGCAGGAGCTGCAGCCTGCGCTCCCTCTTTGCGCAGGTCTGCTGCAGGTGCTGCACATGCTGGATCTGCAGCGAGACCATTAGAAACGGTCACCAAGCTCCACGCGGCAAAGCGATATACATATAGCTGTCGACATCGAGACTCAAGATGGCTCCAGCTTCGCATTACTTCCCCGTACTGAGAACTGGACATTGAAATAGAGTCTTCCTGTTCTCTTCTCACAGATCTAATTTTTTTTTGCTTCAAATGACATAAAAATATCAGCTCGGACCAACAGCATCCATTTCGCTTTGCACTGCAGAAAGCATTTTAACTGGTTTGGTAACTGTACCGCGACGGGCAAACCCGCCGTGTAGCGGCCCGTCAGGGTTACTGCCACTCTGCTACTTTCCTATCTACTATCTGTAAGGCTTGCTGTCTTCAGGGATCCATGACCGTCTGCAGTGCTGCATCGCATGCGAGACACCATTTCTTTGAACTCTCACCATCCAAAGGAATGTACAGAGCAGTCGAAGCCCACACTAACAGACTTAAAAACAGTTTTTACCAAGGCAGTAATCAGGTTGAACCAGACACTGAAGGACTATCGCCCCCCCCCCTCGCCCCCCACCACCACACAACTGAATTATAAGCTACCTATCCATCGTATGTTGCACATATTTACAGATTTGCACATATCTACTGGCCATCCTGTGCTGCGTTTTGTTTGCACTGCTCAGATAGCTGCTAACCTTATCTTGAACCTTATCTTGAGCTGCCCCTTTATCACAATGAAAAAATCAATTTTGAATATTAGATCTTGATCGGGTGACAGCAAAACACTCACAGGATGTTTGATAAAACTATCTATAAAAATGTGATGTGACCAAGGTGCTACAGTTCATGGGGAAGGTTGTTATCAAACCATGAAGTAACATGATGAAGTAACATTTTACATCGGCCGTGACCTCACCTTGCTCTCCAGCGCCCCCTGTAGGAGAAGCCAGCGGTGGTTGACGGCCCCCAGCTGCTCGGCAAAACGAATGACTTGGTAGCGTGTGGCCTGGTGGTCAGGGCTGCCAGTCTGCAGCAAGGACTGGTTGACAAAGTCTATGGAGAGCTGGTGACCGGCCATCTCTATCTTAATCTCCTGCGGGAAGGAGGGGAAGAAAGGAAATTTGGCAAAATATCTGTAGTCTGGAGGAAAAAAACAGTGACATCAAGCACAGGGCCAGGCAGCCGAGAGTCACAGTAGTCACAAGAGTGTGAGCTGTGCGCAGTGCTGACGGAGGTCTGAAGTCGGGCCATCGGAATGAGGAAGCCCAGGCTCCAGGCAGGAAGCAGGTACCTTATAGTGCTTGAGGACCCGCGACAGGCTCGCTGAAGAGGCGGGCCCCCAGTCCAGCTTCTCCCCCAGCTTGGCCTCCATCTGGCGGATACAGGCCTCCAGCTCCAACACGACTTCCTGGGATGGAAGCTGCTCCATCAACAGCTGAGGACAGCGGGGAAAAGCACCGGTTTCAGGGAGGAAGAGGGAGATGCGTTAAAGTTACGCGCCGCTTAATGTCCCTCTGCGCGGCGTCCGACCGCAATCTGACACAGACCTCTATCATTATGTATGTATTATTATTATTACTATTATTATTATAAAGTGAGGCTGAGGCCAAGGCACGGCGCTGAAGCCGCCCAGCTCGCCGGCCCTCCTCCAGCTGGGGGCGCTCTGCTGCCTTCTGCACCCCATCGGAATGAAAATAACAGGCGTCCAGAGCATCCAGTGGTTTCCGTGGGCAGACGGCCCAGGACAAGCACGACCTTCGATTACAGCGAGAGTCACCGGTGATGAGTTACTGCTCTGGCTTACGACGGGCCCTTAGACTCCCTTCCGAGCTTTCCTGCCATTTTTCAACATGGATGTATTTCTGAAGCACGGAAGATGAACGTCGAAGGGCCAAACGGGCGGCTTGAATCCAAGGCATGGAGGAGCAGATGCTGCATGCGGGGGTCTGCGCACCTGATGCAGCTTCTCCTGGACGGCATGCAGGTCGGACTGCAGCTCACTCCACGACTGCTCCATCTGCGCCAACTGCGCACGCAGGGCTGTGACATCAGTATACTTCAGCTGTAGCAGCTGCATGCCGGCATTCAGCACTGACGCCTTCAGGAAGGACCTGGACTCTGCCGCCTTGGACAGTTCCTACACAAAAACGCAAAGAAAAAGACACATACACTTCTGTGCAAAAACTCCCTATACCAATCTCTCACAAGAGAGACTAAAATTGTGATACAGTCAAGAGACTATGAAACGTTTTGGTGGGCGAGTGGTGGAATTAACTGGGCTAAACTTACCATCACCTGGCCCAGACGAGTCTGGACAATTTCTGGGTCCTGTGGCGCCGAGCCCAGGTCATTCCTCCACGTGTGTAGCCGGTCCATGGCTCCGCCCACCCACTCTCTTAAGGCCTCTGAGTCACGGCGGAAGCTGTGGGGACACGTCACTGCCGTCACCACCCGGTCACCGGGGGCACAACTCAGGACACGCAGATCCCGGAGCCGGAACCCGGGAAACATGAGTCACCTGTTTACAAACGAGGTCCTGCGAGTATCTGTTCTGCATAGAACTGCCGATGGCGGATTACGGGCGGAAAATGCGGGAAGAGAGACGTAGAAGAGAAAAAAACAACAACAACAGAATAGGCTGTTCCTCCGCAATTTTACGGAAGTGGGAACGATCCGTGCGCACCTGGGGTACGTGAGGGCAGGAGGTCTGTCTGTGTGACAGCTGAGTGCCGCAGTCATGTCTGCGGTCGTCCGTGTGAATATGAATGTGACAGTTGTATCTCTGTTTGTTTGTATACGCTTGTGCGTCTGTGCGCAAGGACCCCACCTGCTCCAGAGGCTCAGGAGTGCACCAGCATGCCGCCTCTCTCGTTCTAGTCTCCTCAGCGCATCCCTCCAGAGCGTCTCCAGTTCGCAGCCGGCCGTGCGCACCGCTGCACAGCCGGCCCTAGCTGTCATTCGCCTCCCCAGCTCCAGCACCTGACACAGCTGGGGTGTGTTCATTTCCAGGGCTCCTTTCATTCGCTGCCACAAAAAAAAACAAAAAAAAAAAAAACAGGCTCCAATTAGCTCCGCCTCCTCACCCCCTATATCCCCGTGCCTGAAATCACTCTCCTAGCACTATGGTGAGAGACTCCCTCTCCGCACCGGCTCTGAATAGGGGGGAATGTGAGAGCTCGCCGCAGGAGCGGCTACAGACTTTGCTATTTGCGGGAGAAGTAATTGGGAAGCGGGAAGAACATGGGCAGAAATGAGGGCCGCCGGAAGACTCAGAAAACACACATTAAAAGGGAGAACATGCAGTGCTCACCTAATCCCCATCATTTTGCCAAGTAATTTCGTGTGGAATAGAGTGGATCCAGGCTTAGCGATCGATTCCGAAAACCGGCTGGCCCTGCCAGAACCCGCTTTTCAACATCACTCGCCCACACTCGGCCGCATTCCGCCTCAGATGTGAACAGGCTAACACAAAGACTGGAAAATACATCCTGCGACTCTGATCTGTGGAATCAGGGACATCCGGCCCTGCTATATAGGTACATTATGTACATTATATACAATCTACTGGGCACTGATTGGACTGATGCCTGCATTCCGTTAGCTATACTCACATACTGTTAGCTTTGAGTGTCGTGGTCAATCACAGCTTATAGGGAACAGAAAAAATCTGCAAATAAGCCAATTCAATGAAAACCACTGATGGTAGAAATTAGGCTGTGAACCAGAATTTGGGAAGGACTGTCATGTGCTAGCTGGTATAACTCTCCATCCTAGTGATTATTTCGTTGGTTCCCACTGGGATTTTCCCATCATTACTGGGAACCACAGGGGCAGTACATGAAAGAAAGACTGCAGGGATGGGTATGAAAGTGGCTTGTGAACCTAGGGTATTAAAGAGGTTGTATTTGACTACTCAAGGGCAAGAAAAACTGCCGCCATTAACTGATAAGCCCTCTTGTGGCCGCATCCGGTACGGCACGTGGTACCTGGTGAATGCCAAGCCTCTGACGCAGCTGCTCCTCTGACTCTTCTGCCGACGACTCGGCGGACACGTTTTCCTCCACGTCGTGGAGCAGCCGTCGCAGATGATCACAGCCCTGCTCCCACTGCAGCCAGGACTGCAGCCGACCAGATAGACGGGTGAACACCACAGATGGGGCTACAGAGGTGCGCAGTGCAGCCGCCGCTGCGCGCGGATTAGCAGTGGGCTAACTTTCAGAGACAGTGGGGATACAGTGACGTCAAGGAGACATGCTCATCCCACACCATCCATTCATTCCCTAATGCTCGTCTGGTACAGGGTCACGGTGCTAATTGTTTCCGGTTGGTAAATATGACACTTTCTGGGTGCACAGGCCTCTTAGAGGATCTCGGATCCCGAACCTGCAGCGAGATGTCCAGGAGGGTGCCGTGCTCCACAGCCTGGCCCTGCACACTGCACACCTCCCGCTCCAGCTCCACCCTCTGGCTCTCCAGCTCCGCTCCCACACCATCCGGCAGCTTCGCAGTGAGGTGCTCCAGCAGCACCAGCTGGGAGCCGACAGCCCCGAAGAGTCTCTGTGGGCCACAGCGAGAAGGAGCAGACGCCCGAGTCACATGAATACAGGCGAGGGCCGCAGGCTGCCATTATAGTGCTATATTATATCGTCGGAATTATAAAATAGGGTGAGAATATTTGTACCATTTACACTAATGGGAGTAATTCAGTGAGCTGATGATAAGTATGCTGCCACACAATGGCAAAATGCAGTAACCGCATATCTTATCAAGCCTGAGCTATGGCCAACATTGAGTCTCTTAGGCTCTGTTATATCTTGTGATGAAACACCTTAGTTCAGCTATGCTCGGTTTTCTAAACAAAGTACATTGACCGTTTACATATGTACTACACGTATGATGCGGCGGGCAAGTCTAAAGACTTCGAGGCCCCTTCTCTCAGTCTCAGTGCAAGCGCTGCGTTTTGCCTGCGCAGGTGCGGTTTAAACAGTCGGGTGTGTGTGGCGTTCACCTTGTGCCGGTCCAGCCGGCTGCGCAGCTCCGCCTGGCTGCGCAGCTCAGACCCCGAGTTACGGGACAGATGCTGGCGGCCCAGCTCCACCAGCCCGGACAGGCTCTGGATCAGCCGGCGGTACTGGTTTTGCAGGGACCACTCGCTCCTTAGCTGCTGCTGCTGGTCGCGTAGGAAGGCCCAGGCTCCCTCCAGCACGTCCTGCACACCCAGACACACCGGTCAGTACGGACACACGCATGCACACGCGCATGCACACGCGCACGCTCTGCATTACGCCGTAACCGTACCTCCAGCCTGCAGACCTCCTCCAGGAGAGCAGCCGGCTGACACTGACCATCCAGCCCCTCCCTCACCGCAGACACTTGATGCTCCTGTGACTGCAGCTCGGACAGCAGCTGCGCAGCTGTCTGCGGATGCATTGAGGTTGGTCACATGAGTTGAGGTCAAAGGTTACCAACCAGTCGGCATGAAACATCGACGCCAATTCGACATTACGGCTGTGCTTCAGGCAGATTTATCATTTAATGTCCGGTGTGACTGGTTTGGTATCCGGCTTGTACTCATTACGTATCCTGTCTGTATTGGTTTAGTACTCTGCTTACACAATCTTAGTAAAATACTCAACTGAAGTAAGCATTAACACAGAGACCCAGTGAAAAAGGAGCTTTTATATATATATATATATGAGGTTTTCGGTCCACTAAGAGGGAGAATCTGGCATCAAGAGCTCACTTTAATTTCTGTGCTCATCAGCAATTCCAGTCTAAGAGTGGCTTCAATCAGGTAGTCTTCCCGGGCCTGCACCCGGGGAAAAACTCATTTCACAGAGAATTTCGATTAGTCTGAAGTGTGTCCGGTGCCAGTCGAACCCTAGCCAATGTAATTTTAGTTCATTACAGGCACACAGGATGGGGGGGGGGGGGTGGCTGGTTCATTTGCTTCCTCCGTTCCCCCTCTCAGATTTCAGCAGCCGCCGTGTTTCACGGTGCTGCCACCAGGTTTGGGCACCGTGCTGAGCTCTGCTCCGTCCTGCCAACGACCGAGAGCGCAGCCCCGTCTGCCCGGGCCCACGGGCTGAGAGACACCATTTACCTGTAGCTGCTCGCTAAGGCTGCGGCCGGGGGCCCCGCCAGCCGCTCTGTGCAAATGGGACATTTTAGCGAGCAGGGTAGCATGCAGCGCCTTTATGTCTGTCTGTGGGGGTTAGAGAAGCACACAGTTATCGATTTAGTGAGAATCTCACCGGCCGATGCGGCAAGCGGCCACGCGATAAATGGATGCCGTCAATACTGGGCTGATGATCAGTGAAATCCCACCGGCGAGAGCTTCTGTGCGACACGAAAAAGCCACGCCGTTCCGTAAGAAAAAAGTAATTCTGACCTGGCACTGGTCGGTGCGTTCCAGCTGGACCTGCAGCAGGGCCTGTCGAGAGGAGAGGGCCGTCTGCACGCTGGTCAGACGCTCCTGCAGACTCCTCACACAGAGAGATGCCCCTGGGGCCACCAGTACGAGGACACGGTCCACCTCTGACCACCGCTGAGCGGCCAGCTCCGCGCTGAGGACCGCCAGCTCCGCCGCCAGACCCTGTCGGGTACGCAGGAGCGCTGACGTCGTCATCACCATGTACAGTGAGGGACGCGACTTCACTGTCATCTATTATCCTTCTTACCGTGGATCATGGGCTGACAGCCTTACCTGGAGCTGCTGCATCTCACGAGGCCCATCGCCAGGAGACAGTAGCAGGTCACTGGCACTGCAGAGGGACAGGTCCACCTCACACAGAGTCCTAAAAAGCTCCCGCTCCAGCTGAATGAGGTTTGCCTGGGGTACACGTCAAGTGACGGTCAGTCCAGTAAAACAGCTGAACTTCTGGGAGTTCATATTATTCTGTTTGCAGTATTAATATGCAAGTTGATTCACTGGTGTAACCATGCATGTCATTGTTCCTATGGGGTGGCTACATTCATGGCCAGTCCTGGGTGTTCCAGTGCCTTAGGCGAGATTCCAGTGAGTGCCCCCCTCTCCCCTACCAGCAGAAATCAAATTTTGTCAATTATATTAAAAGCAATTGAGTAGTACGAGGTATCCAGTTGCTAACAAGCTAGCTTGCATCTTTTTCACAAGTGGGGAAATATTAAAGTTTAATGTAAATATGGAATGTTACAGAATGCAACTACAGGTATTTTTTCTGATTTTTTTCCCCCACTCTTTTGCACCCCCTAATTAAATGGCACCCTGGGTGATTTTCTCTCTCACCGATAGAGCAGGTCGGCCATAGCTAAATTAACGAGATGTACAATGACGTTGACAAGGAGTCAGAAGTGGAGGCAGCGACCCCTAAAGCTCACTTGTGCTGGTGACACACTCAAGGCCTGGCTGAGCTCCCGGAGACGCATCACATGACCGGCCATCTCAGGCACACTCCGGGAGGCGCCCAGCGCTGTCCTCGTCACCTTCGAACAAGACACACGCGCAAATCAAAAGCCCGGCAGCGGTACATCCACTGTACCGATCGCTGGATTCATAAAGGAGCCGTCCAAATGAGATCGAAAGGGATGAGAGAGACGGAGGACCGTTCGCCGACCTCTCGGGGAACCTCACGGACGCTGTCTTCCAAGGCCTGAAGTGCGTGAGTAAGGCGCCCATGAAGGTGGGTCCATTTGTCCTGGTTCTCAGCCACGTCGGGCTGTCTGGGAGAAGCACCGGGCGCCCTAGTGTGACCAACCACAAGGATGCCTTTACTTGACAAGTGACGTCCTGCATCAGGAGTCTTGTGAAAGAGGCAGACCTTCGCCTTACTGCAGCTGTGCTTCATCACATGAATATACGCAAAGCACAGTCACGCAAAGCACAGTCACGCAAAGAGATGGCAGCCTTACTGGGCCTGGGCTATGGCGGGCGTCTTCGCCAGGGTCTCCCCCGTCAGGCTCTGCTGGCGAGTTCTTCTGCCATGCTGGACGATGGCCTTGGTCAGGTCTCTCTGCTCACTCAACTCGTGTTCCAGCTCCTGTAGAGAGACATGAGGCAGAAGCCAGAAGCTAGTCTACTAGTGCTCTACCAACAGATTACATTTACCAGCACCCAATTACATGCAGATAAGTTACATGCATGCAACGACCCAGCCACTGACTGTCCACCCTACCAAATCCCTACTGGCAGCATATCAAAATTCCACCCACAACCTTCAAACTGTCCCATATTCAGCCAGCTGAGCTAAACTATGGTGACTCTGAACGCCCAGAACATTAACATTAACCCAAAACATTAAGAAGGCACAAAAACATCAAGACAAAAAAATAAAGAAAATTTAATTTGTGTTGTGCTCTCTTAATGTGCTGTGGTTTAGAGAACGGAAGACCTCTGCCAGGAAGAGCAGAGAGGCAATGGTGGTGCAGGAGGTAGTGCTACCGTTCGGCAACCGGAGCGTTGCAGGTTCGAGCCTCGGGTCCTCCTGTCCCCATGGAAGTGTCCTTGAGCAAGACACTGAACCCCAAATTGCTCCCGGTGAGCTGGTTGACACCTTGCATGGCAGCCTCCACCACCGGTGTGTGAATGCGGGTATGAATGGGTGAATGCAAGGCATATATTGTAAAGGGCTTTAGTTAAAAGCGTTATATAAATGCAGCCTAATTCAACTCTTGATATCGTGCCTCTTACACCAACACCTACGATAGCCGATTACTGTCAACGCATTCCACATTCAGAAAACACTCACCCATGTGGTAAATGCATTGTGGATTTAGATTGTTTACCAATATAAAAAAAAACGTTCACCGTATGTTTTGAGAGCAATGTCATAAACGGACAGGGGAATGAGTCTGTTGGACAGAGTTGAGTGAAATGCTTTTATGTCGTGGCAGTCCTGCCGCAGATTTCATGAAGTGGCTGCGTGTGGCCATGCAACAGATATAGGCATGCATTTAATTCCGTCTCTATTTTGAGACAGGGAAGGAAGCCGACGCAAAGTCTTAAACAGTTTGATATATCTCACATGTGGTTATTTTTTTTACTAAACATTTAGCACACTTCACAGAAAAAAATGTGTATTGCTATTCTGACTAAAATTACAGATATGGGTTTTGGGTCCGTGTCGGACAGCCGTATAGAACATGCAGAAGACGAATATGCAGTACCCCAAGTCACAAAGTGACGGAGACCCGTTTTTGGCTATCTTGTGCAAGAACCCAAATTCATTTTATGAACACAATTGCTGCATCGAGATGCTGGAGTTCGTTTGGTTTCTGTTCAAAATCTTTAATAGAGCCTTAATTTTAACACGTGATAAATTGATATAAACAATATTTTGTCAGCCTATATCTCAGTTTGAAAATACATCTATATTCCACCCAGCCCGAGCGGTCGCTCTCGTATTCTCTAGCTGAATTATGTACAGCGTGGATCAGTGGGGTGAATACTGCCCCTTGTGGCGGGGAGCGCTTCCGTTTTGAAAACCACAGCACATTAAAAGAACATAAACACATAAAAAATTTAATTAGTTTCATTTTTTGTCCTGACGTTGTTGCGTCGCCTCTGTGTTTCTGCGTCTTTTTAATGTTTTTGCTTTGCGTTAATTCTGACGTGTTATAGGCTTTCAGGACCACTGATCCAAAGCCAGAGCACACAGCAAAAACGCCGATAGCCCACGAGCAGCGACGGCGAACCAGAAGCCAGCACTGAATCTCACTCGATTTCATACCCTCTGCTGCTGTAGGCTGTTCTGTCGGATGAGTTTGCTTTTGGAGGAGGCCAACATCTCCTGCACGCTTGTGCCATGCTTCATCCCATCCTCTAGGGGGCACTCTGCATTCTGAAGTGCAAAACAAAGCTGGAATAATATATCACTGTGCAACTGAGCTCAAATATCAGAATATATTGCTTTTTTTTTAATCTCATCATATTATATTGTACATCAGGCCACAGCCGTATGAGTTCTGTGAACCCCGGGTGTAGGTACTTATCAACACAGTCACACGTATTACAGCGTTCTCTTAAAAGCTGTTAAAGTTATACATAAATGGAACCTCTTCAGAGGCCAATTTTGGGGCCCCGCATGTGCTAATGGGTCCATGAAAGAATCAGTGGTTTTCATCAGGAAAGGTGGTAACGGTAAGCCTGATGCTGTTCTCTTGATGCCCCCGCGCCCGCCCCCCCCCCCCCCCCCCTGACCCCCACGACCGCGCACGCAAAGTCTGTAAGCGGTGCACTGTGCGGAGT
>JAABNY020000025.1:14691834-14708489 GCA_015164015.2 Brevimyrus niger | reverse complement strand
TGAGGGCTGTAGCCTGGTGGTCAGTGTCAGTCTCTGTAGGCAGCCTGGAGGCTGTAGCCGGGTGGTCAGTGTCAGTCTCTGTAGGCAGCCTGACGGCTGTAGCCTGGTGGTCAGTGTCAGTCTCTGTAGGCCGCCTGGAGGCTGTAGCCTGGTGCTCAGTGTCAGTCTCTGTAGGCAGCCTGACGGCTGTAGCCTGGTGGTCAGTGTCAGTCTCCATAGGCAGCCTGGAGGCTGTAGCCTGGTGGTCAGTGTCAGTCTCTATAATAACCATGAGGGCTGTAGCCTGGTGGTCAGTGTCAGTCTCTGTAGGCAGCCTGGAGGCTGTAGCCGGGTGGTCAGTGTCAGTCACCATAGGCAGCCTGACGGCTGTAGCCTGGTGGTCAGTGTCAGTCACCATAGGCAGCCTGGAGGCTGTAGCCTGGTGGTCAGTGTCAGTCTCTATAGGCTGTTTGGGGGCTGTAGCCTGGTGGTCAGTGTCAGTCACCTTAGAAGCCCTAGCTGCTGTAGCCTGGTAATTAGTGCCTAGATGCATGATTTTGGTTGTTGTTTGCATGTCCCTTGCCGTTGAAGCAGAAACAAGATCCTCAGGGGCAGTTTCACGGTCTTGACACAGGCTGTTGGCTTTAACATCAGCTGACTGCTGGCCCGGCATTTTCCCGCCGTCAGAGAACATGAGCGAGAACCGCAAGTGTGTGTCTCTGCTGGCTATGGCCGCGTCCCGGACCTCCGGCAGACGTGCCCCCGAGTGTGTGTGTGTGGCAGGCGCTGCGTCCCCGAGTGCCTTTACAGCGCCAGAGCCCAGGGCGTGTCTCTTCAGCCCCCCTGGCTGGCATTCTGCCCCCCTCCATGCAAGCCTACTGTGTCCCATGAGCTCCTGACGCAGAGAGAGAGAGACGGGAGGGGGTAGATCACTCGCTGCATTTATTATTATTTGAACCCCCCCCCCCCCCCAAACATAATGAAACCCTGGAAATCTTCACATGAACATTTAGAAAGGTCTTCTTTGCATGCACAATTTACTACATTAACACGCATCCAGGGAGTGCAAAGGGACAGCCATTAACATTCAGATTACTGGGTACCTTTGGCTGAACACACACCCCGCAAGCTATGAGCCACATTCAGGCCCCCGAGAGGAATATTCTTATTACCACTAATGAAGGTGAACTATTCCCCCTGGTCCTGAACAAAGCAGCAGAACAGCAGCAGGTTATTTATAATTACATTCAGAATATTAAAAAGTTCCCCTGAACGAGCAAAGCACATTAAGGAAGACAACAGTTAAAAAGGCACCAGCGACTCAAGTTCTTAGTGACATTATTCTTCTCCCAAACAGATATTAAAATTAAGATAACACTAGTTATAAAACAAGATGCACAGTATTTCAACTGGCTTTACAAAAGCATGCTAAAAAAACAATCAGGATTATATTTAGATTTTAATTATTGGATACAGAGTATTAATTAAAATTAAGGCTCATGTAGCTTGAGTTGCCCAAAAAAAAAAAATGTTAAAAATTTTCCTCTGAATTTCAAGGAAATTAAACAGAAATCATAAAAAATTAATGAATAAATAAAAGCAAACAGGTGTGAGCTGTCAGATCATTATAACTGTATCCAGGTTATACACACTGGCAAACTGCACATTGAGTTTAAAGTCTTCGCTCCAGACCACACTGTTCTTTGGAGAGGCATTAACCCAGGACAGCCGTACTCCATGATCCTCCATTGCTTAACACCCAAAGGTGCTGGAATGAGGGGAACGCACTAGGAGCCCCTTTACGGCTCATTCAATATTCAGAGCTTTGTTGCCATGTAAATCTAGCTACTGTATGTCCGTGGACTAGGAGAGCACACATCTCTGCTGTGCTTTGGGGGATGATCTGGAGAGGGTTACTGAGGGGGCGTTCGTTACCAGGCACTGAGAGAGGGATTCTTGGCTGCCTGCGGCTGCAGGCTCGGGCCTGGCTTCTTCCATGCCTGCAGCAGCTGGGAGCAGGACTGCCGCCACGATCTGGGGACAGAAGATTGGCGTCATGTCTGCAGCAGTGATCTAAATTGATTTTCCAAAAGCCAGATATCCAGAAGGAACAATTATTTACAACAGAGAGCAAAAAGAAAGGATACAGGGCACTTTACTGTATGTCTGCAACTATTACCTTGGTTCCGCCCTCAGGGCAGGGCTCGGTCACACTGCCTGTGTGTTCAGAAGTGCCACCTGGCACTGTAGTCTGCTCCTCACCTGTGAGAGCGTCCTGGGGAATAGAGTATGGGAAAGACAAAGGTCACAGGCAATGCCTACACACCTCACTGGAATCCCCCACTGCCTGGCTTCCGTAGCAGTTCATTTAGCATCACATCAATGTTTCTTCTTCAAATACTCCATCTAAACACATGGCAAACTCATGACTCCAAAATACAATGTTTGACAGCAGATAATGTGTGTTTCTTGGGAGAAGCTCTGCATCACTGGATTTCTGACTGAATACTTGGTGTTTTTAACACAGTAGAATTTCACATGTACTATCTCCTTACACAAATCCCAAAAAAAACAACTTTATGGTGCCCCCTGCAGGACCTAGACAAGAATAACAGTTTGGCACATACACAAAAAAAAACAAATCAGAAAAAGGGGAAATTATCCTTACAGAAAAAAACATGATAAATAAGACCTAAAACAAATAAATCAAAAGAATATACAGAAACAGGAAGAGACAGTTTTGGTGTGGACAAAAATAGAAAAGGTAAATAGTAAATGCACAAAGTAGAGAGGGGAATCGCTAGGGGAGGGCAGCATTCCTGTTCCTGTTTACCCCAAGAATGGACAGGAAGGTCAGCACAGTGTGGAAAATCCACACGTTCACCTGGGACCGACAACAGACATCAGTTACTGTGCTGTATCCTGCACATGATGAGCACAAAAGTCATAAATCAAGAGAGACTGATGGCAAGTTCAGGCTCACTCAGACTTGAGAGGTCGATCTCAGATAAGCCTGACTTGATATTTCAAACTTGCTTTGTGTGTTTCATTAAAATAAAGACAACAGAAAAACGCCACCAAAGTGTCACTACAGGGACCTTCTATTGCAATACGTCACCACCAGGCAAACCCCGTCCCTCGACAGGGTCACCTGCCAATATGCTGCCAATGCCAGCCAATCCCAGCTCAGACTGTTTCATCTCCCCGCAGCAACCGGCAGGCAGATTTTTGTGTCCAAATCGGGGTTGTGGCCATGGTTAAGGGCATTTTAATAAAGGAGGTATGGGGAGGTACCTCATATATGCTGACCCTCTCAGCATTCCAGTGCATCCTCTGCTCCGGGGTTGACTCCTCCACCACCCTGAGTGACGCCCCGCTTCTCTTCAGTGCGTCCTCCTCCAGGTGCACGATGTGGATCTGACCCACCTCTACTTCACTCTCCTGAACGGCAGAAATGGAGGATTAACTGCGGCGAGGAGAAACCCCCCCCGACGACCACCGATCGCCCAGGCCTCAGGAGGAGGGAATCGCTGCAGGCGACCCCGAAGAAACTCCTCACCTCGGACTCCTCCGAAACCGGGCCCTGGCCGGCCACTGCCGGACCGCTCGCTGCCACTGGCTCGTCCTGCTTTGCTGCCGCTGCGCTAACGGCCGCCTGGAGAGAGCAGCGACACAAGCGCCATGGCTGATCCGCACATGCCTCCTCGTTCACCGCCGGCCCACATACTGTGGCCAGATGATGTCATCCCTTGACTGTGTTCAAGGCCAGAGCACATTCCAGCCCAGAGTCCTCCCACAGTCCGGCAGCACGACCTTCACCGGGCTGGAGACAAAGCCTCGGGCCCTCCCTAGAACTTAAGCCTCTCGGCAACTTGAAAGCACCCGGGGGGGGGATGGTAATAATGAGGGGGACCGTGCTGCTCCCACCATAGTAAAACGGGGAGGAGATCGACGAATGATCAAAGCGCAGGACGCTTTTGCTGTAATTAAAAATCACAGAACCCCCAGGTGGACCCCGGATGGGCCCCGGGCACCGCTCAGAGAAAACGGCCCAGTGGGTCAGGGCGGGGATGCAGATCTGCCCACAATTTAGGAGATTTAAATCTGCTTATGAGTATCGCCTGGCTGGACCTTATCTCGAAGGAGCCCAACCGGCAAGCCCAGCAGACACTTTCCTTAGCCCGGGCCGGGACTGGGGGTCTCAGTCATTGACAGGACCCTTTGATGAGGTTCCCAAGGACACTGCCTGCATCATGCCTCCAGACGCAAGCAGACATCAGTTAGATCCTCCTGCTTTCCACAAGTGGCCACTTCTCTAATAGGCTGGAGGCTCAAGTGCTTTAATTGGACTGAACTGACGGAGAAAGAAGAAACCTCACGTTCCTCCCATTACAAAACAACGACACATCACTTCAGTAAATGAGCACAAAGGTTCCAGCCGCCTGGACTCTGCCAGACAGCCCCTGCTGTAATTAGTAATCAGCCTTTACACACAATGTAGGTGTGTTTCAGGAGGCACCTTTAGCTATAAGCACCGCGATTTACCTGCAGAGTGGAGCTCCGCTCACCGAGCTCCCGCTCAAGGGCCTGTATCTGCAGCTGGAGCCGTTTGGCCGTTTGGAAGACGCTCAGGGTCTCGCTGGCCCCTTCCGGAAGGCGCAGATTCCCTTTGCACATCTCCAAGTCACCGATGGTCCTCCGCATTGCCTGGAGTGTGTCCTGAGCCACCTGCTGTGACGCCAGGGGCCAGACACAGCCACACACGCATTGCCCGTTAATACGACGCTTCACGCAGGGGGGCAACCACCATCTAAAGAACAGAATCCAACTGACTTGTTGTGCCCTGAGCTGGTCCTCTGGGTTGAGCGTGGCCACACTGTCAATGGAGAAGGCAGACCTGACCTCATCCAGGGTTTCTTCCATCATCTTCATCTTCGTCTCCATGGCATCCACCTCCTAATGAGGGTGAAACCAAGGAAACCCCACAGTGAAACGGACCACCTCCACGGATAAGATGTGAATTTCTGGACATTCCCTGACGGACTCACTGTTGCGGCACGATCAAGCTCAGATTGTGGACCCACAATGCTTTGCTGCATGGCGGCGACCCTCTGGTCAGCCTGGTTAAGCTGCTCTTCCAGAGCAGCGGTGTCACACACCGCGGAGATCTCCTGAAGCACCGGCACGAAGGCCTGAAGAGTCCTTCTAACCTGTTCCGAGTCGTTCAGGATGCCCTGTTCAGATCAGGAACACAGAACTCAGACCTGCTGATGTCTGTCCATAGGAGCCAAATCCTTATTTTTCCTGAACCTGTACTAGACAACTGGACCACACAAGCTCAGTCCAGCTAAACTGCACCACACTCATCTAGACAGGCAAACTAATAATGTATATAATCATGTGTTTGCATACATACAATACCTACAGCATAATAAGCCAACTACTTGATGAGGTCAGATCTGTGGGAAGCTAAGTGATGAGAAGTAAGTATCAGACTGACCTGCAGGGCAGAAGCATGGCTGTTGAGGCACTTAGCTGTGATGTAGACAGATGGCGCTTCCAGCCAGGACTGAGCCTCAATCAGCCAGCAGTTGGAGCTCCTGATCATCTCTTCATGTTCCTTCAGAGAGGTGTGGACCTACAGGGCAACAGAGCAGATGACATAACTGTTGACTTCAGATTTCAGACACAATAATTTTAGTAGCTTATGTTCCAGAACAAGCTTACCAGAACTGCCATGAAAGTCCAATCTGAATAGGAAAGGAATGCTGAAGACAAGCCTGGGCCAAGTGGCCAGTGATGCAAGGCATGCTGGGAAACGTAGTCTCACTCACCTTGCCCAGGAAGCTGGTCCTCTGTTCAGCCTGTTTAGCAAAATGCTGGTGGAGCTGCTGTGTCTCCATCAACTTCTCCATCAGCAACTGGCCCTCCTCAGGCTGCTTCTCCAACAGGTCCTGCACCTCCACCTCCAGTGCCGCCATGCGGGAGCGCCAGAGATCCAGCTCGTCCCATACACGCTGCACGCACACACACACACACACACACACAAGCAGATACACAAGTGCACTGTTTACAGGTATCTGGCTCACAGTAAGCACTCATAAATAACTAAAAAGGCATATGTTCACTCAACTGATGACCATATTATTTCATTTTGATTAGGAAGGCTTTATGACATACATTAGATTGAATGTAGCAGGCCGTGAGATCTTTGATCCCTGCATACCTTCAGCATACTCTCAGCCTCTGATGCTGTGGAGCTCTGCTGCTCCAGTAGAGCCAGCACTGACTGCAAACCCTCGCGGATCTCCGCCTCCTTGTCAGCCAGCCTGCGGTGGGGACTGTTCTTCTCCACTACCTCTCCCACCTGTGGCAGACCAGAGGGGTTCAAGCCTGAACAGAAGCTAATAGCTGATAAGCCTGGTCCTGCATCATCCATATCACCTTCTGCTCCACCTCTTGCAGGGAGCGTCTGGCCTCCTGCAGCTGTGCTTCGATCTCCGTAGGAACCAATGTGTACATCTCCGAGTACTTCATCTGCAGGCCATCCATGATGCCCTGCAGCAAGGCCTTCTGGGAGCCCAGATTGGCCTGGATGTCCTGACGGAGCAACGGGGTCATGAGAAAATTACAGTGTGTCACCACTCTCATGGAGACAGCAAAAACACACACACACACACAGGCACACACAGGCACACAGAAGTGCATCAGGACATACACACGCTCGCTTGTAAACACAAGGAGCGATTTAGCACCTTCCCATCAATCTCAAAAACCACAGGAAAATGAACGGCTTACCAAGTAAACACAGGTAAAACCTTCCAAAGCTGTGTTCCGACTCGCGACCTCTCTCTGTCAGAGGGAAGGCAGAGCTCCAAAGCACACGAGTAATCGTGGACACAGCCTTTCAGAGGCCAGTCTGCTCATCCCCAGGCTACGAGAGAAGCGCTAACGAGTCTCCTGATCCCGATCATCATCCAGACCGAGACTGGAAGTCAGAAACCCGAGTACAAGGCGTACGGGACCCATGTACGGGGTGGGGCATCGCAGCCCCCCAGCCCTGTCCCTTTATAAGAGACGATACAGTTGGGTACAAAAAGGGCTTCTGGGGGAAGGGGGTAGTATCATGGGATGGGGACCCTGGAGTATCCACTTACATCACAGCACACAAAGGAGGCGCTGCAGGGCCTTTCAGGGAGGACCACCCCCCCCCCCCATTCTTTCAGGGAATGAAAAGGTGATGGGAGATTCTGGACAGGAGTCAGCACTTTGGATTCAGTGACACATCTCTCATCCTTAGGGCAGAACAATACAAGTGTGTGTGTGTGTGTGTGTGTGTGTGTGAGTGTGTGTGTGTGTGTGTGTGTGTGCCCCCTGGTGAGAAACCGTCACTCGTCCTTCTGTCATGAAACATGAAGCTGGCAGATTCACGAAGCACAGTGACACTGAAGACTCCTGGAAAGGCCGGCATAGATTTCTGCACACCCCCACCCAGAAACACACACACACACACACACACACACATCTTCTTATTTACCGAAGTAGGTTAAAGGCACAAAGAACAGGAGGATGGCCGAGTGTTTTCCCGAGAGCCGTTGCCCGGTGAATTCTGGACAGAGATTATCCTTACTGGTTACAGAGAGCACAAACGCTGCTTTGTGTACGAAGGGGCGATGTGGCTCGGACCTCATTAAAATGGCATGTTAATTGGTTTATAAATGGGCAAGTTACGCATTTACAATGCAAGAATTCTGTTAAAACACAACGGAGCTCTCGACGGCAAACTCCACAGTGTACTGTGGTGAAAGCAAAACATGTAGTGATAGGGGCAACAGGGCACAAGCAGCATTTACACAATACGACACGGAGCGTTCGTGTTCCAGGACCCTGATCCACTTACACGAAACGGGACAAAGGCTGAAGCCGCGCTCAGTGTTTCCAAACTTTACAAAACAAACACTGCCTGGTTCTAGAAGTCATATGCCTCCTCTTCCCTCAACAGACGAAAGCAGTGCCTCTCGTTCACACAGACAAACACGAAACCAGACACGTGCACCCAACTCACAACAAACATCGCAGTGTCATGTGCATGTATTGGTGCTCAATGACTCCCCATAAAGGGACCCAAAGGTTACTATGATAGGGTCGGGTCAAAGTTCACGCACCTGCAGTTCCTGGGAGTTGGGAGTGTGCTCCTGCACGGATAGGAGGGATGAGGTCCTCAGCAACCATTCCTGAATGCCCTGGATCTCCTCTTTCGCTCGCTCCCGCTCCTGTACCTCCGTCTGTGCAGCCCGACGGTCCAGCATGCCTCTCTCTTTCAGGCTGTGGATTTGCAGGAGGTCACGGGGGGGTCACAGATTGCACACACACAGCTGGCAGTGACTGCAAAGCTGTCTGCGTGAACTTTGCGGGCCAGACCACTGTGTCCCGCGGAGGAGAGCGCCGCTAGATCTGTGCCGGTGCAGGGTACGTGGCCGCAGTGCCGTCCTAGGCTGGCTGTCCCTGACAAGCAAGGCTCTGCAGGAGTCTGACACATGGGTGTCTGGAATCTGGGCCATCAACAGTCTAAAGACAGCCCACTTCTGCCAGGCAGGAGGAGGACAGCTGGGAAATGAAGTTTCTGAGGCCAAATATTGCCTTGTGCAAGTAATGCAGACACATGACAGGTTTCTACAGGTATTACACGTAATCCAAAGAACTTAAACCATAACCCAAAGAATCTCCTAACCTAATGTAAGAGACCCATAGAGAGAGCAAATTAATCATAAATCTACCTTAGATTACAAGTTAATACTATTAACAAATGAATTGCCCGCAAGATTTGAATTTGAGTACAGGCAGTCCGTCGTTTCCGAACAGATGTATGGACCATCATAAACCACAAAATGTGCAAATCCCTCTTACTCTTTGTATTGGTCCTGCATCATTTGCAGCTTCTGGCAGAGGGCGATGGGTGGAGTATGTTCCTGGTGGGCGGGGACTCCCAGGAGACGCGCTGCCTGCAGTTCCAGGGCGGTCAGGGCCCGGTGCTCGCAGTCCAGCCTCTCCAGGTACTGCTCCAGTTGTACCAGCAGCTCCTGCGGCTCCTCTAGGGCGGACGCCTGGCCGCGTTTGTCTGGTTGCTCATGACACAACTGGTCCAGCACAGCGACGGCCCTGTCCACCTGGTCCACATACAGCAAACGTCAGGGAGAGAACGTCTGGCTGAAAAATGCAGAGTCGCTCACATGCACGGACGCAGACATCATCTGTATATAGGGCTGCAGGGCAGCAACCTGGGAATCACCACAACAGCCACTGCACTCAACCTTGGAAATATGACAGGGACACAAGCAAGGCTGGGGCAGAATTTATGGGCATATTTCAGCCAACAATTTCACGATTGCATAATGGGATCTGGCCATCTCCTCTCAGGATTTGCTTTCAAAAGAGAGCTCATTCATCCAGTCAGCCCCCATTTATGGGGGGGGGATGTGTGGGCCTCCCCCTTTTCAGACACTGCCAAGTGGGAGAACATGGTAATCAACCAGAAGGCAGCATTTGTACAAAACAAAAAACACGGGAAACCCTCGAGTGCAGATGTAACAGCATCAATTATACTGAGCACAGTGTTAATCCCATCATACGTTCCCCCCGTCTTTACGGTTTGTGGTCGACGTAAGAAGGTGACCGCTGAACGAAGATGCAGTTCAACGTATGCGTACGTTGGCGTTCAATCAAGTCAGGCGACTCACGCTCTGTTCGACGTTGCTCCATTCTAAGGCCCGTTGCCCTGAACGTGCACGGAGGTGATGAGCGGAGCGCTGCAGTCGCACCCACCGCCTCCAGGTGGCGTTAATGAGCTCCGCTCTGGTCCTACTGCAGCCCTGATGGGGACACCACTCCCGCAGCTCTGCTAACCTCCCCTGCAGTGAGTCCACTTCCTGAACCAGCACCTTTGCAGGGAAGCGGGACGGCCAAAGAGACGGTTACAAAATATTTTAAAAATACCAGATGCACATTAATACACAAGAATTTTGACCATTTATCCTGATAGACACATTACGATCCTGGGAGTGAAGCCAGTCACTTTCCCAAAGCCTAGTTGGAATGATTTGTTGCAGTACGGTAAAAGAAATTCAATACAATGATAATTCTCATATTTGTTCTGTGTGCAACATTAAAATTTACAAGCTAATAGTAGCAATGGAAGCATAAAACCTAGATTGGCTTAAGCATGGGGAAGTTCAGGGAACAAAAAGTGGATCAAATCTCCATTAGCGGCAGATTCTCGCCAAAGTCTCCAACATTAGTGGATTTCTTGTTGTCCTCATAGCAGTATCCCCATGACTGGCTTTCTCAAAGCCCTGGCTGAGCAGCACATCCTGCACCTTCTCTGCAAGGTCCCACAGGCTGCTGCCATGTCGACACACGCCAGCGACTCTGTGCATGTCTAAGTTCTACCACAGACATGCTGGATACCGTCAGCTGTGACAGTTGCTTAATTTCCTGACAGAAAGTTCAGCCGTGAAAGGGTTTCAAAAGGCAAATTCACATTCAAAATATTTGGGGCGCATGTGTTTTTGAAGCGGCCTTTTGTAGCTTCCAAGATGACAAAGTTTGACAAAGAATTAGCATGATGGAATCTCGTCTTAGTTATGAACAATAATACCTGTAATTCAACCCCATTAGAACAAGCAACTAATTTTGCAAGAGCCACTGATTTTTAGCCATCTAGGCCACTAATTCACTCAGTGTTTCAGATGATAATTAAAACATTCTGAAAACTCTTGGACATCAGCTCTCAGGCAGTGGAGCTGCCAAACCCAGGAAATATGACTGATCAGAGACACCCAGTGGACAGTTTGTGAAACTGCAGTTAAAACAGTTAATGTGTGTGATTTCACCAATATATTGAAACAGAGCAGGCAGTAGCAAACTGGATCATTTTACAAACCCGCAATTTTTCTCGCTGATCCAAACACTCCTTTATTGAGGTCACTTTGTCCGAGATGCACTCTGAAAGCCTGGATTCTGAGGTCATCAGCTGCTGCAGTGTCTCCTCGTGCTTCAACTGAAAGACGCCCTGCTTCTCTGTACATCTGAAGGTGGCAAAGCAAACAGCTCGTCATCACCAGCTCGAAAGTCTGCTGCATCCCTCGTGGATTTTTTTTCCCAGCCTTACCTCTCCAAGGCCTCCAGATGGAGCTGACCTTGCGCCTGGATCACAGACAGCCATACCAGCAACTGACCCAGGACCCCGTGATGGAGCTGCTCGGCCTGGTCGCGGAAGAGCGAAGCCTGCTGAGGGGCCAGTGCCTGCATCTGCTCCACGTGGCCCTGGAATTCCTCATTCAGGCTGACCAGAGCATTCCGGACAATATGAAGCACATCCCTGCAGGGCCCGATCCGGCAGAGGCCCGGGAGGACGACACGCTCGGCATCTTGGAGAAGCCCGATAAGACCTCTGTACGTGGCACTGCAGTTCCTCAGTCCTTCCCGGGCGCGTGACAAGCTCTCCTGGAAAAGCCAAACACTGGATGCACTGGATCCATTTTCTGTACCTGCTTGTCCTATTCAGGGTCGGGGGGGGGGGGGTCTGGAGCCTATTTCAGAGGCGATGGGTGCAAGGTAGGGAGCACTCTGGATGGGATGACAACCCATCGAAGGGCACACATACATCCACACCAACTGGCAATTTGGTAATTTAACCAGCCTTTGGACTGGGGGTGAAACCCAGAATACCCAGAGGAAACCCCATGACAACACAAAGAGAACATGCAGACTCCTCATACATAGAGCCATGGCGGAGACTCAAACAACTGGCCCAAAAGGTGTGAGGCAAAAGTGCCAACTACTGCACCACCAAGACGCCCCGCTGGATTCTACTACAGGAACAATCTACAATACTGAGCTGAAACTCACCTTCCAATAACACAAGTACAACAGAACAGCTCAAGACAGATCTGCGTCTTATATTCTCATTAAATGCCCTACCGTTCGCAGGTGACAGGCCTTCAAAGTCTTCTCTTTCTGCAGCTCCACATCACCAACAGTCTGCCGCGGTCCCTTCTGTCCTGCCACGTTCCTGTGCTCCAGGGCATCTAGCATTAGAATCCTGGCCTCTACGTTTTTCTGGAGGGCCAGGCACCTTCTCAGCTCTCGGGTGACGGCTTCCTCACTGGGGCTCACTATGCGGGACTGCCGCATGTCCTTTTCAGCCTGCTCTAGGAAGCTCAGCAGGGCCCTGCGTTCAGTAGGGTAGTGGAGTGCCTTAAGTGGTTCCCACTCCAGTATCCTGACGTTGTTTTGGACAGTCGTTTCCCAGGTGGAAAAGATCTCCAAAGCCTCCTGAATCTTCTGCCTCTCCAAGCTGAACTGGGATGGATATAGGTCTGGTGAGATCTCCTGTAATTGGTCCATGGCTTCCTGACACAGCCGCTTCATCAGTGGGAACTGGATAAAGAGAGCCAGACCAGCAATATACTGGTCCTCCTGATCGACGTTTTGGTCCTTCATCTGTAGGACCTGTGCTTCCACGCTCACCTTCAAGCCATCAATCTGCTGCCTGTAGTACAAGTATTTCTCGTGTTCAGAAGACTTTGCACACATTTTGTCAATCTTGTTCTGCAACTCAACAATGACGCACAGCAACTCTTTTCTATTTTCATCGGAGCAGTTGTGGAGTTGGTCCACCTGGCACCTCAGCTCCAGAATCATGTGTTTAAAGGGCTGCAAGTACATGAGTGAGTCTTTAGTTATGGGGAGGCCACATTTCTTTAAGTCTGATGATATCTGCCTAAGCTTCTTTTCAACCGAGGTCCAGTTCTTCTGTGAGGAGTCCTTTTCTTTCAGCAATTCCTCCAGCTCCAGGCGGTTCGTTCTCTCACGGCTGATAATAGCCTTAATCTCCTCCTGGAGACCTGTGAGTTTGGCATTCAGACAGCAGTTTTCATCAATGCTAAGCTCCGAGGAGATGTCCTTGCTCTTCATTATCAGGGCCTCTGTGACTGCTGCCTGCCTATCCGCCTCTTGGATAGTATCTTGGAGGTGCCAAAGTCTATGATCCAAGTCAACTGTCCTGCTGTCACAGGGGACTTCCGCAACAGCCTCTGCCCTGATATGGGCCACCACCCAGGCATCCACGTCTGTAATTTGAACCGACATCTTTTCTCTCACCTGCAAGCCAGACTCCACCATCTGCAAGGTTTGGGCTAGCTTTTCCGAAGTCGACCGAGACAGATTCTCCAGGAATTCGAGCGAAGACAGCACCACAGGAATGTCGGCTTCCCGCAGTTTGCCCGTCAGCTCCTTCACTTCCTCCACCAGACCTTCCAACTGAGCTTGCTTATCCGCGAAGTCTGCCTGGAGCTTCTTTAAAGCTTTGATCTGCCGATGGACCTCTTGTGGGAGAAGGGCCACCTTCTTCTCAGCCTCAGTGTTTTTTTCGGTCTGCTTCACCGCAGTGAATGCCTCCTCCATCGCTTTTATAATTTTAACCATTGTGGCATCAGAGCTACATGGCATTCGTGCAGAGAGCTGGTCTCGCATGTGGTCCAGCTCCTTCACACCCTGGAGGGCCAGAGAAATGTTCCTCTTCTCCGTTTCCCCTGGAGCAGCCTGTTCAAGAACTTCAGCCGTGTGCTGCAAGTGTAGATGCCACTGTCCAGCAGCTGCCAAGTCTGCGCCCGCTATCAATAGCTCCCCAGCTCTCTTGCCGTTCCACTGTACAGGAGTAGCCTGAGCAGGGCCTAGGATCTTCTCTAGCGCCGCAATCTGATGGTGAAGGTCCTGGGCCTCCAAGAGAAAACTGCTGATCTCCTGGTTGAGGACTGAGAGGCGGTACAGAGATGTCTCTGCAGCTCTCCTCAGCATCCTCCACTCCTCTTGCAGCCCATCCAGCTGGGACTGAATTAGCGATCGATCTGGCGGGCCCAGATAAGGCCACATTTGGGCATGGATCTGCAGTAGTTCTCCCAGCACGGACCTCTCCTGCTCCATGTTTTGCAAGAAAGCCTTTAGTTCCGCTGCTCTGTGTGAGCTGCTCTCCATGGGCATTCTGAACAATCGAAACATGAAAAAATACAAATAAAAGGCTCAGTGGGCTACTCTAAAAAAAGTCTCCTGTAGTATGTAGGTTTAATATCTGAACAAAATTTTGACCCCAAGTTAAAAATCCACGTCAGGAAAAAAAATACTACCCCTGCAGGATACCAATACTACCTCGAAAGATTCAAAAATAATAGCAAAGACATTTTGAAAACAAATTTCAGGTTTACAGGTTTTCAGATAACGTAGCCAGAGGCCATTTAAAAGATGGGACTCACGAAGTCAAGGCTTCAAACTCTGCCAGCAGTCTGTCCAGCGTGGCCCTGGCAGCCTGGGCCAGCTTCTGAAGCCGCATGGAGAGCTGCAGCTGGCGGTCCTTGCTGCAAACGGCAGCCTCGGCATCCCATAGGGCTTCGGTCCACTGTGCCTCGGCGAGTCGCATGGCCTCCGCGCCTTCGCCCTCGGACACTGCCTGGAGGCTTAAGGAGGCCAGCCGCTCCTTTGCGGACACCCTGCAGGCCTGCAGCGTCAAACCAAAAGCATCACATGCGTGCAGGCAATATGTCCATGACATCTTTAACATTAGAACCACCACAAAACCCTTTTAACCGCCAAGCAAGACAATGTGTATGCAACCCTTTGAGCTTTGAGCTAATGTGTCGTCCGTGTTAATAACAGCAGCGAATCCAACACCCCGAAACCGAAACTCCGTAATGTTCCTAACAGTGCCTGCTCGATCACGAAATCATAAAGGTGAAAAGTATGTATTATTTTTTTTAATGTTGGATATTTAGACGTGATATATTGGTGATTTCATGTCTGTCAAAGTTTCTTCAATGCCACAAAGGAACTTACTTAAAACAATTTGGAAAAAGTACGATATTAATTGAAATAATTGCACTTTTTGGATGAAGCGGCTTTGCCATTCCATTTGCATTGTTGCTCCAACATTAATCATTCCACAATTAATAAATAGGAAACATTATCCATGCCACTTTTGATATCATTTTGAAATAATAAGCTTGAAATAATAGGCGTGATGCAACAAAGTATGACGCTGCTGCCAGTTACAGGAGGTCGAAAATACGCCGGCAGTTCAGTGTTAACACAAGATCAAAATTTCAGTCAAATTAGACAGGTGACTGTGGCATAGAGACAAACGAGCGGCACCAACGGGCAGAGGCTTCACTCCTTGGTTTGCGCAGCTTCCAAATGGAAGCCCTCTCACCTCAGCCTCCTCCACCTGCTGGGCCATGGCAGCAGCATCCAGCTCAGCAGGCCGGTTCTGACAGCTCAGGGCTGCGAAGACCACCCTGCTCAGTCGGGCCTCCAGGTCCCTGTCCGAGACGTCCAGGGAGTCTGCACCTGTCCCTAGTGGCTCCCCCTACGACATCCCAAGGCAATCCAATCACTTCAGTCATGTTTCATGATAAGGCCACGTTACAATAAAACTTCCTGGAGAATCGCCAAGGCCAATGAGAATATTACACGTGTTTTAAAATTTTCCTCCAATCAGAATTTGTCCCCCTTATGCTGTTATGCTCACTCATTCATTAAGCCAGTGACATCCTGAAGCAACGAGGCTAACGCACTTGTCTCAAGAAAACTGCAGCATTTCTGGCCTTTTACCTGACGTCCAAAATGTGCCCACACTATTGTTTAAATACGTAGCAGACATTTTTTTAACTTGAGACTTCAAATATACCTTATAATTTGAGAGGTCAATTCTAACTCGTCTCTAAACCACACCTACTCACCCAGATGAAACAATGGTTCGGTCCCGTCTCTACCAGCTGCTCGACCTTTGCAAAGATCTTGTGCATGGCAGACTCAATGCGGGGCTCTTGTGGGAGACCTTCTGTGCTGAGCCCCTCCTTGGCTTCAGCAGGGGTCTCAATGCCTGCCTTCAGGCTTTTGTTAGGCTGCAGTAGGTATATAAACACTCAGTTTCAAGTCCCAGTTCTAACAGGGATTGAAAATATCCACCAAGTGCTGCTGGGACCTTCACCTAGCAATATAGAAACAGCCCGAACAAGAAAACTTCTTCCACGTCAGAAAGGAAACGCTTTGTTTTAAAGATACTGAGGCTCCGTAAGTTATTTTCAAACGTTCTCTGGCAGCATGAGGTGCAAGCGGGAAAAAAATAATACACCTCAAAACAATCAAATCAAACAGACACTAGTTATAATATCAATTGAGATTCAACAAATTTCAGTTGAGCAGCTACAGTATATAACACAGACAATGGTCTGTCACACTTTATTATGGATACCATATTCTTTCTTTTGGAAAAGACAGTTTCGCTGAAAAAGCAAATCAGGCAAACAGAACATGTCGTAAGCTGAGAGAAGTGACCTTCATGCAAAAATATAAGTATAAAAATGTACTCAGTAACAAAGGTTTCACTTCTTCTAACAAGAACAATACACTGAGCTGTATTACCTGTTGCATTTGAGGTATTTCTGTTTTCCCATTCACCATAGACGCCCCCTGGACCTTCTGCTCTTTCGATCGTCGCCTAGGAGGAGCTACAGGCCCCTGAGCCTGGACAAATGCAGCTTCCGGTCGCTGAGCCTGGACAAATGCAGCTTCCGGTCGCTGAGCCTGGACAAATGCAGCTTCCGGTCGCTGAGCCTGGACAAATG
>JAABNY020000025.1:14630613-14652112 GCA_015164015.2 Brevimyrus niger | reverse complement strand
CCAGGCTGTGATCGCCCAGGTTACGATGATCTACGTTACGCTTACGGAGAAGCTGAAAAAGAAGAAGCTCTCTTTCAGCTCGTGGGTCATCTTGTTGGCGACACGTGACCGTGTTGAGTTCTCGTTGCTGTGGACGCCAGGGAACCCAGAAGCTGCCAGTCCTTCCTACGGGAAAGTTCGGGGCGTGTTCAGCACCAAGTTTCTTGAAGTCGATGAATACTCGCTCTGTTTTGCTGGTTGTCACCCTCGCTGGCTCTTTGCAAGGTGATCGGATCTGTCACTGTGGTTTCATGGGCAAACTTGACGACGGCGCCGGCGCCAGTGCCAGGCAGATGTCGGCGTTCAGGCAGTCGTGCAGCGGGCAGCAAAGGCAGCCCCCGGTGCTCTGGCACCAATTCCTCGGACCCCTCCCCCTGTGTGTGGGAGCCCGTTCAGTTTCCAGGTGACCCGCCACTGAGGGCATAACAGCGAGCCCCCCCCAGGCGGTAGGCCTCGCCCTTGGGACTGGCGGCACCATTCAGCGGGAGGACGCATAGAGGATTTCAGTTTTTCTTACCCCTGGCTGGTTGCAAACAAAAGTACAGCTTATTCTCCATTAAGCTAATGAGCCTGGCGATGTTATGCTGGGGGTGGGTGAGGAAGGCCCCCCTAGTGGATGAGAGGCTGCAGGGCATGATTAGGCAGGGAGGGAGCCCTGGCCTAGAATAAGAGGGATTAACAATAAAATGCAGATTCGGAGTAGTGGGGTTTGGGGCTTGCCACCACATGTTGGACTTCAACCGTTCATGGGATGAGTGCAGGGCACGGCAATGCAGGACAATCCACACAGCCCGCACACCAGACTCAAGTGTGGTCAAGACCCGTCACCTCTGCCTATGAGGCCAGATACTTTCGCGCTCGAACACTGGCTAGTCAGGAGCCGGTGACCCCAACTCGAATGCTCAAACTGAGCCCGCATGCCACATTCAGGGGCCCTGCAGACGCAACGCCAGCGAGATGCCACTGGGAACAGCGCATGGAGGGATCCAGCTACGATTCCCTGGGCAAGCATCCATGCTTCAAGACCTGAGTAGCTTGAGGAAGTAAAGCATGAAACTCTTAAGTTCAGCACGTCCAACCATCCATCCATTTCCGTTTATGCATGCGTCTATCCTTCTTCAAACGACTTGCCCTTAATTGGGTTTCAATGCATCCTGAAGCTTATATCGCAGGTACAAGGCTGGGGAACACACATACACAGGGTGTATACATGCACATACACCACAGACAGAAAACAGAGTTCGCACAGAAAACTCTTGCAACATAGGGTGAGCATGGAAACTCCACAAATAGAAGGGAGGATACCCAGACTTGGAATTTCTATTCAACAGTGCTATTTACTGAGCCACCCTGACACTGAAGCTCACCATGTCACTCTAAATAAAGGCATTTACTGTAATCAAAAGAATGCAATTGGGACCTGAGGTATTTAGTAGAGTGAGGTCACTGCCAGTGATCAGATCAGCCAGGCACAAGCATGTTCCTGTGTTTTTAAGTTCAATAATAAAACTATTATCCTTTGTGAACGGCCGCCCCAGGATGTCCCCTGACTGACAGCTCACCCCTGTATAAAACGCCACGCTACACCGGCTGCAGGAACAAAACCGGGGAACGAGTCTGCAACCAGGTCTTCATTGGCAAGTAGATCCAGTTCAGCAGGAGCTGCCCAGGCTCTGGACCACAGATGAACGCCCTGGGGAGAGCAACACCTTGGTAAGTGCGGACAGGGAGCCCCAATACTCTGTGGAAAATGCAGCTGGTGTTATTTTATTTTTATGTTAATAACCAGTTATACTGCTACAGATATGGGTGAAATACACTGCTCAAGGTCACGGGAATGGTTAGCCTGCCTGAGTGTCAGAAAAACGTGCCAATTTCTACCTTTGAGGGTACAGTTACCTGTCACTTGTACCCTAGGTGTGACAAAATGTGCCTTTTAAGGTAAAGAAATGGACTTTGAGGAACATGTATCATTGAGGGTACGTTAATGCTCAACGTACCTTGGGGTACAAAACTACCCCAGGGCTGCACCCTTTTTTCTGACAGTATAAACGAGCCTCTGTTAAAGCTACTAACCAGCTGTCGCTACGCTGATTAGCCGAACGCCTGTGTCCTCTGTCACTCGTCGGGCCAATAAGAGCTGCCAATGCAAGCGGGTTAGCTGGGGAAACAGGCAGACCCGTCACAGGCCAGCCACATCACAGCGGAGTGGTGATGGTGTGCATTTCTGTTACCTGGTCTTGTTGATTTATGACCACTTTGCGGTGGAGGGAAGATAAAACAATGAGCCTTGGAGCTCTGGGGAGCATCACGATGCCATTTTTAGGGATTAGTGTGCCTCACCTTCATACGGTACAGCCCAGAACACTAGAAAATGCTTATTCGTTCTTCTTTACTGTAGCTGAAAATGAAAAAAAGGCTCAGGGCAAAGTAAAATGAGCGGAAGGTCATTTTGTTGTGTGAGTGTGGCGTGACGCGACCCCCTGTTATCTGGATTCTCATCCTGTGCAGTGTGTCCTCCGCGTCTGCAGGGGGTGTCTGACATTCCTGTGGAGCACGGCACTCTTGGCAGCCCTCAGTCCAGGGATGGCTGGACAAGCCCCGACCGCCAACTTGCGGCACTTCATCGGCTGTGCAGTGCGCGAGTTCACCTTCCTGGCTAAGAAACCTGGCTGCGGAGGCCTGCACATCACCACCGATGCCTGCTGGGGGCGCTGTGAAACCTGGGAGGTGAGGAGAATGCTGACAGGAGCATGTCAGTCATTAAATCTGCGGTATACAAAGCCTCCTGTCTAAAAGCTGGAGCCTGGAGCCAGTAGCAGAGGTAGATATTTCAGGTCCAGAAAATGAAAATCCAGACCAGGGTTTTCTTTCAGCCAACCAGTTGAGATCTCTGTGACTGTGACTCTTCATGCTCAACCTATCGGTTGAAACAAAATCTTGGTCTGGATTTGAACTTTCTGGACTTGAAGTATCCATCTCTAGCATGTAAGCACTACAACAGGGGAGGGGAACCTGTTCCCGTCGGGTCGGTGTGGGTGCAGATTTTTTATTGAAAAAATGACTGACTGAGAGGCCGTCCCAGAAACCTGCACCCACACCAGCGCTCCATGGATCAGGTTCCCCTTCTCTGCACTACAGTATTGTAGACCAATGAGGGAGATGTTTTGAAATGCGTGACTGTGACTCTCTACCTTCCTGCCCACGCAGAAGCCAGTTCTGGACCCCCCGTTCATCGAATCGCACCAGCGTGTGTGCACCTACAATCAGAGCCGCCTGGTCACCGTCAAGCTGCCCAACTGCTCCGCTAAGGTGGACCCCTTTTATGCGTACCCCGTGGCCCTGCGCTGCGACTGCGGCCTGTGCGTCACCAGGACCACGGAGTGCATCACTGCCATCTGAAGACATTGCTTCAGGTCCATTCTGGCGAAGATGGGCACTATTCTACTAAGAACACTGGCATTTTTCTCAAAGGGCTCATAGATGGTGTCAAGAGAACCGGGGCTTCAGACCTCATGGTGTGCCGATTGGCAAACCCAATTGGCTTCAACACAGTAAACAATGGGAAGTAATTTGAACCAGGAAGTTACTGAGAGCTGGTGGGAGTTTTACTCACACAAAAATGTTCTGAGGGCTGAACAAGAAAATCATTGGCTCAGAGAGATAACCAATCAGATTGTACAGGAGGTGGCTCCAAGCAACTAGAGGAGGCAGGACCAACCAATCTCTTGGTGCCATTTCTTCTAGTTCCTTAGACCCACCTCCTGTACAAATTGATTGGTTTATCTCCCTGAACCAATCATTTTCTTGTTTGGCCCTCCCACGAGCTTACTAAGAGCACACGACAATCCACCTCTCATGTGCTATTAAGCCTTGTTCCTCCACCACTGCCTCACATGTCAGTTTTCTCCTTGTGATTCTGCTTTCTGATCTTTACCGTACTGTATCCTTTTCTCTGCTGCTGACAGCTGTAAAAAGAAAATGCAGATAAAACTCACGTGTTGTTAAGGAACTTATTCCTCCACTGCTCGGGGGCTTAGCTCTGTTGAGCGTCGTCAGTAAATCCATGCCCGTGGGTGAGCCTGCGTAGCCGCTGAGGCTCAATCCGAGGGGCTGTGTGATGACGTGCAGCGACGCATGGAAGCATGCTCCCCGGGGGGAATGTGCTGCGCGCTCGCTTGGCGCTCGGACCTGGAGTGACAGCGGCGAGTGTGAGGGAGGGGCTATGCGAAGGGTGTGGCATGTAAGCTGACTAAGATGAAGCAGTAAACATAGACGTTAACTGTATTTCTGACTACTACTACTAATAATAATCCGAAACCCCTACAAGTCTGTTTTTTGTCCAAACTACAGTATATCCTCTTCATTGTCTTCATATTGTTTATTATATTGTGGGGGAAATGCAAATGTAAGTGTAATTACTGTATCAGTCAGTGTAGTTGGGGGCTGAGCTCGACAACCGCTGTGGGAATGATGGATATTTAGGCTGTTTTTAACACTGGGAAAAATATCGGGCCAGTGGATTTTGGTCGGTGGGGGTCTCCACAAATCCCCCACCTGCCGGTTCAACACTGTCACAGACGGCCGACTGAGCACAGCACGTAAAATGCAGAAACTCAGTCCCAGTCTCCTCAACCTGAGCTGATAAAAGGTCGGTCCAGGGATGCGTTTAAAGGGGTCACTTAGGAAAGACAACTTCACGCTAATCAAATTATAGCCTGATACATCCACGTAATACAAGCCGTACGCTTCCCTCTGGTCCAGCCCTCCTGTGGACCACAGACAAGTGTTACTCGTATTATAACTTTACTTTTCTTTATGCCGATGTTTCCCGACCCGGTCCTCGGGGACCCCCCAGTTGGTTCACATTTTTGCTCCTTCCCAGCTCCTTGCCAGACAGCCTACATTTATGCGAGGAGGGATCAAAAATGTGGGCTGCCTGTGGGTCCCCAAGACCGGGGGTTGGGAAATGCTTTACGCTATTTGGACATAAATATTGCAATTTTTCTGTGTGCCATCGGCAGCAGAACGAGCAGATCATATGCGCAGCCAGGGAGGTGGTCACTTCCTGCCCAAATAATGAACTGAGAAACATCTCTAGCGGGGGGTGGGGGGGGGTGGGGATGTGTCAGCATCCTGCAGCTTCATCCTTCAAGCCATCGATTTCCCGGTCTGCGATCAATACCCGAGTAAAAACAAACTGTCCGACTCGAGGGTTTGGTGCCGGGCTTGTTTGCTAAATGGATCCCAACGACGGCGCTTCTGCTCTGTAAGCATTAGAAGGGATTCCTGCGATTTGAGCAAACATCCAAAACACACAGGAAGACGGCTTCACACGCCCAGCTCCATACATTACAGCACAGTTGCGCTCTAATTGCTAAAACAGGATGGCGACAATGCTTGTGATTTTACATTAAAAAAACACAAAGACGATTACATAAGAAAAACTATACCCCCCCCCCAAATCCACATTCGCTTTGCTAACTCTCTACTGTGGCTGTCTGGTGCCGTGCAAATTGCCAGCTAGCATTTCAGAGCCAGAGCAGAGGAAAATTTAAGCTGCTAAGACCCAGTTCTCGCAGGTATGTAGATCAGTTAAATATGGCAGAGTTCTGCCTCACGCTCCGAGTGCCCTACCTGTCCATAGGTCCAGCTATTTCGAACTCCTCTGTGCAGCTGCACTAGCAGGACCCATACAGAAATGAGGCTTTCCAATCTGGTTCTTCTTGAGAACTCAGAACCAAGGGCTTCTAATCTGGTAACATTCCAGACGCCCCTTGGGGGCAGACGCTACGTCTCCCTCCATCACATTTGCGCCTCTAATTACCGTATCGCTTTCAGCGGCGCTAAGCCTGATGGACATCAGGCTACGATAAGTCGTTCCCTCCCATGAACCAAAGCTGCTTGAGATACAAAGGAGCCCCAAGAGATCGGGTCTAGATCCTCCTTAGCTCGTGTTTAATGATCATTCGACCAATCGCTGGGCGTCCCAAAGCGTGGGCCTATGGACGGCTTCCAGATTGACTTGGTATTTTTTAGCGGCCGTCGGCCTGTGGCAGCAAAGAGAAATTCCAGAAGTAGACGGCAAACTTCGAGTTGATGTGACTGATTGATGCCGTGGTCAAGGCACTGCAGGGGGACACGTCTCCATGGGGATGCTGCGCCAGGCAGGCAGTTAGCCTGCAAACCCAACGCAGACTCCACACCAGGGGTATCCGACTTCAGTCCTGGAGAACTACGGTCCACTAGGATTCCTATCCTACCTGGCTACTGATGAACCACACCAGTTCTCAGGTAAATACCAGGAACAAGTGTGGCTCATCAGACTGGCTCTCTCCTCATCCCCCCATCCAAATTACAGAGCTATGGTGACCCTGCATTCTCCCGCCTAGCTCCCCGCCTTTGGAACTCACTACCTACTACCATCCGTTCGTTAACCGCTGTTTCAGATTTCAAAACTAAGCTAAAAACCTTTCTTTTTGCCCAGGCATTCAACCTTCCTTATCCATAATGTGTTTATGTATTATGTGTTTTCTGTGTACCTACTCTGTGAGGCGTCTTTGAGTTCTTGAAAAGCGCCATATAAATAAAATGTATTATTATTATTATCATTAGAAGCCAGATAGGATAGTAGCTCTCCGGGACCGGAGTTGGAGATCCCTGGGATTTTGGCCTTCCCATCAGTAACAGGGAACATTCCCAGAACTTAAGCCAATGTTAAGTGGAGGTTCTCTCAAAATAGGCAGAGAACGTTCTTAGAGTAACATTCAATTCCATGTATTACATTTTAATAAGGGTTCTGTCAATGTCAATGCATAATAACATTATTACTTGAACATCCTTTAAGTGTAATTAATGTGAAACAATATTGTTTTTTATAAAATTATATATTTATACAAACATGCCATTCAGCCTCGAACCCATGACCCTCGGGGGTGGCCCAACCATACCCTTTATCTGTTTATACATTATTATTCTTGATTGTAGTAGCGGGATAATGTTCCGGAAACATCAGGGAAACTGGACACTTTGAGGATTTCCATACCTTAATTGTAACGCTCAGTAAACGTTCCTAGAACAGAAAAAAAAAATTATTAGCAGGGTTTGTAAGACCACTGCTATGTCTGAAACCACAAAAGGCTTCTCGCTGCCGCCATGACATAACTCGACTGCGACGGAAAAGCAATTCTGCAGGCAAATTACTTTTTTTAATTAACAGGCAACTCACAGATGGTGCTGAAAGAGCGATACGGCGAACGGGAGCGGGTGAGAATTGTCTGCCGTGGATGGGAGGCCGTGGACATGGCGGCCGAATGAATGAACACTGATGCGGCCAATGTGTTAGAGCGGGGGGAAGCGGGGGGCTGGTGCAGGCTGGGATATCACATAAATACGGAACTGCCAGCTGAGGGGGTCCTGCAGATTGACCTGCCCCCTCTCCTGGGCTCCTCAGCCCCAGGCAGGCTGGCAAAGGCCCAGCTCTGGCACATTTGTCAGCAATTTTCCTCCCTGATGCCGAGACCGGACAGGGTTCCGAACTGCCCACCAGGAGAGAGCCGCATCAGACAGGCCGGTGACAGGGGAGAGACCAGAACACTTGTCATTATGGTCAAAGCAAATCTACCGTAATACTTCATGACCAACCCTCCACCTTCCCCCCACATGGAAAGGAGGATCTGGACCGACCAGCAGTCAGCGCTGGATCCTAGGAATGGATGGGCAACTGCCCAGGGAGGCAACTTCAGAATGGGCATCGACTTAGCAACCCACTGGCGCCAAACCCCACCACAACTTTCACCAATGCCGGCCACGCCCCTACCACAGAGTGACCTACAGGCTTCCCTGCCACCAGCTGAGCACATTTGTGATTGGCGCTCCACTGTGATGGGCATGCTTGAGAGGGAGGTCCCAGTCGCCAGAACCAAGCCTGTTTTTATCTGACCTGCTAGGCGGCGCACTGGTTTTGGGAAGCTGTTACTGGAACCAGGCCTCCCAATCAGCTAAGCCCCCCGCCCCCCCCAATTTGGTTTTTGCTTATATAGTATGTGAATGAGGACAAACAGTCCAGTCAACACAGGTACCATCAGACACTGAGGCACCATTAAAACAACACAGCGGAGGGCATAATATAAGTGATATAATGCCCTGGGACTTTAAAGTATTCTTTGTGTTGAAATTACCCATCTTTGCGCTTGAATGCTTAAATACAGCTAAAAATATCCACTCCCCTGTTACTTATCGCGGCCAAAAGAATTTTTCTTGCTATTAACTCCAAAACCACTCCGTGCCAGGAATGCAGGCAGGCTTTGCGTGTTCCGACACTACACACATTCAGCCCAGCGACAGAGAGGCTGCTTTTTTAAGCTGCGTTGAAAGGAGAAGGAGATGTTCCTCACTGTACCGTGCACAATTAAAATGGGGGTACCCCATTTGAAAGCCAAAGCCACAAATTAGGCTTTACTGCTCTGATTTCCCAGTCTCTGCTTCATGTTACAAATTGTTTATTGGTCTCCAGATGCCACGAGGCTCTTGTCAGTGCTTATGGGGACACCTACCACGCCAGCATAGCCCTGTCTGACAGTATCAGAGAGGCACCAAATAACAAGGTTGCTTCAGAATAAAAAATCAAGACCCTTGTAGAAATAGCTCGGGTGGATTTTTTAGTTCGGCCCAATCGAACCTCTCTTGTGTCGAAGATTCATAATTTAACCAGCAATGACAGAAATACCATCCAATCAGATTCCTCAATACAGGAAAGAGACAGCAAATCGGCTGTTAGCGTCACACACCTATTGGTCAGGTTTCATAAGTCAAGCCACAGACACTCTGATCAGTGCATCAGACCACAGTCCTTCGAGGAAAGACAACAGGGCCACATCCTGACAATGGTGGGTCTGGTGCAGACCTTTCCTCTCAGGGTGAAAAAAAAGGAACTTAATCTAAAAATCTCAGAAAGACATCTGCCCCCCCCCATAGCCCCTCAACTAGGAATTCCATTCAGGAGCACGGAGATAGCTTCTTGACCTGGGTAAGAGGGTGGAGTCACCGTGACTATAGCGCAGTCTGGCCCGCACTACCAGCCATTACAAGCCTGGCTGGCTAACATCTGCAGCAGGCTAACAGCCAGATTATTTAAGCAGGCTTATTTAAAAGTAAACTCTAAATGACATCAAAAGAAACTGTTTTCTATGAGTCGGGCCGTCTTACACGCTTAGTAAATCGTACGTGCAAAACTATTATAATATTATTGGCAAATCGCAAGACTATTCTGAAGGCTTGAGAGAAGAAGACTGGCTGACAAAATAATAACTGACACTGGAGGCCTTGGAACAGTACCTATGAGTTCCAGTGCACAGCTCGACATGTTATTCGTGATGCTGGCAGTTCGTTTGCTATAGGTCAACGTTAAAATGATTATTTCTGCAACTTCAACGAATACAATAGGCTGATAATAATGTTAATTTATGTGTATATCTTGTACAGACGTTGCTGGTGGCGGTCGCCATCAGCAGCAGGTATCTCCATGGCAACACTGGGCCCAAGCAGCTGCCAGTAAAACTGGGAACTTCAGCCTCACGCGTTGAGAGCTGGCTGTTGCTTGGGAGATTAGGAGGCAATGTTTAGTAAAAATGTTCATCTGTTTATGGACTTCCTCTCTGAATAGTCAGTCTATATTGGCCCTTTCAGTGTGACAATTAAAATTTGCAGTGAAACACTGGAAATTACTTGCAGCAAAGAGCTAGTTTTCAAAAGGGGCAAACTGTTGTTTACCATTAAAATTGTATGACAATTGAATTTCATTTAAATTAAATTAAGTCTAATATTTAATCAGTGACACAAGGTCAAACTGCAGTCTATATAAACACACTAACAGCGCCCCCTTGTGGTCACACCCTTTTCTGCTTGTTCTGCTCCCTAAGTAATAGGGAGCCCACTGGGCTGCTAATTATCATTTTCTCATGTGGCTTACATCGAAATTAGGTGCATGTCTGTATCCACACTACCGATATTATACTTAGGTGTCTAATACTGCCGCATGTGGGGAGGTGGGGTGGGGGGGCTGGGTCACGTGAGCTGTGTGAATTTCGTCTCTTGTGGGACCCACTGGCTGACTCTGTCTGGAGCTAAGATGGCACCCAGCCGTTGCCAAGGTGCTATTGGCCTCTTTACCGTCATTTGCTCTTTGGTCAGGTGACACGGTTGTACAACGTGCAGGATGAGCTTGGGGGGAAGTTACAGGGGAAAACTCCTTCTCCCATCAGTCACTAAAAGATGACCGAAGTGACATTTGCTGGCTCATTTACTTAAACACAACTACATTGCTGATCTGCCGAAGATACTCTACTCAACTACTCTACTTATTTTCCAACTAATTTGAGATTGCTAGCTCATGGATTAAAATTTGTATAGGATGCTGACACGTATCCTTAAAAAAAGTCTACTATATGCAAAATTGCCAAAAAAAATAAATAAACTTTTTAAAATCACCTCAAAACTAAAGGACACTATATATCGGCACTCCCAATGAATAAAACACGTTCCAGTATAACATTACTTTGGTAAAGAGAGATGCATCACGGCGATTTCACATTTCATCATCCCCGCGCCCCCCTCCCCCCCCCCCAGGTAAAGATGATCTGTTGTTATAACTCACTGCTCTCTGACCCTACGGCCGACCGACAGCTCTGCCGCGTTACGGTAACGGCCCCTGTTTCCCGCATTGCCATGTAACCGCCTTCTCCCAAAATGTTTACCTCTTTTTGCGGGTCCGTTCAACCTAAAGCATTTCCTTATTGATACGTGATGACAGAGGTCTGTCACCCACTGGGCAAATGAAAACCGTCGTTAACTACCTCTGGGTATCAGAGAAGGATGGTGTTCCGGGAACTGCAGAGAAGCTCAGTCAAACATATAGAATTAAGAAAACAATTAGGCGCTGATTACGCCTGGATTTAAAATATGTCCGCCAATCAGATCAGGACGGCACTAAATATGAGAAACAACCTCTTGCCAAGGTGGCCCGGGTCACCTTCGATCACATATCTTTTGTAGTCTAAACGCTAATGTGTCCTGATCTGTCCCCGACAAGGATGTCACATTAACTGTGCATGGGGTTAATTGACCTTATAGTGTAAGTAACATAGGCATGTGATGAAATCTGAACACAAGCTGTCAGCTGAACATCTGGGAGACGCATGATAGACACAGGTGTGAACAGCCTGGTGTCTCGCCTGTCTGCCTGCAATCCTGTCGCCCAAGATGCATTTCAAAACCAAGTGTAGACGGGGCCGTAATGTCTAGGATGGGTCGCTGGACGAAGGACCTTCACGGGCGTGAGAACTGAGAAGCTCGGAAGCTTCTACCCACTAAACATTATAGTACTTAATATCTAAATGACAGTTCTAATTTTATATTCTCTCCTTATTTATGCACCTCAACTGTGTCTCTGGTCTTTTATCCATACATCCATCGTCCAACCCGCTTATCCAGCTGGGTCACAGGGGGTCCGGAGCCTATCCCGGAAGCAATGACCACGGGGCAGGGAACAACCCTGGACATGGGGCCAGCCCATCGCGGTGGCCTTCTATTTTTCAGTATCATTTTCTGTTTCTTATTTATCACATATTTATTATATTGTTACTTTCAATGTCTTCCTTTCGTTAACACTATTTATTATGGTGGAGTTGCCCACTTTTCACGTCCCTGCAAATTACAGTCTGACTGCGCACCTGGCATGAGACAGATAAAACCCTTGAATTCTTGAGCAGGTGTCAAGACTTGAGAAATGAATGACTCCAGGGCAGGCATGGTGGAAAAACAAAAAAGGGGGGTTGTTATTGAACTAAAAAACACAAACTGGAAATAAAGAAGATCATAGGGGATCAAAACCGGGGAATGGAGCAAGGAAGGACACGGATAACACGAGGGTTCGATGATAATGACAAAGAGGTACATAAGTACAAGGACTAACAAGGGGTAACATGCATCAGGTGTGGCGTATCAGGGCCACGGTAGGGAGGAGACATGAGGGTCAGGCGTGCAGGACATGACAGCAGGAAGGCTATGCTTTTACTTATATTAAACTTCAATTCATAGTATCAATAAGCAATCATTAAGGGCACCTAATTGTTACAATGAATAAATGTGACCCTAATATTCATACATGAAGTAAAAGACAAAACTCATCCTTTGCATATGAAATAATATTTATACTAATTAATCTGACAACTTAAGCTGAGATTCATGCCAATTTGCAGGCTCACCCAAGCCCCTCAAGCCCCATGTGACCCATTTAACTTGTGCTGATGGATCAGTCCTTACAAGGAACAGGAAATAAGCAACCCTGTTGGGACACAGGCCTTGTTTTTAATGAATGAGCACAGCCTGTTTACGCACTTTGCAAACTGGACAGGGAATCCTCCGTTACGTGTGCGCGCATGTGATGATTTGGTATATTCCCTGTTATTTAAAAGAGATTTTTGTTCGGATCGACTATTTAGTAATGTACCCTGTTTATACAGTGCTATACTTTTCCCTGGAGTGATCTGGGTATTTGCTTTGATACGCCTGATTCTCTCCCCTGTTTTGCCTTAAAACGCAAAGTGACATCTTGGGCACAGCTGCCAGCAGTACGTCTGTCTGTACAGAGGGTGTAGACCTCATGGAGAGGTCTACTTACCTTGGCAGCGACATTCATGTGGTGACTCTTACTGTGAAGTCATTAGAATGGATTGGGAGAGCATGGGAGATGATGAGGTCGAGAGGCCCGGGAATGAGTGTGTGATGCTCCAGGTCCTGCTGTATGGCTGAGACACGGACACCGTCCTGTGGCTGGAGATGAAGGCTGGACTCCCTTGGTACCATGTCTCTTCCTTGGGTAGAGCTCAGCAGTTCCTCAGGGCGTCCCAAAGGAGGCACAGTATCTGCATTGTGATGGAACGTCAGTTACGCTCATTGTAACTCAATTCCCAAAGGGTGATCCAGCTCACAGGATCCTCATTGCTGAGGACCCAAGCGGCAGGACCAGACCAGGGGGACGCCCACGGAACACTGTGTGTCAGCCAACCGGGGACCCAAGGTGTTGCATTGTGACCCCCACCTGACCTGACCTCAGGACCGGCCCTATACTGTGATTCTAAAGCGTCAGGTTCTTTTATTTATTTAGCAGATTATTTTGTCCAAAGCCACAAATATTTGAGACAGCAAGGTCAGACAATCCCTGGAAAAACTGGGGACCTGCTCAAGGGCCCAATGGTGAGACAACTCTGTATGTCACAGAATTTTAAATCTCAACTTTCCATTCGTCCAAATCCACTCAGTCACACACTGACTTGTACCTGTATTGTACTATTTTTGTTCACTTACTTACTGCACTTTGCCAGCACTTTATATTGTTTTGATACTTTTCATAATATTAATAATTATCCCATCCACATATTGCACTACATATGCATTATTTATTATCAGGACTTTTTATTATTTTCTTGCAATATCTTGTTTTGTATTGCTGTTTGTTCTATTCCCCTCATGCAATCCCCCTTCCCCCAATTGTGACACAAGAATTTCCACGAATACAGGTGACAATAAAACTTGTAATTTGAAACTTGAAATTTAAACATCGGTTCAGACCAGTGAACCCCACTGACGATGTCGTTCCGGCTCTGGGAATTTCTGAGCTAAAGCGCGCCAGAGGAGCCGCGCATGCGCGCTCGCCTGTCGAGTCGAGTACATTGCGGAGCTTCGGAGCGCTGGTGGCGCGGAGACCCGGAGTCAGCCGCGGTGCGACGTTACCATGATTTTCTCCGTCCTGCCGAAACATACCTATCTTGACTTTTCCACCTGCAAGATCAGACATCCTGACCAACACTGTCCAAACGCAGAATGCCAGGGGGAAAGAGAGGGCTGGTCGCACCTCAGAACACTTTTTTGGAAAATATTGTCAGGCGCTCAAGTGGTAAGAAGATAAGCTTTTCAATTTACATGAAACGAGAAGACGAATGGAGAAATATTAACTTCCATTGATTAATGTATATCGCCTATAATTAGTTTTAGAAGCCAGCCACGGCTGTATATGTGTCCTGTATCTTTTCATTGGTGCTCAATAAACGTCAGACTACCGACTGCTGATAAACTTTGCCAGGCTTACCAATTATGAACAGTGGGTTAAGTGAATACAGTTGATGGCTGATAAGCAGCAGCGTAGTTTGAAGTGACAAGTCCGTATGCAGTTCTGGACGATGAGGTGGAGCTCGAGACTGTTGCGCTCGGTTTAATGTTTATGATGGACATATAAGCCTGTGATTGTGCTTGCGATATTGAATCCCGATGAAGGAGTGATTTTGCGCTGCACTTTGTCGTCCTATATACTGTGCGATTTACAGTACTGTTTTGTGATCCTTAACCTAATTGGTTTGTTATAGATGTATTGTTTTATAGAGATAATATGATCTTAATATTTCGTTATAAAATTACCCCTGAAGTGTTTTAACAGATTTCTTTCCGCAAATTGCCTGATTTTGGAGGTGCAGGATTACTAAACTTTCAAGAATACAATTATTTAATAAAATGAATCAAAACTATTGTTTTCAAATGACAGTTATTAAGGTGACAACTGCAAGCATACGATTGCATAATTTTAATGAAAGTGTAGGCTTAAGAAGAACTTACATGGCTGCGTAGATACTTTTCCATATCATATTAAAATTAAGAATTTTGTGTGCGTCTCAGTACAAACAGCGCAGCGAGTATTTTGTTTAAAATGTTTCATAGATTGAAAAATTAAGCAACGTACAGGAAAAACTGTAAAATAGAACGTCTGAATTGGGTTACCGAACGGTAGCAAACAGATTGAAAACGGAAGCCTTTTTACTTCTTTGCTCTCAGGGTTTCATATACTGAGCAGAGAAATACAAAAAAAAACAATATTTCAGTTGTCACGTTTCTCCTAAAAATTCTTAATCAATATTGTTTACTAGGGAAAATCAGTATACTGTAGGCCTATTTTGACAAATGGCACAGCAGTCAACACGTTGTACTGTACCGCAGGCATACTTTATATTATATAATAACCGTTCTAACCACCCTGAATTTGACTTTAGATGAATGAAGACATGATTCACACATAGTATAATAACGCATGAGGAATCTTATATGTTCAGGTGCAACCCGAAAAGGTGAGAACTTCGCGCTGCCCTTAAACAAGCTGAGATGGATGGTGTAGGGGGGTGTCTGCGGAGGTATGGGCATCGACTGCGCCGGCGGACACGCCGAGACCCTGCAGACGTAGAGGCTAATTTTATTGTTTTCGATGGGATTATATAGATTTTTACGAATGGTACGTGGTTATTTTACACGATGATACGATGATTCGTCTTATATAACGGCGTGTATTTGATAAAATAATTTTGTGCTAATTATAGCATTGTTTGTGTAAGCATCAGAACGGTACAAGTGTAATAAATGACCTATGTTACATGTAAGCTGTACTTTAGCAGTAGTATATTACAAAGTGCATTCAATTGACTCCGGAGACATGGGCGTTGAGTTATTTAGCGTAACCTGTATAAAATTATGACACACTGTGGTCATCCCGAGGTCCACCGCCAGGAGGCAGTTTTGCACACAATCTGGGCGGGGCTGTTCTCCCACGCGCCGTGGGAATGTCACATGTCACCCGCAGCTCGCCCGGCACGCCTAAACCACCGGGACTCAGCACCGTACAGTAATTAGCCCACATATAAAAGCATTTCGCAGTAGCCAGTATTGGCGTTATTCTATAAATTTGTTTACTTTTGTATACACTTGGGAATCAATGGACAATTTATTGCCTCCTAATATATAATTAATTTTATGATATTAAAAGCCTTATAATTGCAGTTTATGATTATGTGTGCCACTCTATTTATTCAAATTGCAATACAAAATTGAACAGAAGATTAGTAAATTGTAATTATAGCCTATAGTAGGCATATATAAAAATCCAGTTAGTAAAATATCTTCGTTAAGATTTGTTTAATTACAGTGGATGTTCTGGACACCTGCCGGTGCTGTGAAATATCGGAACAGTTTAAACACTCCATTACTTGCGGAGGTGTTTCCACGCAAGCTGAGCCAGCAAACGGCGCGTAAAGCTTGCAGAAATGGAAACGCTGAGTTTCGTCCGGGGCCGATTTCATTTCCGGCACCAGGCTCATTAAACTGCACGGTTCAAATCGCCTCACACCCCTGCCACGCCGACAGCAATTGCCACAGTAAATATTCCGCTCCGGCTTGACGGTTCTTTATCCAGCAGCTTAATAAAGCGCTTCCTCACGCGTTGCGCCAATATCGATTCTCACAAACCGAGTGCATTAACAGCGTCCTCACATATGAGGAGTTATGATTATCTCCTTTCCTGTCAGCAGAGATGGAAGCATGATTACTACATAAAAGGTTATACCACTCCTCATGAGGTGATTTTGGTGCCAGAAAAGCGATAGCCTACTGTTTTACTGAAGTTGGAGTGATACTAGAATTTTAAGGATAATACCATTCCACAAGGCAATGGTAAAGGTTGAAGAACAGAATATTCCAGAAGAAATGGGACCGTGTGGAAGGCGACAAAATGTCACATGGCAGTTTCAGTGTTCCCCAGTGCAAAGGCGTCTTGAACGTGCCGCCAGGTGCCTGCCATCCTTCCCTCGCCTTTTCTTGGTTACCACGGCAACTCCAAAAACCCACGCCGGACTTAAGTTGGCGGGAGCTGAAAAGCATGCGGTGCCCCACGGCCCATGGCCACGGTGTGTGACATGGCGTTCGGCGGCCTCTCAGCTGTTTGTGACTGGCTGTGGTCGAAGCCCCTGATTGGCTGAGATTTGGTGCTTTAGAAGGATTAAAAAATAACCCCGACTCTGTAGGTACAGATCCTCCCATCTCTGTTTTCACCACTGTTACAAAGATGTTTTTAATGCTGTTTTTGTGCATTTGATACTCGCTACTGTCAGAGCATGAAGATTGGTGCAGCCTAGGATCTGCCTCAATGTGTCAAACATTTACACAGTGTCCTTTTGTTTGTGTCTACTCTGGGTTTTCTCCCTGCGATCTTAGGAGGCTTTATCAGAGTTTATCTGCCAGAAAGGGCATTAGAGGCAAATCCCCCTGGAAATCAGCAGGGCGGCGCCTTTCTTTGTACAGGCCAGTGCCCCAAGCTAGGGGCTGCTGCACGCGAACGGCTTGGCTGGCACTCGGAGCTGCTGCTTTGCGGGCTGCCAGCTTCCGAATCTGTCTGTGGAAAAACATCTTGCCACCTTGACTTATACGACTAACTGTGTACCAGCCATGGACCCATTGCTGGTTCCTATGGCATGCGAAACAAAGTGGGAAAACAGTGGGAGGAACCTGGGAAGCAGAATGCGGTGACCCCTGACCTTTGACCCTTGGCATAGTGAGCTGCTATTGGTGAGCGTTCTGTGGGCGCGTGACAGCGGAGAGGTGCTAATTATACCGCAGGTGCTCTGCTGCTCTGTCCTGCCCAACCGGCCCCTATAGCCTGGTTTAATCGTCCCGCTACAAGGTGCTGCAGTCTCCTACCGCAGTGAAAAAGCAGATTAGTGGAACAAAGAGCGGCCTGGTTTTTAGCGCGGCTTTCCGCCACAGAACACATCGACACAGGGCTATTTCTGGGGTTTTAACGGCGCGCATCGGGGCCACTCGTGAGTAATGCAAAAAGGGGGTTATGTCAAGCATCAGCCCGAGGCTAAGCCAGCTCGCAGTCGCCTGGGTCCGCTTTGTCTCATTGACCCTCGATCGGCTGCAGCTGCCACACCCCTCTAGGCTCCCAGGCCGGTGGGTCAGTGTGTTACTATATAAGGCCGAGCGGCAGTCTCGGTGTTAGCGGCAGCGCTGCGCTGCCCTTTGGCAATGTTGAGCACGTAGCTCCCTACGCTGGGTAAGATGGCAGGTACCTGGGCCGCCGCCTTTCCCGGAACGGAACCCAACAAGCACGTCCCATTCGCTTTCGTGGTGGTCTCATCTTCGGCGGAAGAGCAGGGAATTCTTGGTTACAGATGATGGGGACGAAGGGGGAGATTGTGCTTCTTTTCGGTCTGATGATGCTGCCATATTTAATTCAGCTCACGGTTTTGTACAGGTAACTGCAGTTTCCCGGGAGGGCCCCCGTCCTGAAAGTTAACCAAACACCTCGTCCTCCGGCTCCCGCTCGGTTGAGGAGACGCAGCTCGCCTGCATGTCAGAGAGCCGGCGTGACAACGATCCTGACCAGCCCGGAACCTGTAACCTCGCTTTCCCTCTCCTCCCTGTCATTCAGAAACCAGCTTCCTCCTGGGGAATGCCCAGATTGTGGGGTGGCCTATAGTCTACAGCAATGACAGTTTCTGCAAGCTGTCAGGGTACCACCGGGCAGAAGTCATGCAGAAGAGCAGCACGTGCAGGTAAAGGTGGACCTCTCCCACACTGCGTTAGGGAGGATTGAACTTAAGGCAGGTTCAGTGGGTACAGCCATGTGTAAACTTGCCAGTGAGTGAGGCCTGTGCGTCACATTCGGTGTGTGTGTGTTTTCTGTGAGCCGATTCGTTAGTCAGCCGTCAAGCCTTGCTACTGCTAATCCGTCTCCTTCCACTGCCACCGTCCTGGAGTGGCGGCGAGGTGGGGCTTTACGTACGTGCGGGCCTGATTGGCCAGCAAATGCCACACAAACAGGAGCAGTAGCTGCCCGCAGCCTGCTTGGGGAGGGGAGCAGTGGAAGCCTGGAGAACCCAGTCCCGGTACCCGAGGTCACATGACAGCACTAGCAAGACGGCGCTCAGACGGCCGCAGGTTTAAGCGGTTTAAACTGGCACATACCTGAGCACCTTGAACGCCTTTGCAGGAAGACAGGCCAAGTGGGCAAACGCCGCAGAAAACACCCAGAGACAGTGTGCCAGTGTTTCACTGCCCTCGCTTGCCGTTGTCATGGGGACCTCTCCGGGGGATTTATATCAAATAATCTACTAAATGATCTTCAGCCTTTTCACCTTACTTCAATCATTACGTGTCATTAGCTTCATACTACATGATATAATTATCGTTTCACGTAAGCGGTTTACGTTTGCGTGACATTACTGTGTGAGGCTATGCAGTTTTGTGTTTGGACCGTCTTCTCACTGGCACCCTCCTGCAATCCAGACACTGCAGCTGTAGATCCTTCTGACTTATCATGCAAAGTGACGTGAACTTGATCTGATTGTCACCAAGCCTCTTGGGGACTAAAGGGAAGAAAACCGAACTCCCTCTCTGTCATGCGATGACAAAACTAATCCTTTTCTTATAAATTCCAAAATTCTGTCCTTCGCCGGTTCTGAGGTGCACTGTATGGTCACCGTAACCATAACAACGCAATAATAGATTCTATTTGGCTCTGACATGCAGGAATTCTGCTACTACTGACTACAACTAGGGCTTGAAACTAGACTCCTGTATCCATTGGCGAGCGCACGATACGTCTGTTTTTTACAAAGTGGTATGAGGGAAAAAAAGAAACTATGCAGACCTCCTCCTGGAAAGAAACGGAACAAGATTTTCATGAAAATTACCTGAACGAAATAGGAAATAACAAGAGCTCCTGGAGACTTTGCAGATCGGATGGATTGTCAGTGGCAAGGCGCCGCTGCCAGCGCAGCTTAACCAAGACGCTCGCTCGGCATTCTGGGAGCGCTAAATTAAAGGCAGCGGCTTTCAAGTAAATCAGCGCAGCGACGTCATCCTGCTCTCGGCGGCCCCGTCTCCCGCGCGGCTACGCCGCTGCCTGTCAGAAGCGGCTGATTAATTTCTCCTGCTGGAGCTTCCTGGAAGCCTATTAGATCGGACAGGATCCATTTCCCACAGAATCGGATGCCGTCACGTGGCACCGGTGGGGCAATGAATTTTCAAATAGGAAATAAAGGTTTTCAGGCAGTCGGGCTGCCAGTTGTTCTGATGCTCCTTTCACTAGGATTACATGCCCGCTGGAAGTCTCCCACCCCCCGCCATCCCGCAATCCCAAATGCGACCAGGCCGTTCTCGCTTCCTCCCATGCCCTTTGACCTTTCCGCCCTCACCGATTCCTACCTCTTCCCACAGTTTTATGTACGGAGAGCTGACCGACAGGAAGACGATCGATAATGTCCGCGAAACCCTTGAAAATTATGAGACCAACTGCTTCGAGATCCTGCTATACAGGGCCAACAGTGAGTACACGAGAGCCGTGCACGAGAGGGCCAACAGTGAGTACACGAGAGCCGTGCACGAGAGGGCCAACAGTATGTACCGAGAGCCGTGCCAGGGATCGTGCGAAAGAGCATCACGTCTTAGCCGCTCTGCTTTTTGTGTCCCAACTGTGTTCCTACGAGCAGTTTATTCTGGGATGCAAGTGTTTATGTTCCTAAATTAGGTATACAAGCATCCCTTTTTTCAGATCTTATGGAACATTTCTAGATATAAATGTTCTGTACATTCCTCCTTCAAAGGGTATATAAATTGTCAGGAGCTGATTTCATTTTGTAGGTTTCCATATACGTTGCATGAGTGTTATGGTACATTTGGTGCTATGGCACATATACTACAAATCCGCCTTTCAGTCTGTCATTCTTCTTTTATCTGTCCCACCCCCCCCCCCCCCACCCCAAGGGAATCCCGTCTGGTTCTACATGCAGATTGCACCCATCAGGAACGAGTACGACAGGGTGGTCCTGTTCCTGTGCACCTTCAAAGACATCACGCTCTTCAAGCATCCCATTGAGGATGAGACCACCAAAGGTACCTTCTGCTTCTCCAGACTTGGGGAACTTCCCTTGGGAGAGCAGGAAAGATACTTGCTGAAAACGTCAGGCGTTATACCAGCAGTCTGCAATAGACAGTAGGGTCTCCTCCCTGGTGCGCGTCCCCCTTAGCCTGCCTGGTCCTGGCTGTGCTGAGGTGGTGCCACTCTCTGACGATGGGCTCCTGCCCCAAAGACCACCCTGCGGCCTGATATTATGGCTGGTATTAGATTCCATAGTTTCAGCCGCCTTCTCCTACCTTGTGCGATTCCAGCCGTTTTACAAAGTCTAAGACGACAGAGGATGTTTGATCACAGCCAGACAGGAGTCGCAAGATAAAAGGGCAGGAACCAGGAAATGGTAACGAATGACTCTGTTCCTTGATCATCCTAGTTTGTGACAGCCTGATTGTTCGGTCTTTCTTAGCTGATTTGCATTGGATGGCGCCTTGCCTTTCGGCCTCAATAGGGAGGTAGAGTAAATCACAGCACTATTTACAGGAGGCCACACAAGCTAGGATTTTTGTGGTACGAAGCAATAGAACGACCAGTAACATAACAAAGAAACATAGCAAAATCCTACCCTGACTCTCTCTGTGGGTAGACATGCTGTCTAGCGGGGGTAGGAAAGTGGGGTGGAGACAGAAATGGTCATTTCCCGATGTTCCTCAAGCTTCTTCAGACGCTATA
>JAABNY020000025.1:14487095-14525679 GCA_015164015.2 Brevimyrus niger | reverse complement strand
AAACAACACATACTCGAAACCCCAGGCGGTCTGACGAGGCGGAGGCAAGGCGGGGTGGGGGAGGCGTGGGGGGGGGGGCGGGGGTGAAGCAGTAATGGCATTTTCTGTTTGTGCAGTTACCACGAGTGACGTGACAGCATCAGGTTAGAGTAGGTCAGCCCTTACCTCAGGAAAAAATGACTAAAACATGCATTCGTGCAAAGAATTATGACAAATCCAAGAATCTTTTTTACAATCACCATGCGCCATTTTTAAAATTGGTTAACGGGACATATTACCCCCTTGAATACAAAGGACAGAAACCCAAAGGCGCACAACGCAGAATAATTCATGCCTGCAAGCCACATTTAATGGAATTATCAAGGCTGTGCTTAAAGAGCACTAGTCAAGTTAATGCTACTGATGTTTTGAAGAGAGGTTTTACCCCAGAGCCTCATTACTGAGGCCTTTTTCAAAGAGAATATCCTGAGCAGTACAGTGAGCAGAGCGCCATTAAGCAGCAGACATTAATGATCATTAATATACCTTTTGAAGAAACAAAACTATTCTTAGAAACTTAAATGATGAAAAAATAGCTACTTAAAATATATGATTAGATTATCATGATTCGACGCGTGCACAGTGTCCTTTGTTTATAACTGTTGTTTGTAACGCTGTCACTGCACAAAATTCGAGTACTGAGATGAAAAAAAAATGTGCAAAAAGTGCAAAAGTGCTAGAAGCAATATATATGTACGATATATACCCGTGCGATAAATTAAAAATGTCGATACAGGGCTATGACATGGCGCGGTACAAATGGGTATATGCAGCCTCTATAATTGCACTAAAGAATAATTCTGTACAGTGTATTAATATATTTAAACAATTATAAAATGGTGGGAAGGGAGTAAAGCGGAGAGTGTTTTCATTCTTTGCACGGCTTCCTCGGTGTCACAAACACGCCGCTCCCCACCTTCTCCTGCCACTTGTGATACTCCATCACGGTGTCCCGCAGCTGCAGGGACAGATCCTTCCGGATCAGGCTGATACCGGAGTCCTTCTGGCCCAGAGTGCTGGAGACGGCCGCTTTCATCTTTTCATAGTGCTGCTGCACGTTCATTATCTCCTGCAGGCAACATCCACAAGCGTGTTCTGAGCACTGAGCCGGGGGGGGGGGACCGCCATCCATCAAGTGCAATTACCAGTTCCACGGGGAGAAACCAGTGCCGGTCTAACCGGGTTTCTCCGCTTGCCGCTTAACGCCCCCAAACATCACCTTCACGGCACGCAGCCAGAGGCCGACTTAACGGGAAACACCAGCCGACACCATCCATCAAGTCGTACGGCTCGCCGAATGTTCTCCAAGTCTTTCTGACCTCACCTCCAGAGTTTCCATGTCTATGAGCTCCTTCACGTGCTCGGGCCGCTCACGGAAATCCTCACACACCTCGTCTCTCTTGGGCTTCCTCTTCACCTCGAAGAACAGCTGTGGCGAGAGAAGCGGCAGACATGCTCAATCAACCGTGCAAACTGCCGGACGTGAAGCTGGAACAGGTCAGTTGAGCCTGAAGGTTCTCCGCTACATACCCACCCCGACAGCATGGGTGGGCCGGAGCCAGACCCTTCAGTGCTCACAGTGAGTGACGCAGAATGATAAAATTAATGATCTCACAGGTATCTGTGCACGGTTAGATAAATCAGAGGTGTTGATCTGAAACAGATTTTTCTTTCTCTCTCTGTTTACTTGGTCTTGGTAATGCCACGGGCAATTTAAAGGCAAAAAAAAAGTATGAATTTGAGTATGCATTGTGATTTTTAAACTTGCAATTTTACTACCCACCCGCCATCATGATCAGTAACAAAAACATTGAGCAGTTTCAAGATTATTCTATCATTAATTTAAAAATTACCTACATGTCTGTTTCACAGTCTGTTGTTTCAACATAGGACTTATGAGTTGCAATTGCATTTTACACATTATTTTCATAATACACCAATCACAAGTAAAGGGGAGGCAGCACAGGGACGGCATAAATCACACACATGAGAAACTGAGGCAACAATCAACAGGCAATGTACCATTTTTGGCATTGCGGAGAAGTAAAACGCTTTCAAGGTGAAGAGCTTCCTGAGAATGTAGACCACGTCAAAGTGCTGGGCATTTACTGCATCCTTCTGGAACTTCACGATGTCCTCCCAGTCCTTCAATGCGACTCTAATCTGGGAGGGGGGGGGAATAAAAAAAATGTGTAGGGGCTTCCTCGGAAACACAGGCGATCCGAAAAAACTACAGAATGGTTTCGTGCGATTAATTTAAAATGGTTAAATGTGTACCTTTTCTTTGGGCGATGTCAGCTGCGTGTGGTACAAACCATACAGAAGGTACAAGCCGCCAACTCGTATCTGGAAAGTGTACGGTGGCAGGAAGTACGGATACGCGGTGGTCAGGGCCAGACGGGTGTAAGTGCTCATCTCGTTCGGTGACATCTTACCACTGGAAAGACAAAACTTTGTTTTTTGTTTTTCTTTTTTATAGTTACTCCACCTCGATCCATGCTGATATAGCTCTTGTTAAATTAAATAAACGTATGTGACGCTAATCCTAGCATAAACGCACAATGAAACGCACAAAACAAACATAGGGAACCCAATGAATTTCCTTCCTTGAAAAGAGGGGTGTAACATCGGATTACGTTATATAACAGTGGACTAGGGTATTCAACAACGTAGAAAACTACTTTCTCTATTAGAAAATATTCAGAGATTAAAACACGCTTAAGAAAACTTCCATGAATATTAATTAGCATTAAACCTTACTAAAATATAGTGGAAAAGTCCATTTTTCTCCATATTGCCGAGAACGTTTCATATCGAACAGATTCCGTCCGTTGAAACTGACTCAATATATCTTCGCAATCTGATTTTAAAGGCCCGATATAGTACTCCATGCTATTGTGGCATTTTATAACAAAAAGTGGATTTTAAAACACAGCACTTGCAGAACATCGGCAGATACAACAGAGTAACAGGATGACTTCCTACTTATGGTACGGCGGCCCGTGAAGAACAAACTAGACTCAACATATAAACCACTTCGCCTTTTGATTCCTCGTCCCTTAATATTTCAACACGACGAACAGCATATTTAAAATACGTCTACTGTTTTAAGGATTTAGGTAATTAGTAGAATTTCCGTAGTCAGTATGACAATACCATATAATCGACTTAATTAAATGCAAACATAATATTTATATTATTATTTCAAATACCACCTTCCAACTAAATTAAATGACATCGGTAAATTGTTTTATTGAGAGCACAGCAGTAGTGAAGCGCTGCCAATCAAATCCACGTATTTTATAAGGAATGCATTTTTCATTAGACTTGGGGTCGCCATGCTAACGCGAGCGTTGGATCACGTTTGTCTGTTTTTTTGCAGCACTTCCTTATTCTCATGTCATGATGAACCGCACGTATGCATGGGTTCTGTCTCAGTCCATGTTTCTGGTTTGCATCGAAAGCTTCAGCGCTCCTTTCGCCGGTGAGGGAACAATACGCTACAGACCTGGTAAGATTTTGAATGACTTATTCCTCTTTTATACATGTATTCCGAAATGCCGTAAACTACTTTTATTCAGTTGCTAGTATTTATATTTCCCTAGATAGTCTATATGTATATGATTTGAGAAATGTCAGTTGGAGCACATATGAAGAAAACGTTACTTTTTCTCAATGTTTTATTTTAATTGACACCGTATTTTAAACAAGTTACGGAATACACAATCTCTGAATTTGGCTGCAGTGGGTGTGTCGGAGAATCCGTGACCGGGGCTCACTCACCCGTGTGTCAGTGTTTTGGGAAAGGGTTATGCATTGCAAATGCGAGGAAATCAAACAGCTGCTTCGAAACGTTTTTTTTTTTTGCCCATGTATGTGCTCTCAGTACTCTGGCTGAATATATAGGAATAAGTGTTCAGAGGTTTGCATGGTTTAACAATACAAAATTTCTACGATAGTCTACTTCTTTTTGCATGTGTAGTACTAAGACAATTAACGTTGACGCTATTTATTTTGCATTGCTCTTCAGAGATTAGGGAAGGAGGTGAATAAGAGAGAGGTCTGCAGTACCATGAGAGCCCGTGCGTGGTTTATAACGCAGGTGTTTATGCCAAAAAAGGCATCCCTGCCGTAGAATGCCAAATTTTCGCTGATCTGAAAGGAGTTGAGCTACTTTGTCGAGTTAGGCTACCGTAGTGATAATCAATAGCCCCAAAAACCTGTAACCCCTAAAAATCCCTGACCCCCAAAAACCCTTAAAAGCTCAACTCGTCAGAACACCGGCATGCATTCTAAGGCAAGGATGACTTTTTCGGCATAACACAGTCAGGGGCTGGCCCAATACCTGAAAGCGCTGTCATAGGTTTATATATGTTAAAGCGGGTTACAGCCGCGGTGTCGTTCTGTTGTCGATGAACAGTTCGGCCATTATGGTTACGAGTGTGAGAGATAATGTTTTAGATGAGTGCAAAGGACAAGATTTGAACCCAGTAGCAAAATGAAGCACCACGGCGCCACAGCCTGGTCCGCATGTATCTTTTACTGAAGTAACAAAACAATACATTTAGTGTTGAACCACAGACTGCGGAGATGAAGGAACAGAAGCTACAAATATAACAGTTACATTTGGAAGTTACTTTGATGAAGAAAAAGAACGTAACTATTTCAAAATAGCGGCTTTTTATTTAGAACCGATATAACGTGAGAGCAACGAGAAGCATGGAAACTAAACATTGCATAACGTGATCTATACCAGAGAACACGATATAAAACTGACGACTTTTTAACTCGAACAACACCTCGCAAAGTAAGCGTTACATTTATACTCGTTTTTATACTCGCACATTTAAGCGTTATGCTTTACATCTATGGTATGAATGCCTCTGAGCTGGTGGAGGAAATATCTAATATAAAATCTATTGACCACACTATAAATGTGCGATAACTTTCCCATGAAATTAAAAGCATAAAACGTGTCCGAATTATAACTTTACATGTATGGATTGACAGGAAAACTATACACCAAATACTGGAAACTGATATAAAAAAAGCCAGCGCAAGGTGGACAGGTTGCCTAAAGCAATCCAGACTGATTATATTTCATATACTGTACCATCAAAAGAAAAGGAAACCAAGCAACCAAAACAAACATACAACCAAAAGAAAAAAATACGACAGATTTTTCCATTAATGGTATATTGAAAAATGCTAATATATAGTGAGAATTGCTGGTAATCTTTTAAGAAAATACAATATTGTGCGACTGTGGCTACATTTCCCTTCAGCCTGAAGCACTGGCGCTGAAGGGGACTGGACACGAGGACGGTAGTTCCAGCAGTGTGCGTTCGCGGCACTCGTGTGGCCGCAGCTGGGCCCGAAACCCCCACAACACGCTGCGGCCGCGTTCTAGACGCGTTCTAGACGCGGCCGACGAGCAGGAACCCACCGGAGATCCGTGTAAGGAGCAAGGCTGCAGCTGGATTGTGACACAACTCAATATAGGAAATATAAATATAAGGTTCTGGAAGAGAGAGGGGCAGTTTTGGGGCGAGGGGTGCAGTGTCCAATACGGCGCAGCAGGGCGGCGCTCAGTTGACTTGGTCCAGGGCCTGCAGCAGGTCCTCGCCTTGGAGTAGGTGCTGGCGATCCAGCACAGGCGCATTGACCTCGCAGTCATAGCGGGTGAGCTGGGGGAGACCAGTCCCCTCCACAGAGACACTCAACAGGCGGCTGGCCAGGTCTGACGGCAAGACGGGACACACAAAATTAGGCCTATGATTCAGACACTGAAGAGTCCTGGGCAATGTGCTCTATTCCCCAATTAAACTGCTGACAAGCCTGTTCTGTATGTCCTGCATAAAATCGTTACGCATGAAATTAAAACAAATGAACCAAATGCACTATTAGAATAGCACGTTTGAACCTTTTAGGCTCTATTTTCAAAATGTGCTTTTGTCATACTTGATAATGAGCAAAGCATTCATGTAACACCCAACTGAACCGAGGTAGAATTCACAATCGGGACTGTCTAGGTGGGCAGGCCGCACCTGATGGCAGGACCAGAATGGTTTTGTGGGGGAGCCCCTCGCTGAGCGTGGCCTGCAGCATGCGGGGTCTCTTTCCTGGAGCAGCAGAGCCCAGGGTCCCCTGGAGCAAAGCACCCTGGGGGGGGATGGGGGGGTAGTAGTTTAGAGATGTGAAATGGACGTGATGCTGTGTGCGTGTTACACAGGACAATCACACTCACCAGCTCTAGGACCTGGGGGCGCGAGGTCTCCGCTTCCAGTTTCCGCTTCCGCTGGATGTTCTCGATGGCCAGCAGGTTGGGGGACTGGTCCCCATCCAGCAGCATAGCCCTGGGATAACATGGGGGGAGGGGGGGGGTGTCACCATTGTACCAAGTAATTGAAAAATCGAGAGTTTTGTATAAATTGTACTATAATTGATATGAGAAGCTGAGGAAGGTGGTTGAGCTTGTTTTGGTACCAGCAGTGAAATGATTCTCTCTCTGCTCTGTTGATTAGGATAAGCTGAGTGTAAGAATATCACAGCTTCTGCAAGTGTTCCAAACTGCATTTTGCAATGTCTATACTTCTGATGTCAAATTACAAAAAAAAATCTGGCATATTTACAATATACATTACAATAAAGATGAGTGTAATGGCAAATAAAAAAATATATAAGAATTTATTCGCTATGAATTAAGTTTATGATATTTGATGAAATGTGTGACCATGCCCCAGTCAGTGAACGTGTGTTTCCCACCCCTAGACCCCAGAGAGTTAAGAATGGCTTAGTAAGCTCCTATCACGAATTAACCATTAACTGAAGATGCCTTCTAAAACTGTTTAGCCCTGGTAGAGGTGGGGGGTAGATAGGATAGGGGGTGGGGTACCTCTTGCTGAGTGCGGTGTCACCAGGCTCTGCAGGCTCCGGGCTGGGGGAAATGGTGCGACTCCCGCTGAACGGGGAGCAGGGGGCACTCTGCACCTCATGGAGGAGGTGCAGCGGGGAGGCCGCCTGGGACTGGGAGGAGCCTGAGGCCAGGGACTCGGCTGGGGACAGCACCCGCAGCTGGAAGTCGTCGTCCATAGGGATGTATGGGGCCAACATCTCTAGGTCCTGGTCCTCCATGGTCTAGTGAGGAGATGGCGAGGGAGTGGAGAACAGGTGGAAAAGGAGAGCAAAGAGAGTGAAAACACAGGCATAGAGAGGTTCCCGAGTGAACCTGCCCTTATGATGCCTGATTGCAGCTGTGGCTGCGATGCTCCTGTAATCTCCATACTTCAGTACCTGTGATGTTAAGGGGGACTTTGGCTCCGTGTCGATGGCAAACAGCTTCTCCACCAGCTCCAGTTTGAACTCGGACCCCATGTCGGAGTCCACCTGGAAGCAGAAGTCTGGCAGGCTGATGGGCTGAAATGAGATCAGAGTCTCTGTTGAACCGGTAGCCCTGGTGCTACCTTGACAGTGATATGGTCTTAAGATCCAGGGCGATAAAAAGAAAAAAAAAGTTGAATAGTGATTAAAATTTTGATTAGACAGGAAGAGGGATTGGCCAGGTCACACTTACTCTCCTCTTAGAGAAACAGGACAGTAGCATGTACAGAATGAGAGATACGAGTAGAAGCATAGTCCTCTACAGAGGGAAAAAAATTAATTGCTAGATCTCAGGAGGATATGGAAGGTTTGACGATAAAACGGTAATAAAACGGCAGAAAACACGCCTGTAAGTTTACCTGAGGCGACGAACGCCCGGACACGGGCTCCGAGGATGTCTGGGCACAGGTCACGCCGAAGGGGAAGTCCTCAGAGCCAGGCTCCAGCTTGGTGTACAGCGGGCGGAGCGGCGGGTCGGGCTCGCTGGGCGGCAGCGGAGACAGGGCCACTTTCACGACGGTGGATGGGAGCATGACGTCGTTATAAAGGGGGACCTCCTTCTCCAGCTGGAGCTCAGACTCTGCGGGGCAGCCAGGCAAGCAGGTTCAGCATGGTTACTCCCAAGAAGGTTCAGCATTTACTCCCAAGCAGAAACATGCGCTTTTGCGGGAAGATTTGAGAGATGCTCTAACCGGGAGAGGTGAAGTCCAGGTGGATGATGGTGTCCCCGGCTGCGGGGGCCAGCAGGGTCAGTGCTTCCGGCTCCTCCTTCAGCTGATCATACAGGCTGTCTGAGCCCTCCCTCTCCTCCACCTTGGTGAAGAGTTCGAACATGGCTGCCTCTGGGCCCTCAACATCTTCCTTGGGTTCTTCATGGGTATCCTCCTCAACTTCCTCCTTGGCTTCCTCTTTGGAATCCTCCAGTGTCTGCTCCAGAGACAGCACCAGGTTCTCCTCCACCACACTGCTGCAGGGCAGCAAGTAGGACAAAGGGCAGGTCTCAGCCACAGCTCAGGTGCTATATCACTTTTAAACACTGGAGGGCACCATTTCTCTTCCACACATTTCACCCTCATCCAATTATTCTCAATCTCACGCATACACATACAGATGCACGCATGCACACACACTAGTATAGATATACCAGTCTAGAATCAGCCGTTGTACCTGAGCACATAATTCACACAAACGATACACTGTGGCTGGGAGTTTTTGGTGTTATAGATGACGGTAGCCTGAGTCTCCACCCACACAAAGCCGCCCCTCTTGGCCAACATGCGGTATTGGCCTGTAGTAGCCTGACCCTTGGCAAACACTGAAAGAGGCAGAAAGAAGGACAGCTATAAGTCATGTGACAGAGCTTGACCTGTGTTTTCCCCACACAGATTTAAGCTGAATTCAAGCTCTTACAATTATGGTGCGTCTTGGTCAGGTGGTCTGAGTCCAGTGCGTGGTAGTACTCGTACACTGAGCGGTTCAACAGGTCCTCTGGTTCATAGCCCATCAGCTCTGTAATCCTAGGAGGTAGTGACAGGTAGCAGGAAAGGGTTAATGATCTCATTAGTCAGCAGGTGGCACAGATATATTTAAGAGGTAGTCATTTATTCCATGATGATTTGGCCATATCAGGGTAATGCCGGCTGAGTAAATGATAATCATTATCTCTGGACAACGGTGATTCTATTACGGAAGCAGCCCTACTCCTCTGCTTGGCAGTACGGATTCCCAGCCACTAGGCGGCAGTACCGTTCCACAGCAGACGACTGACCGTTCATCGCAGTAGGAGAATTTCATGTCGAGGGTGTGGCGGCTGAGGAAGGTCTTGCTGTCCAGCGGCACCTCGATGTTGGAGGGGTGGGGGATGGGCTCGCAGATTAGGACCAGGTACGGCATGGCCGGCTCCTTGTAGCCACACTGGCTCTCGTCACTGTTGTTCTCGTACACGCGGATGTGGCCGGTGCAGTGCAGAACCTGAGGAGCGGAACCGGTCACGTGCATCTTACTCACACTAGGGACTGAACAAAGCTACCAGTTGAATGCAAGTTTGTTTATTGGCTGTCACACCTTTAGCTGAGCACTGCCATCGCTCAGGAATGGCCTAACCAAACACCATTAGGGAAACCAGTCAATCACACACCTTCCACGTGGCAGACTTTATATTAACAGTTCGCCCCCTGCTTGTGAGTGTGCACTTCATGCGCAGGAAGAAGCTGCGCACTGTGTTCTGCTCCTTGGCTTTCTTGGAAGAACCTGCAACAAAGACAGACGCATGCAAACCGTCAACATGACATTTAAATCTGCACAAATCGGACTGAGCCAGACTGCAGTTCCCGGTGTCAGCTGTCAAGCCCGGTGTCAGAACACCTCACCTGTCTTGTAGACAAGCATCTCCCTCAGCTCCTCATGGTCACAAGGGTGGGCAAAGTCAAATACACTGTGCCCAGTCAGGTCGAACTGCCATACAAGAGACATTCAACATTCAGACGAAGTCTTTCAGGTGAAGTGGGCACAACAGGGTGTTACCAGTGATGAACTCACCTGAGCAAGGCCCAGGCACTTGCTGACATTCTCGGTGAGATACACTATGTCCCCATCCTCAGAAAGAACCATGAGAAATCCTTCCAGTGCCTTCAGGTAGAAGCTGTTGAGATGGGAGTCCACCTCAGGCTCCTCTTCAGGTTGATCTAGCAGTAAACAAGAAGGCGGAAATCAGGACTAGGGCTACAGCTAACAGTGCTAAACAACTAGAAAGAATACTACTAAGCATTGGCCAGAGCTAAAATCGGCAAGAACAACACTATGCCTTGGTTGATGCTAGCCAGCACTAATCTGGAAGAGCACCACCCATCTTTTCAGTTGCTTCTCCTGCCAAGAGCTTATTTTGAAAAAAGTGTTATTTAGTAAGCAGACTGAGCTCCCAAAAAAACAACCTCCATCTTTTCTTGCAGATTTTCCATTGCTATGATTCCACTAACCTAGGCAGATGGAGGCCTTGGCAGGGAAACTGACTTTTGAGTGCACAATTTCAGTCCACCTCCTCCTCCCGTTCCGGTCGTGACGGGACACGTACCCGTGTTCAACAGCTTCCTCATGCGCAAGTAGCTGATGGTCAGCCTCATGATGGAGGCCTTATCCAGACTGGAGGTCACACTGTGAGGCAGGGGCAGCTGATGGGCCAATTCATAGAACACCTCGGACTCCTTGCCACGGCGGCACCGTGCAGCATCCCGGGACTTCTCCTTCCTCCTCTCCGAGCTCACCCTGAAGGACAACAGAGACCAGTGTCTGTTTCTAATCCATCTGGATGAGGCAAGGCTGGACAGAGGCCAAAAGGACTGATTCTCAGGCACAAAGTCACGAGGAACAGAACTAGTGAGCTTACAAACATAAGTAAGTTTGTCTTGAAACTGAAACAAAGCTGTGGACTTGTGTTTTTTGGCAGTTATGTTATCAGCCTCCTAAGTAAGGCAGTGCAATAAATAAGAAACATGCTGTTGCGCGTAAATCAAAGTGATTTAGCTTGATTACTAAAATGTACATTTTTGTGCCTCTTGTAAAATTACCGCCTCTAATAAACCCATCAGCTTACCCACACTAATCATTCAAGAAACAACCACGCATAAAAAAATAAAGAAAACGAACGATAACAAAAGAAAGCAGAATATCAAAAGCATTAAATTACCCAACCCAGGCCTAGTGCTTGACAGCTATATCATATTTCAGCAAAGCACCTCAACAGATTGGAGTGTCAGGAAGACGTACTGTGCTGTCCCTCAACAAGCGCCACCCAGACAGAGGCGACCGCAAACAAACTGACCACTCGTTCAGCCTGCTTTTCCTGCTTTGATACTCTACTAGTAACCCAACAGCAGAAACTCATAGGTCTTTTCTGCTTCGTGATCTTTAAAGTCACGGGGGGGGGGGCTCTCATTTCCTGTTTCTGAAATAAAGCCTGATTGTTTACTGTACAGGAGGGGGGGGGGACTTCATTTTTTCAGTGCTGGAAGCTCTGCACCCCTAATGCACTAGCAGTCAGAAACATCAGCAAAGGCCGTCCTCATTGGTGCACCAGGGTCCTCTGAAGACTATCTGCCTGATATGTGGCCTCCTGGCCTAGAACCCCAAACACACCATGATCAGCAACCACCCTCTGCCAGCTGGCAGATAAGGCCATTGCAAGCTGGCTACAACCAGAATAGTGAGTCAATGCTGAAAGCCAAGTAAGACGTGACTAACGTCTGTGCAAACAAAGGACCGCCCCTCAAAATAGAAAAATGGGTTCCACTCTGCCACCATCGCAAGGTATAGTTCAGGCCTGTGGACTTCAAACCTGAAGTAGGTGACTCCTCAGACTACAGGGTTCCACCAAGATGCACCCTCTCTCTCCTAATGCTGCCCATTTCCTGATTATCATTCCGCTTTCATGTCACATCTTCTTCCTCAACGCTGCAGCCGATCGATGACCAACTGCATCAAGACGCGGCTTGTGGTTCCTTACGATAGCACTGTAAATCAAGGTTTTCTAAAAGCCCACTGGCCATTAAATGCAGCACGGAAAAAACACAGATTACACCATGGCATGTTGTGGGGTAAACATGTAGTCGTGTCTGTGCTCAACAAATAAGAAAGTAAACATACACATGTGTTTTGGGCATGTCTGTCAATTTTATTACTCTTCTTGAATAATCTGATGTCCACCTTAGTTTTACTGTTTAATTTATCATTTTCCTCAAAGAATTTATTTTAAAATAGTCACTCCCTCTAAATGAAATCACACACTACTGTTGATCAGTATGGGCAGAAGGCTCCTGGCACGCTGACTGAAGTTTTCTAGAGCAATTTTAGACATTATCCTGCTTTTATTTTGTTTACATATCTCTGCACCTTCGCTGACCAGGAGGGGTCTTCCACAAAGCAAGATTTCTCAGTTTGCAGGGTTAACTTGTTAAAAGTCATGATTGTCCAACATGGACGCTCCTTACTTAAACTCTTTTTGGACAATCACGACTTCTAGCTTAAGTTAACCCAGCTAACTGATAAATCATGCTTTGTGGAACACCCCCCCTAGAGGACTTAGAGTAAACAAAAAGAATATTTATCATTTAGCTCTGTATGGTTTCCACAAATTACAATAACACAGGGGAAAGCTTGTGTATTGGGCATTATTTTGTTCGAGTGGCTTAACTGCACAACATCAGACATGGTTTCTCAAAATATTTTATTAATAGGTATCGTGGTGCCTTTCATAATCCGCTGAAGCCATAACTGGATATGCTCCAGCACATGTAGCAAGAAGAAATTTGTACACTCATCTCGGCAAAGGGCAAACAGTATTTATGTACAGATCTCAACATCACCCTGCCTTCCCCTGGCCTTGAAAGCCATTGCTAGGATTCCACAGGGAGCATGGATAGGAGGAGCAGGTCATAGGGGGGAGTGAACAGTGCTGGGGATGCCAAGTGTGCCATCACACACTGACATGCACACCATCAAAAGATACCAGAACATAGCATGCATGCATGTATGTGTGTGTGTATATATATCAGCAGAAACTTCTGTTATCAGATGATGCCTTGGCAGCTTAAATGTCTTAGATCATATCATTTAGGTACCCGGTTATTTGCTGATTTACCTCTCAAAAGGTACAAGTAGTACCCTCCTGGGGTTTTGTAAAGGGCAAAAAAAATTAAAAAATCAGATTAAAAACTGCACGGAGATCCACAGCCATCCAAACACTTATCCTCAGAAGAGTCCTGGGGGAACAGTTCAGTCACCCAAACAAAATGTCTTATCTACTTTTGATTTCAATCAGATATATTTATGTTCGGAAGACCAGCAGTAGACTGCATGCGTCAGTCATGCAGGTGTAACCAGCTCTGCAGCGTTCACAAAACGATATTATTGTCTGTAAGAGATACAGTAAACATGCCCAGTCCTGTCTGAAGTCTTAACTGGCAGGTAAGCCTTAGCAGTATAACATAAGGACCGGAAATCCCACAACAATGTCTAATATGAATCTGAACAGATAACTAGTAACTTCATTCAGTTTGTAACAAGGTGACGAGGCAAAATTTATATGAGAACCTGCATGTTCACTCCTCTCTAAAAGAAGCCTTGCGTCTCCCTATTTGCAAGATCCATCTGACGTTTTCTGCCTCTGTCCTCCTTTGTTTTGAGAAAGTATATTTATAATGTGCCTAAAGCCACCACATCACTCTTCACAGGAGAGTAGGGCAATATATTATGAATACCCCCCCCCACCACACACACACACACACACACACAAAAACAGGACCAGCACTAAGAAAGCAAAGCCTCCTAGTAGCAATTGTAAAATGGAGAAAACCATTGCTCCAGAGATTTGGGCTCAATGACCTAAAGATCAGCAATATCCATATGCAAGGTCTACAGCAGTGAAAACAGATGTGAAGGGTAGTACTGTGACTGCATTCCTAGTTAAGCTTGTATCAATCTCAGCTTGTCTGTGTGTGTGCGCGAGAGAGAGAGAGACAGGGGCATTCACCTACAAACAGTCTTTTGGAATTAGTCCAATCACAATGTGCTCTCCCTTCACAGAACGTAGAGTAGCAATTCAAAAAGCTAACTTTAGCAGGAACACTGTCAGCAACACATTAAGGTGCATCTAAACAAGGGAGCCACAAATATAGATCATGTCACTGGCTTCCATTTTATCAACACTCTTTGCATGCATGCTACTGTACTGCAGCCTTCAAGAGCAACAGCTAAACAAGGGGAGGGTGGGCCAAAGGGACACAAGTGAGCCAACCAGTGCTGGGGACAGATCGCTGGAATGTGTTATGAAGGTCACCCAGAGAACCGCAGACCGTAACACGTATACCAGTGAAAGAGAACTGGCCAAGATTCATACATCCACACCCCCTACCCCCAGTGCATAGCAATTAGGACGCACAAAATCATCTCTTAAGGAGTAGTAGTGGCGAAGAGGGATATGACACAGAAAGGTCACATACAAATCGACAAGTTCGCCTGCCAACACAGGTAACATCTTCCTATCATTGTGGCTAGCTATACAGCAGATACACACAGGCATTATAGATCCCAATAACCTCAAAGTTCACAGCACCTAGAGAACAAGCACAGGTTGCTCATGATTCCCACAGAATTTTTTTTTCCCCCATACAGATCAGTATCGAACCTACAGACCCCATCCAACACTACATCATGTTAAAAACGTAATACTAATCCAGGTCCCTCGACCATCCTCTGAGCTGCTCTTCATCTGCAGCACTGGCCAAGCACGTCCACGAAATTCCACACCGTGTGATGGCAGCTGCTGATTCACAACCGAGTGAGAATGAAGCATATTATATACTTTGTGGTGGAAGCTGAAGCTCATTAACACACACTAGGCAAAAGAAAGAAAAAAAAATCCTTGCTTCTGTATCTTGTAAGAAGTGAAAGCAAACAGATGACACATTATTATATAAAGGTAAAATCCAAGGCAAAAAAAAGTTTATAAAAAAAACACTTTACAAATATCCTGCACAGCAAATATATCCAATAATCAGGTTTTGTTACACATTAAACCTGCTGAAACGAGAATTAGCATGAATTATCATCAACTAGGGATACCTTGGTTATCAGCTTCTTAATGTAGTACGACTGGCATGCCAATGATAAAATGCTAACGCTAAATTAAGCTGGATCCATTCCCACATCCTGTCACTTATTTGGATTAAAGAAAATGACCTTGTACTTTTCTGGTAGTATGCACCATTTGTTTTTGCCTGATTTACAGTAAAAAGTGAATAAACTTTCTGACAAGGGAATGGCCTCGATCAAAAAAAGCAAAGCTTGGAAATTAATTTCCAACCATACATTGTTAAAACAAAATGCATCCTGAGGCAAAAGCACTAAAGTTATAAAATCAATCCATCTTCCCTTGGTACGTTAACACCTTGTTACCACATGCTGTGACAGAAACTCTCATTGACGTCAAGTCTTGAGTGATTAACACACCAGACCAAAGACGGCTGGATTATGCGTTCACAAATAAGAGCGCTTCAGTGGGCTATAAAACGATAACGACAGAAACTACATCTGGTTCCTGAGAGATTGCTACATCGTTTATTGGCAGAAGCTGGCAAACCCCTGAACTGAAAAACAGTGCGGTAAAACCAGTTCAATTATAGATGGGCTGAAGCACGGCTTTCACTGAACTTTTAATATTTAAAAAGCCCTTTTTGCCAAGAGCATAACAGGAGGCTTTCAACAGCCAAGCCAATTTACTCAGGATGAAATAGGCACCACTAAGACAAATCCTCAGTAAGTATTTTTGAATGAACACAAGGCTCCAAGCAGCCACTTCAGAAGGAACAATCTCAACGACATCAACACAAAACAGCCTGAACTTAAAAACAACCTGTGAGACTGAACTGGAACACAGTGCCATAAACATTTTATTGCTGGTTGCAGCCTCACACTGAAAAGTGTTGCAAACAAAATCATACTGGGTGGGCTGGGGGTAGATTATCAGATAGCTAAAGCTAGACTGGGGTAGTGATGGAAACTGAGATCTGCACATCCACCTCACATTTAAAATAAGCCCCATCAAAATTCCCCTCAATGTCAAGCTAAAAACAGACACCTCAGTGTATTTCCGTAATGCCAGGTAGAAATCGTTCAGGTGTATTAGTAAAAGAGCATAACAACCCGTTACATACATTTTCTCAGAGTAGTCCTGTCATTTTAAAAGAAAATACTTTACTATGATTACCAGCCAAAACGCAATAGCATTTAGCATAGAAAGTATGGCGTGTCGTTTCGCATATTTCTATATATTGAAGGCATACCGGAAGGGTGATTACTTAAAATAAAAAAACAACAGGTGCCAAGACGTTTTTATATTTGGACCCGGGCCAGTCGCAAAAACCCCATTACGAAGGACTCTAATACTAAAACGTAAACTGGGGAAATTGAACTGCCAGTTAGTTTGACGACTTCTAATGTTACTAAAGCATACATGGTCAAGTATACAGTAGGCCAGAACAACAAAAGCCAACGTTTATATAAATATACTGGGTTATACGTGGGCAGCTATCGGTTCTGAATTGTCTAAATACAATGTCCAGATGTATCTCGCTTTTCTGCCAGGACTGAACTAAATCGTGCTCATCCCTCAGTCCAAATCGGCGTGACTGCTTAACCAGTGTACCTAACAATGTTCATATGGACCAGTTCGTTATCAAAAAGATAATACAAGCGAAACTTATAGTATTCACGTGGGGTGGGGGGAAGGTTAGGTAGAAACAACAAAAAGCTTTCTTTCGAAAAACGCAGATGTGACAATAAAACGGAATTAACACGACACAAATTGAACAAAATCATTTAAAGCACTAGCAATACGCTTAAGACCGATTATCAGTTTCATAAGACCCGACCGACCGGCAGTCCCAGTAACAAAATGGCGACGTGTGGAAAGACATCGGGCAGGCTCATACGGCTAGCTAACCGTAAAACATTACTAGTTAGTGTGGCACAAATAAGCGCATCAAGACCGACCAGAAAATATGACTAGCAGTATATCAACACAACGTGATTGTCAGAAAAAAGCAAGTACCTTTTCTTTTCAGTGACAACCCCTGTGTCCATTCTGGGCTGAAACCTCTCAGTGTGATGCTAAGCTAATGCTAGCTTTCTCAAAACAACGCAGCACTCAGGCTATCTGGCTCCGCAGGCCACGCGAGTCAATGAATAATTCCACAAGAAAACTCCAGGGAAAGGGAAAAAACACAAATTCCTCCTTTGGCGCAAAGGCTTTGTCCGTCTGCGAAGTATTCAAGAGGTGAATCCTCCGCTGAGCCGAAAGTCAAAGCATTTGTTCGGCGACGTCGAGAAGCCGTTGAGCAAAACGGACCTGATGGCGTTATACGCTTTCGAGATTCGCAAGCACCTACACACTATTGTAGGAGCTGAGTACGCGCGGTCACGTGCCCGGGGCCGCGGGGACGCGCCTGTACAACTCTGGAGACAGAAAAGGCAAAGCCTTTTAAAAGCTTTTAAAATTAAACTAATAACCAATGTACGAAACAATGTTAATTGTTATCAACCAGTTATCAAAATGATAATACAAGCTAAACTTACAGTATTAATGTGTGGGGGGCTGGGTAGAAACAACAAAAAGCTTTCTTTCAAAAAACGCAGATGTGACAATAAAACATTCTTCTTCTTCTTCTTGTTATTATTATTATTACATTTCCACTGAATATTAAAATTTCTGTTAAAATGACCTTTTATTCAAAGCATCGTTTAACTTCATTTTCACTATGATGTAATATGTGAGTTCATTAAAGAGCTACTAAAATTAAATTAATAGACATTTTGTTAAATTACTTCTCAAATAAATAATGATATTTCATCCATTATCTTTTATATTGAAACGTTTAACACATGCTACTTTACGCAACTGTTATGGTTTCACACCAGACATGTAGTGGTGGGTATATGCAGGAATGCGGCGTATAGTCACCGCTAAAGAAATTTATTTACCGTATACCCGCCTAAAATGACACAAATGCGTTTCAGTCAGAGCTGCGAATACGCAATGATACGGTATAACGGTATTATATACTCATCTAACAAGACACCAGTATTCCATAGCAATACAGCAAATTAGTTATACTGCATAATTTACTGTAAAGTGTGGATGAATAATATTAACAAAAAAAAGAAATTAAACACAATAACTTTACTTTCGCCTTTGTGAAAAACAAAACACAGAAATAAAGTAGATTTGGCATTGCAATGTTCTATGTGACCGGCTGCCCTCAGGGGACCGCTCCCAGCTCAGGATCCAGGCCATTGCGTGCCCTGTCTGTCCTGTCGCTGAACCTCAGCTTTCACAGGTATGATAGAGAGGTTGGTGCTAAAGTGGACAAGGCTCAGTTTAAGCTGCTGCTAATCTCTTATTTTTTTCTTGGTTGAGCTAAAAGTCGGGTATTGGGATCAACTTTTCGTACTAATATCGAATTTATGTATAAATGGTGTTTTGTTATACCTTTAATTGCCAGGACATGGAAGGATGTTTTATTTGTGCAATCTGAATAATTTCGGTGAATGGGGTTGGTGATCCCAATCCATGTGTGATGGGTTTAATTGCAGCTTTTTTTGCAAAAATACTCAGCCTCAGCAATTTTCCAGAATAACTCTGAACCACATTTGTCTGTAGTACTGCTGTGGTAACTAAAGGGGCATGTAAATTAGTGGGTTGCCAGTGACAACTAGGTATGTTTTGGGTCTGTTCCACCACAGGGAAACGTGCTGATCGTGCTGAGGGCAACACTTCATCACGCCTTAACAGACCATGGAAAAAATTCGGAAATTCTCATCCAACTTCCAGTTACCGTGTGAAAAAATGCCAGCTCAGTGCCTCTGCCAGTAGGGAAAACTGAGCCGCACAGCTGTGTCACTGAGGATTGGTTGCTTTCAAGGCTGCATCTGAATTTGATTATTCCCACTGTTCGGTAGGTCTCTCAGCTGATAGGCTGATGCAGCATCAGCATGTGGGAGGAGTTACGGCAACCAAAAACCATCCTGGATCATCCAGCAGCATAGTTCTAAGCAAAATGCAAAAACCTAAGAGAGTAAAAGAAAAGTCCTATTAGACTAAGAGTCTTTGATCCTCTGGTGCCAGAAGCCGTTGTCATTTCACATTGGAAAACAGAACAAACAGCAACTAAAGCGCTGGAAAAAATTAAGAGACCGCAGCAAAATTTTCTGTTTCGTTTATCAGTTTGTGGGAATGAATCTATGTAAAATATACAATTTTTGCAAGCTCCTTGCCTGAAATATTGTTATTCTAAAGAGGTAAATTTACATATCCATAGCACAGTTAGCATATACAAGAGTTTTATCAATGACAGCAGGGAGCATAGGAGCTCATGAGTAGGTATAAATAAAAAAGCAGTGGTCTCCAGACTTTTTTTACAGTGCAAACTACTTTTGTAAGGTAAATAATTTGGAGCCACAGTATCTCTTGCTGAACTGGGAGGGTGTCCTCCTTGAGAGACTTTTGCCAAATGGGGGGGGGGGGGGGTCCACAATCAACTGGGAAACAATCAAGCTGTGAATCACAATCAACCGATTGATGCCCACTGAACTAAATCATTGCTTTTCCCAGTTGGCCTATAGGTCCTGACCCTACACGTGTAGCATAGTCAAAATGGCTCTGGCTTACATTCAGTGATTGTGTGACAATAATCACGATTCAGGTTGGAACAGAAGCAACGTGGCCAACATCAAGTCTGTCATTCTGGGTTTATACTACGGGCATGTCTAAGGTGATATAATAATGATGCATGCATCCCGCCACTAATGCAGTGTGAGTGCATGCTTGCAGAAGGAGAGCAGTTGTGGTTCATTTGGCGACGCGCTGACTTTAGTAAGAGCCGAAGGGCCCTGGATGCGACGACCTGACACCCATCATGCCCACAGTGTTCCACGCTATACCATCAGCTGCTGTCGTTTCACGTCGGGGAGCAGAGCAAAGAGCAGTTGCGCGCATTTCCGTTACATTGCGTTAGGTTTCTGCGCTGTGGTTTGTCACTGTAAATCCACAACAAGCTTTCCGCCAAAGGGAAATTTCGCAAGATGCGGAAATTGTACGCGGCACCGGAGTGAGTAGAAAAATGTAAATAAAATGTAAACTTTGCACATGGAAGGAACCAGATTGTTAGCTTATTGTCAAATTAGCAGTAAGATAAGTGCAGTTTAAAAAAGCTCAATGTTAATCAGTTATTTGTCCAAAATTAGGTGTGAGTGTCCTAAAGAAATGTTCTCTGTACATGTTAGAAGCATCAACATTTTACTTTAAAATTTTCAGAAAGGGTGAGAGTTTGTCCTTGGTGCCACATCACATATAAAATTAATTGCATGGTGCATTGCTACAGGACTCCGCCCAAGGTAAGCCCTGCCTTATGCCTTCTGCTCTGTGCTTATCAGCAGTCTGAGGATCAGCTTAAACCTTATTGGATAAGCAGATATTGAAAGAGGACGGAGGGTGCAATGCACTCGACTTCCAAAAAAATATAGCGATTTTATAATAAATGGGCTGGTATCTGGCTCAGTTCGGTTAGGGGTCCTGAGCCTGTGAGCGAACGGCGGCTGGTTCGTGCCCCGGCCTTGGCAGAGTCACGTCTTCAATTGGCCCTCAAGCTATCGAAATGCTCCAGGGGCAGTGATTAAACGGCCCGACCTTGCACTTGGGCCTCAGGCCGTGCTTTCAAATCCGTACATGTGTGTGGGGCCTCAGGGGAGAACAAGATGGGATACGCAAAGTGAAGCATTCCAACGTACCAGCGCTCACACTTGCGCAAATGGCAAATAAAACGTTATTTCATAATACAGATACAGAAAGAAGGATATCTGCAGTGTCCATTCCATTTCGTGTCGCAAAATGAACGCCGATGGCAGGCAATCATAAATCCACCCCCCCCTTCGGCCACATCCATAATTTGTCAACATTCTACTCCTGACCTTGAGATGATGGCGGGTGCACATCAGGGCTGCTGTTCTGCTGTCTGCCACCACCTCCCCCCCTACCTTCTTTGGGTAAGTATGGGGTTTATTCTGAATAGGCTGAATCTGGATACTCACTCCTGAAACGCTAGCGGGAATCTGCCCTGTAATTTTAACAGGTCAACGTGACACGCATTCTGTGGGGAGGGCGGGGGGGGCATTGATCCCTCCCCCTCTGGTCAATAAAAGGCAGCCCTTATATTAATGACTGTTCCCTGGGCTCTCCTCTGAGCCAGGGACTATAATTAAGGCCTTCTTTCCACTGGGTTTCATCCAACCACCCTGCTCTCTCTCTCTTTTTTTATATTCCCTCCTGCCTGATTTTTCCCAGCTGAATTAGTTACCATGCATCCAGTAGCCAACTTGTGACACAGCACATTGTGACGCCCGTGTCACATATGCTTAGTAAGCCGTTCTCTCTCTTCATTGCTATGACCAAGCTGTATGAGTGCTTTGTTTAAGAGCAGGGGAAGGAGCCTTGGAGTGGGGAATATGATACAGGAAGGGGAAGCTCAGGCGCGCCATTGTCGCTAACCTTCCTCTACCAGGCAAGGACGTCTCCAAACCTCTGGATCGCAGTCAACTGTAACCTGAACTGCTCCCGTAACGTAATCAGCTGAATAAATGGACGGAAGTTATATTTGAAGTTTGACTAAAAAAAAAATTTTTAAATGATGACACTCGATTTTCTGATCCGTCTATGCAGGTACCTACAAGGTGATGGTGTTGGGATGTGGTCAAGTGAGTGACAGAATCCCCAGAAACACTGTGTTTGGAAAACTTGTTATGTGGCTGGTCACCATGCCTGTGTTTGTGTTCTGTATGTGTGACTCACTACACCCGTGTTTCGATTTTAGCAGAAGTTATAATAGGGACCCCCCCCCCCAACAGGGTAAAACTATTATTATAACATGAACTTTAAATGAATAATACAACACAGAGAATTTAATAAACACAAGACCTTTATTTTCACTTTCATGAAAAACAGAATATACAATTAAAGCCGATTTGTCATTGAAATTCAATATGTAATCACTGCCTTCTGGGGCCCAAGACAATTGCCTGTCTGTCCTGTGACTCTGCCTCTGGATTCTAATCATTGTCCTTTTTTTTTTGCCATGAGCCTCAGTTATAGAGATGTAGGGTTTCTCATGCTATAAACTAGAGCACGTGGAGGAAACCCTATGACAACACACAAGAAGAACAGGCAAACTCCACACATGGGGCCCTGAAGGCTCGAACCCAGGTCCCAGAGGTGTGAGGTGACGGTGCCAATCACTGCACCACCATGCCCCTCTCCACTTGGTGATGTATCTGCTAATACAGGGATATAACAAAGTCCTTAAAAACAGGTTTATAGTCTATGATGCACATCCAAATCGCGCAGGTTCAGACCTCAACGTGCAGACTGCAGCTTGTATGGTGATACTGTATATAGAGTTGTAGTACTGTGGGGTTCTGACTAGTGCAAAGACTCCATATGGGAACAAAAATTGTTTGATGGGCTGTTTTTCTAAATGACGATCTAGACCAGATCAGATTTCAAAATCAAAGCTCATTTTCCTGCTGAAACTGACAAATATGAACCTCTGCATTGTGTGCAATGGCTCCGTAATTACATTTGTAATGCAAACTAATTGGGGAATAACTATGATCTATCTTAGCCTGTAGAAACTAAAAAAATAAAATAAAAATGTAATCTGCCTGAATATGAATTTCTCCCTTGACACAGAAGCCCGTGTCAGTCAGCGGTTGTTGACAAAGGGACAGTGTGTGGCTCGGCAGGTTGGCACACCGTCTCTGTGGCCGGAAGGTTATTGGCTCAAATGCCCAAGCCGGCAGAGTGATTTCGCTACTGGGTGCTTGTGCAAGGCGCTTGATCCCCATTTGCTCCAGGTACCATCTGATCCTGCTTTCTCAAAAATGTACGTCACTTTGGATAGAAGTGTCTCTTAAATTGGTTTAAATATAAAAAGAAGCAGTGTCTTGGTTTGTCATGGATTTGCAGCTGGCTGCATTATTTCCTTTCATTTGTTATGTTCAGGCTCTCTCTGGCACAGACATTGCAGCTCTTTCATCTCCAGGATAAATTAGTTGAATCTAGGAAAACCTCATTAAACCACAATGAACAGGTTCTCTTCTGTTGGTCATGCTTAGTTACAAAGTCTTGGGTCTCCATTATCCTCCTGTCCTGGGAATGGCTGTTAAGCACATGAATACACTGTTCTGCTGCATTACACATTGTCTGTATTCATTACTCTGAAAGCATATTGAAGGCTTCACGTTCTGTAACAGTGTTTCCCAATCCATCTCTCATACAGACCCATAGACGGTCCATGCTTTTGCTCCCTCCCAGCTCCCGGTAGGAAGCAAAAACGTGGACTGCCTGTGGGTGCCCAAGGACAGGACTGGGAAACGCTGTTGCACGATGCTCCCTGCAGAGGCTTGTCCTTAACGTCCGTAAATGTGAAGGCGATGTCTGGCGGTAACATTTTCTCAGAATGTTTGCGAGTCGAGCGTCTCTTACATCTGGAAACACGGCATCCTAGTATTGTCAGCCTCCTGCTTACTAATGCTGCGCATCTCACGCTCTCTCACCCTCCTTAGAATAACACCTGGCAGGAAGACAACAGGAAGTTGCTTCAGCGAACAGTCAAAGGGAAAAGTCCAGCAGTTCCCGCTCATGCTTGGTACCAAGGGCGGGGCTAGAGTGACTCTTGAGACCAATCCCATGGTCCGATCAGTAATCGGTAAAGAAAGCTCTGGGCTGGGGCTCTTCCTGTTTACTGATTTGCTGTCCCCTACACTGGTCCGGGTGACAGCCCAGTGCCATGGTGGTGTAAGGCTGGGATGCACAAATGGAGCACAATATTCAGCCTGCAGACTCAAAGCTACTACACTGATACACCACATGGCAAACTGCAAGTTATAAAAGCTCCTTAAGCAGAGTTTAGTAAACATAAGCTATGAGCATATAAATCCATAAAGTAAACATATTGCCTGCAATTCCCTCCAGTACATTATATGTCATTTCAGGTAGGGACTACTTGTCGAAGGTATGGGTGAATCCAGGCCTCCTATTTACGAGAAATTTGTCCTGCATCTCGTTGCTGTTGTGGTGTTAGGACTAATAGCTAAGTGCAGCCGACCCAGCTGCATGGAGAAAGGGGATCGGGGGGTTTAATTAAAGTCACAGACGGGGCCACGTTGTTTCCTGTCAAAGGCCCAGACTCCCTGTCAGCAGGGCCTGTCGCAGCCCCCCCCCCCCCCCTTTAGAGCTGGCGCCAGGCCCTGACACAGGCTGGGAGAGATATACGGTATGTCTTGCATACAAATACAGGTGGCAGTCGGGAGCAAGAAGAGGGACAGCTTCCACCCCAGAGCTGCGTCCATGTCAGACTGCACCTGCCATCCCCGCCCACCCCTTTAACACTGAATGCTGCTGGATCGACTGACCTTTTTATTTTGCACTATTATTGCATTTAGCATCAGCAGGGCGATATTGATGACTGAATGCAATACACACACATCATATGGTTATTAAGTATTTTTAAGTATTACTTTAAATTGTTTGAGTATTGTGTCTTGCACGCAAATTTTCTATGTATGTAAGTTATTCATGTTACAGAAACAGTACTGTACTTCCATTGTACTTGTGTATTAACCCACTTGCACGATGACAAGTAAACCCCCCTGATCCCAGGTTTACCAGTAGGATGGACATTCATTCACGGTGCTGCTGTAATATTACACCATAGTGGGGAAACTGCATTAGGACACCTTGACACTATAAAAACAAATATCTGTTTAGTGTTCTGCCACAGTGGGGTGTTTCACAGAATCATTATCACCCAGCTGAAAAGGGGCACTTCACTGTACCTTGCTGTCTGCTTAAAGGAAGAGGATGATTGGAATCTTTGAATCCCTGCCCATACCTACCCGGTCAATGAGGGCAAGTGCTCAGTATTTTTCTGCAACTCCAACAAGGGGAACACTTTGATGGGCGTAACACTTTCAACCTCAGTATTTTAAAAATCCTGGCTACGGCAACATTCCCATTTGACGAGGTTCTTTTCTAATGCCAGATATTTCAAATGGGAATAGTTTGTCCCTCACACTTCTCTGCAATCCTGTCCAGGGGAGCATGCTCAACACAAAGAAAGAAGCACCCAGCGCTTCCGGTTCTAGCACCAAGGTCCCTAGAGATGCCAAAAGAGGATAAGATGCATCACTGTGGTTTCAATCCTCCAAGCTTGTATTTAGCTGAGCTCATGCAGTCAAAAGCTGAGATTGCCATCTGCCAACTGGGTTCCGGGTAGCATGGGGCTGAATATTCCAGTCTAAACACCATTGTGGCAGACACAAGCCCTTTCATCTCACCGTCTACACATGTGGGTTTTAATTACTTTTTCAGCTTTGGCAGAAGCCGCGTCTTTCTGGTTTGCGTGCCTGCTACTCTGTTGAGGGCTAAACCGCAGTTAAGAGCCAGATGCAGCATCCATACATCAATTCTTGCAAGACAGCCACACACAATGGGTTAACCCTCCTTAGCCTGTAGTGAATTGAGTTTTGAAATGGACCTAATTCACTTAGATAAAATATAAAAAAAAACCTAAATGAGATTCCTTAAGTACATCAGACGACTTAAGTGAAACATCAATGCATGACCTTGGTTGTGAAGCCCAGAGATCCATTGCATTGATGCTAGACCTCCAAGAAATCCAATATGCCAATGAAATCAATGGAACTTTCAAAACGGGATACACAAGCCCTAAAGCACTTTGCGTTGCACAGAACTTATCTAATTCCTACTAACTGAGTATGTACAGTAATCCCAGATGAACAGGTCACTGTGCAGCCAGTGAGTGGAGGTCTTGTGTGTTTAACCTGCGCACCAGATGGACATAAAGTAAGCAATGTCTTAATCGGCCTCAGTTCAGAAACAAGTGGGGAAAATGCGCTAAGGAGGCTCAAACTCCCAAGAGGAAAATCTAATTATCAAGTCAATGAAAAATCATAGGCCATAAAGATGCCGTTCAAATATTCAGGTTTGTTTCAGGGCTTCTGAATTTTGTCATCTTCTGTACAGAGTGAAACAATTGAAGTCGATAACACAGATAGGAGTATTTACACTTATGGATTGGTTCCCACCTGCGCCCACTGTTTCCTGGATAGACTCCAGTACCCCCCCCCCCACAACCCCAGTTGGGATTCAGCAGTTTCAGAAAACGGATGGATGGATGGATGATTTCATCAAAAGGACTGTTATCCATTTATATAGGTTAATATCTTTTGGATTACAAGTCCAAGTCTTTAACTGATGTGCTTCTGGTGGACACTGTTCGTATTTTTGCAAAGCATCACCGAGATGCATAAAAACAGCGTTTAGGCTTCATGGTCAGAAAATGGTTTCACGAAGGCCACATATAGTCTGTGTCCCCAGAATCACCAACCACTCCAGAGGATGTCTCCTCCCCCCTACCACCTAACCCCTGCAGAGGAACTCGGTCTGCCTCTCAGTAGCTCTGACTCACCAGGCGTCTAGCAAAGAGGAAGTATTGCATCAGGCGCTTGGCCAGAGAGCTATAACAGCAACTCCAAATAAACACAGCCTGCTGAGCAAGTGTGGGCCCATAGACTCCACCCCTGCTCCCAGAACACCAAGCTTTTCATCAGAATTATGACAAATAAAGAACTATGTGTGTGTGTGTATATATACACACACACACACACACACACATATATATATATATATATATATGATATACATGTGCATCAAATATACATGTATAATGTATAGATTTGATTATCTTTCCCAATAATGTTTCAAAAGATGACATAAAACAAGGGCAGACCAAGTAAAGGATGTTTTGACCAGTATTTGAAAAATAAATCAATTCTTAATCCTGGGTCAAAAAGACCCGGTATGATCAATAACAATAATAATAATTGTTGATACTTTATTGATCCCTGTGGGGAAATTGTCTTCACACCTACCTCATTTTTGTAGAGCAAGTTCTCCATGAAGGGAGCTGGGGGTTGAGGGCCTTGCAGAGGCTGGACTGGGTTTGAACTGGCAACCTTCTGATAACAGACAACCTTCCGGTTATGGGCACACAGGCTTAGCCCACTGAGCCACCTGCTGTCTCCGATTAATCATAAGTAACCGAAAGACTTGTGACATTTTTAGTTCTTCTTGATCGCAGTCACATATTTCTATAAAGCTGAATTTCACTTGGTGCGGATCAAGAAAAAAGATCCCTGTGACATCAAAACAGCATTTGTGTTCTTTGGAAAGTGCTGAAGACAAGCTTAATCTTTAAATAAAAGACAACACACTAGAGTAGACCTGTAAGGGCTTCGTTTTTATTTAGCTTTGGGGTATTTGGCCTACAGCACTTAATAGCGGTGGTTTTGGTCAATGGCTCATAACACCATGATCTGTGGTTTAGAACAGAATGCTGGGAAATTTGTGGGCACCTGGAGCACAGGGGCCTGTTTGGGTAGCTGCTCTGGGCAAAGCAACGGACAGAAAGCGGGAGATTAGCATGTGGCGAGAGGGCTCAAAAGCACGGCCCCCTCTACTGCTGCGATCAAACTGCAGAAGTCTTGGGAAATGCTATTTACACATGGAAATGTCATCTGTCAACAATCCCAGGGACCCAAGTAACACATGCTGATAGTTGAAGTATCAGTAATACTTTGTCACAAAAAAAAAGTTAATGATAAAAATAAAAAATAAAAAACATGCAGTTTTCTCATCTGGGAGGATCACTGTTGAATGAAGTCTTGTAATCTGGTGAATCCAAGTGGAGTTAGACAAAAGTCTGGAATATCTTGCAGGTCATGTCATTAGAACTGCTACAGATTCCACCACACTGGGTAAACCAACCCCCTCAAACTAAAAGGATTTAGGTTAGGGAGAACTTGCGTTCTTCAACCATATACCCATATACTGTAAGTTACCCGTATAGAACACTCCATATTTTAAATATATTCATCTTCTACTTCACAGCACACAGACAGATACATGAAGAACACTTGGTACCTGCCTCTCAGCCTCTGCGCCTGAACAGAGAACTGCGAGAGACCCCCCGAGAGTCCCAGGACCCCCGGCATGTCCGTTACACGCAACCCATATAAACAAAAGGTGACCGTCTGCATCGTTTATAGAACAACCATCCAGAACTGCCAACGCATCATTTTTCAGCCTTCCAAGGAAAGAGTTTCGCAGTTACATTATCGTGGGTGTGTCGCGAATGGGTGGCCAGGGCATGTTCCGACATTCATACCGCAACGGGCACTCCCGAATACGAAGGAGCACTGAAAATGCTATGGATCTACAAGCATCTGCCCAAGTCTTGGCAACCTTGGACACGACAGTTTTGTATTAACCCATCAATCCGCTTCCTGCGGTTCACTTTCAGCGCCATCACATCATGTCAGAGTGTCACTGTATATTGGGGGAGGTGGGATGCACCGCCTCACTGTAGGGCCATCAGATACCCAGACGGGGGCCAGTGGCAGTTGTCATGCCCCTGCGTGCTTGACCACAGCACTGGTCCTCCATGTAAACTGTTGGCTGGTTCTCCGGGAACTGAATTTAAAGGGGAAAGAAAAGAAGCTTCCAGTCGGTAGATGTTGTGCAAACAAAACGAGGAGAGAAGACGGGGACGGACAGAGAGCTCTACTCCTCCACCAGTTCGGGGCACGTGAACGAGAAGTTCCGGAACTCGTCCTGGTTGACGGAGGAGATGACTGGGTCGTCAATGGGTGTGAGGGTGGGCTCCTCTCGTGTGAAGTCTGGGTCGAAGTTGTTCACGTCCTCCGCCGCTTTCTGGAAGAAACGCACAGAAGAATGGAGTAAAGAACAGATCTTCAAAACACAACAAAAATAATGGCCGCTGGTAGTCACATGACTCACAATTCTAGGTCTGAAAGGTGGCTCCACCTCCCGGTTGTTTAGCTTGTCCCAGTCAATGGTGGTGAAGAACGCATGGCTGGTGATGGCCATCTCATTGCCGTCTGCCTCCACACAGCCTAGCCGCCGTGCCGGGTTCTTGGTCAAGAACTGATGGCATGAACGGGGAGGTCAATCAGGCGGCACTTACTGAGATCCATACCCTGCACTGCTCTGAGGGTGCTTTACAGAATTAAGCTACATCTGTCATGCACTCCTCTTCCACAAACCAAGTCCAAGAACGGCTCCAGCAGCACTGCACTTCAACATGAATCTGATGTCATTCTGGGTGCCCTTAATCCCCCAGTTTGCACCACCATCAGACAGTTGGAAGTTGCAGAGCCGGGGTTATTGATCAAGACGCAGTGAATATCCATTAAGGCTTCGGCGGTACCCATTCTGTCATGCAGTCACACCTTCTAGACCATTGGTCTCCAACTCCGGTCCTGGAGAGCTACTATCCAGTAGGTTTTCTATCCTACTTGGCTTCTGATGAGCCACAGCTGTTCCTGCTATTTACCTGAGAACAAGTGTGGCTCATCAGAAGCCAGGTAGGATAGTAAACCTACTGGATAGTAGGTCTCCAGGACCGGAGTTGGAGAGCCCCGTTTCCCAATCTGGTTCTCAGAGACCCAGAGAAACATTTTTGCTCCCTCCCAGACGGGCCACTTTTTCACTCTCTCTCAGAAGCTCAGAGGGAGCAAAAATGCGGACTGTATGTGGGTCCCTGGGGACTGGATTGGGAAACATCCTGTTAGACATTTCACCTCGGTATACAGTATATGCTGATTTCTAAAAACAAATAAAATTTTAAATGGTAAAATCTGCATGACTGAGAAAGCCTAAACGGGCTCAGTGTGGGAGGTGAGCGCTGGGGGAACCAGGAGGCCTTGTGGAAGAGTTAAGAAGATCACCCTTCCGTCATTGCCTGATCTGCAGCACCTGCCTGATTTGCAGCAGCATGCATACTAGGTTTCAGGTATGCAGTACATGCAGCGACAGATTACGGCTCATTTTTGGGACCTTTTGGTTTGTGGCATTAACCTCTGCGCGTGTTTTACCGGTTCTGTACGGACCAGGAGGCCGATGCGTCACAGTACATTTGTAACAAATGCAAACTAAAGCCCCTCTCTGCTTCCTTAAAAATAACAATAACCGACCAGGATACTCTGTACTATAGTGCTGTAGGGTGATAAATCACGGAGCACATCGAGTTATGACTTGACGTTCAGATATAATGACGACGTGGACTTTTGTCTGCTTGTTAACTTTACTACTGCTTGGTCATGCACCAAATACCTCTTCGTCATCTGGTAGAAAAGCAGACGTGTGTTTCTGTTAGTAACTGAATAACTGGCAGCCCTCCTAAGGTGAGAACGACTTTAGTAGTGGAGGCTGTTTGTGACGCCTTGCCTTCCCAGTATGACAGCGCAGCCTTGGTCCATTGCTGTAGGAAGCACGAGGGGGGGGGGGAAAAAGGCCAAGTAGGTGCCCTGAAGGTTGTAACCCAGGGCAACCATCGTGCTGCAGAAAATCGCAATGGTACAAAACAAGCCGTATGCCGGCGGACAGCTGCCAGGCCTATCAGCTGCAAAGCCACATTCCCGGTTAAGTGCATCCACGAGCCCTGTTACATAACAGCCCATAACGCTGCGAACAAGTCAACAGTGGGAAATGGGACCCTGCTCTTTCGGTTGTCACAGAACAAGGGGTTGCTTCTATTTATACCCCAGGCAGAAGCAGTGAACCTTGCCTTAATATAGTCACGGAGGGGCCCAAAGGACAGCCCAGTAGCAGAAATGCCTTGAAGTGTAAACTGCACGGGCCCACTAACCAACAGACTTTAATGAGGAGCTGGGCACCTGTTGACCGAACGGCTGCATTAAAGGGCACCTGATGAGCGCGTGAACTGCATCAGAACCTCTCACAACACAAGGGAACAAAGGTGACATCTCGATGGGGAAGCCGGGGAAGACTCACTGCCTTGAGGATGCTCACGGCGTCGGCGCTCAGCCAGGATGCGTAGACGATCTCCTCGTTGAGGATCGACTCGAAGAGGTCGTCTTCGTTCTCCGCCTCAAAGGGGGCGTGGCCGGAGAGCATCTCGTAGAGCAGCACGCCCAGCGCCCACCAATCCACCGACGGCCCATACAGCATCTCCTGCAGGATCTGAGGTGGAGAAGGAATGGGACGCGTTTAGCATGGGGGCCTGGAGGAGCGTGCAAGAATATGGTAAGGAACATGGTAACTAGTGAGAGTCGGAGGATATCTACCTCAGGGGCGATGTAGTCGGGGGTCCCACAGAAGGTCCCAGTGGCCATGCCGTCGAACATGCCCTCCTTACACATGCCAAAATCTGCCAGCTTGCAGTGGCCATCCTGGTCCAACAGCACATTGTCCAACTTCAGGTCCCTAGAGCGCAAACCAGACAAACTAATTAGATCCCATATCAGGAAAGGATTACAGAGATACAGCCACTGACAGAGAATTCCATCAGCTTATTAGTGACTGGGTTGCCAGCTCTTTTGGGTGAATTCCGTCACATACGTCCAGCCCTCCTCTCAAAGCTCCTGAGGGCTACACTAACGGACAATAAAAGACACCGGCCCATCTCACACAGCAGCATTTCGCAACCCGGTCCTCGGAAAGCTCCAGGCAGCCCACGTGTATGCTCCCTCGCTTATGTGGGCCGTCTGGCAGGGAGCCGGGAGGAAGCAAAAACGCGGACCATCTGGGGTCTCCGAGCACCGGGTCGAGAAACCCTGACCCACGGTTTTGGAGCACCAGCAGAGCCCGGAAAAATAAGCCCCCCAAGATGGCAAAAACCCACAGCGTCCATTCCGATCGAGTCACCAACTGCGTTAATCCAGCCAGCTTCAGATGAATACACGCGTTTCCGTGAGACAGACCATCATTAGGCTGCCTTTACCCCGGCATCCTATAAATTCAAATGATGTGTGTGGTTCCAAAAATACCGTAACCACCAGCCAGAAAATGAAGTACATACCCCTCGACAGAGAGGCAGTCATTTTAAATGTCATCCCTGCACTGGATAATGTCAGGGAGCAGGACACCGCATGCAGGAAACCGTTTATGTGTAATGACAGAATGCTCACTGTCAGGACAAGATAAATGCGGCTATTGCGAGTGGCAGTAATGCAGAGCTTTGCTCAAGCTGGCCACCTTGGGATGACCGACTTGCGGCCAGAACGATCGAGGACAGTCACAGACCGGAGTGGCCACAGAACACCACAGTGTCCCCCCGGCAGGGTCAGAATGACTGATGGGGAGGCAGGAAAATGAGTCCTCACATTTTGTCACCAACAAAACAGGGTCAGGAGTGGGAGGTGGGGGTGGAGGGGGGGGGGGCGGCGGAAGCCCAACCATATTTACCCACCAGGTAGGAGACAAATACAATTCTCAGCTGGCTTTAATGACGAATACTTAAATGTAGCCTTTGCCAGCAAACGGAAAAATCACCCATTTTTAGGCAGTGACACACACAGACACAGACACAGACACACACACACACAGAGTAATGGAAAACTACAAGTACTTCACACTAAATGAATCACCAGTGCACAGCACTACACACCAACACACGCAAACACTGCACAGCTCACTTCAGTCCGGATCACTAAAGACACACAAAAAGTACTAATGTGCGATTAGAGAGACTTAATAGCAGCATTGATCACCCCGAGCCAGTATTTTCAAATCCGGTCCTCGGGGACCCATAGTTGCGCCAGGATTTTGCTCCCTCCAACCTCCCTGCCAGGCAGTCTGTGGGTCCCCGAGGGCCGCGACCGGGGAAGCACGGCACCAAGCTGTGAAAGTCACTGGATGGGGGAAGGAGGGCGGCTGCGGTACACAGGTGCTGGCAAGTAAGGGGAGACTGGGCTGGACAGGACAGAGGGCCTGCTGTCACTCTGCAGGCCCACAGCCCGGCCGGTGGTTTGCTTTGGCAGCTCCGCAGTGTGGAACTGCCGGTTGCTCGACGCCCCTTCCCGGCAGCACAGGGCGACGGCAGAGGGCATCTGGGGTAAGAGCGGGGCGGGTGGGGTTGGAGACCAAGCATCCCTGTTCCAAGCTCACACATCCTAAACCAGCCTGCTTTGACTCAGGACCCAGGCTGTGGCACCTGGCAGCCGGCTGCGGCCAATCACCTCGGCCGGGCTGCAGTCACATGATGCGGCTCCCATGCAGGCCATCTGCATGCAGGGGGTGCAGCTGATGCCGGTACGGCGGCCTCGCTCTCTGAGGCCTGACAATAGGACCATTCTCCTCGTCCAATAGGAGATATGAGTATTATTCACCCGGCTGAATAACCCCCATAAAATCAGACAATAACTCGTGTATTATTTATGGGAAAGCATACAGTGCACAAGCAAGGAGCTGCCATATTGCAAAACTGCCATTTCAGACTCAATATTACCTGTGCATTTTTATTGCATGAATGCAGGATTAATAATAATAATACATTTATACAGCGCTCAAAGACATTTATAATAACCTCATTGGAATATGGTTTGAAATACGAGTCAGAAAATACAGCACAGGCCTTTCAAGGTAATGAAAATCTGGCCGCAGGCTACGCTGCTCAGGACTCGTATACATAATTCTATCATTTTTTCCGGGTCTGATTTTTGCTGAACGTCGCTTTCTACTGCCGGTGGACTGACTTGGCCGTCAGTTAAAAGCAGGGAGGGCCAACTGTGCTGTTGAACATGTTCAGACTCATTATAGAATGAGCATTTCTGGCTATAGGGGTGAGAAAACTCTTCAGAAAAGCTTCCAGTGTTGGTGGCCGTGTGACAGTTGATCACAGAACAGAACCAACAGGCCTGGCTGTGCACACAGTGGGTAAACTTCTCATCCATTTGCATTCAATTAACACTCGACTAGGGAGCCCTGTTGTTCTGACACTGCAGCCATCATAAACAGCAACAAGGGCAGCCGGGTAAGGGGGGGGGAGGGGCATGAGACACCTGCACACAAACATTCAGAATTAAGACATTTGTATCTGAATGATCGGTTTTTCATTGGCAATTCGCACGTCACGTCAATGATGTCATGTCACCGCGTGGGTTAATTAACCTTGTCGGAGGCAGGTGACCAGTCAGAAGTGCGAGATGGGGAGGGGGGGCAATGCTGGCGTGAGCTCAGGTCACCTTACTGAAAGCTCCAGGCAGGGGGGAGCGAGGGAGTCTAATAAAATATTGCACCTTGGCACATGTCTAGCACTAATGTAATTAGTAAAGGCAGTTACATATTTACCATTATTTATTTGTAAGACAGTTAATACAAATGGTGCTTTTTCGTTGCTGGGGAGGCAGGAGGTGGGGGATGAATGGGAATTTGGCGGGGGGGGAGGGGGGGGTTTAGGGCGATTTCTCAGGACACCATACAGACTAGAACCACCACTGAACTGATTAATTTTCAATCAAGAATCAGAACAAGACAATACCATTATAATTGATAATACTTTTATTGTGCGTTAAAATTTGTGCTGTCAAAGTCAACACCTTAATTTTGAAGTCATGATTCTTTATTTCTTTGTTTGCATGTACCGTAGTATTTTGATACCCAAATGGGGAAACAGGCAAAGATCATTATCATGTCTTCCTGGTTGTAAGCAGGACAAAAGCCTCAAAATCGAAGCTAAGGTCAAAGCATCCACTGAGCATCCACAGGGAGGTGGACAGCAGGAAAGGTGAAGAGTCACTGTTAATACGTTCGTTTTGCTTTAAAAAACAAAAACAAACAAAAAAAACAGATGTTACAATAATTTTACTTGTGTTACTTGTTTTATTTTTACTGGAAGCTGTTACCTTACCTATGGATAGTTTCACTGGTTGTCAAGCTTCTGTTTTTTGATTTCGTTTTGAGAGCAATTCCATGAATTGAGAGGTAAAAAGGGTCAGTTGGGGGACATAGCGAAACGCTTTAGCGTTTACCCACGGAACATAGATATAGGCATTATTTGTTTTTATTATAACCCTGTCTATATTTGGAGAGTTCCGTTTGGAATAAAAGTTCTATTAAAATTCTATACTTGAATACTTGTAGTTGTACATTTGCAGACAGTGAAGGAAGTCCTGGATTTGCATTTCATTTTGAAAGCAGTATTTAGTAGTTTCTGATATCTGACACGTGGCTCTGACTTGCAAATGAACGTCTACCATTTCATAGAAAATACTGAGATATCCATCGTGTATCTCTGGATTTTGGTCTCTATTGGCCAACCCTACTGCACGGCTCCTTTAGGGTTTAGCTGGTTGTCACCCACAAGTCGCAGCTTCCCTCGACACGCGGAGCCAAAGCGGTTTAGAAATGTTCTGTTGAATCGGCGCCTGCTCCGCACACCAATCCCCTATTTACCACTATACTCCAGGTCAGTGCTTCCCCGCTCGCTGAAACCCCAAGCAACTTTGCCCTAGTAGCTTAACAAGTCACTTCCTGTTTACTTTGTCATGTACTTCCTGCTAGCGAAAGCAGGACAGGAAGCTGACAGATCCTGATTGTGCAGATAAAACAAAAATTTACACACATCTACCACTTCCTCCTGCAGTAAACTGCGTAACTGCACGAAAGTCTGTTACGGTCATATTCATTTTGACACCAATATATCGGTTTCAAAATGAAGGCAGCGCAATTAAAACCACCGTCAGAGGGCACCTATTTCAAGGACATCAGAGTTATCGACACTCTCCATGAGCCTGGTACCGGCTCAGTGATGTCACAGAGGTGATATTTTCATATTCCTGCCCAATCTCCCAGCTTGGATACAGAACAAGGGGAATTTACAACACTCCCTGCTTCCATTGAATTGACGTCCGATTCCCAGAAAGGGAGAGTCGAAGAGAGGATCCAGCAGGCATTCGGGCGGCTTGCGTGTCACCTGGAACTCACCTGTAGATGATGCCCTTGGCGTGCAGGAACATGAGGGCGGAGGTGATCTCGGCCGCGTAGAAGCGCGCTCGCGCCTCCTCAAACTTCCGCGACTTCTGGATGTGGAACATGAGGTCGCCGCCGTTGACGAACTCCATGACGAAGAAGAGACGTTCCTGAAACGCCAAAAAGTGAAGAGTCTTGGCGCCATACCAAGGCAATGAGGGTTTGGTCTGAAGCGGCGTGAACCAGCCAGGCGGGTTACGGCACGCGGTAAACTACTGATACCCGATGACCTCACCCACCATTAGACAGTTTTGAAATCAACCGAGACAGAAGTTACTGAACACTTCATGGGATTAAGTACTAAAAAGGACAGTAGCTGAGGATTAAAGACAGTAGCTCGAGGACACAAGAGGAATAGAGTCTTCTAGAAGGTGACGGGGTGGGTAGAGAAACAACCGGCAACCATGGAGGTCTTGGATTGACCGTCACGTTTGATAGCATGTGAAAGATGGACATCCTGCAGAGTCCTTGACAGCCAGACTCTAAATCACCCGAGTCTTCATTACAGCTCTGTCAGGCGGAAACAGGACGTTCTTGCAGCTTTTTTCAGGAAGCAGGAGTATTATAGTGAACGTTACCTATCTAGTGGACTGGCAAATGCCTTCCAAGCAAGATTCCTTCCAGCTCAAGACTCAACCCTTTTTACTTCATGATATTGACCCAGAAAGTGTCTTTTTGGTCCAGCTTTTTTTCCCCCAACTACATTGTCCAGGCAATTTGCTCCACTGCACCTCATCCAAATGTAATTTTGCTTACATGTATATACTCTCCTTCTGGTTTGTTAGTGCAGTTCACAAAAAATAGCATAACACTGTACAGTATAATAACACAGAGCACTAATCCAGCGTTTCTCAACCTGCCCCCAAACCGTACACATTTTTGCTCCAGGAGGAAGCTAGGAGGCTGCAAAAATGTGTACGACCTGGGGGCCCCCCAAGCGGCAGGTTGAGAAATGCTGGTTTACTGCCCCATGTCAGTATGCCATGTCGTGCTATTTTTATTATTTATGAGACCAGTTACACCAAACAAATTCCTTGTATGTATGGTGAGTGAAGTTGATTCTGACATTCAGCCCGGAGAGACACAGGAAGTTAGTGATTACTGGGTTAGACGGAGACGGTGACACAAAGATTGTGGTTTAGAGATGCTTGTTCAGTCTCCTCTAACCCAATAATCACGGGCCATACTGAAGGCAGTGGGGAGGACTGCTGGAGTAGCAGCATTCATCTAACCCAAAAACTAAATCTTGGTCTGAACTTTTACTTCAGAGATCTGAACTATCCACAGCTATCCTCCTGTAATCCACCCCTACCTGAGCCATCAGTGGGTCAAATTGGGGCTCCTGACTGGGGGTATGAGGGGGCTGGTTCAGTCACGCACAGGGGAGTAAGAGGGGCTGGGAATCAGAGGCATCAGGTGTACCTTAAGGCTCACGCCGCCTGTACCTTAAGGCTCACGCCGCCTGTACCTTAAGGCTCACGCCGCCTGTACCTTAAGGCTCACACAGCAGTAGCCACAGCGTGACTCCCACTCCTGCTGCCTCGTAGACACCTTGACTATTTTAGTTCTCCCCACAGCCAGGGCGGCTCCTGTCTGACAGCCACTAAAGCAGATTAAACCTGACCTTCACTTTTGTTACTGAGGGAAAGTGTGTGCGCGATTAGCGTGACTAACTCCGACACCTCACTGGCTTGGCCCAAGACCCGCTAACCAGCTATGACTGCCACCACCTTGTGGCGATTGCCGGCAGTGCGCGCTCACATTTATTTTTAGAGTGCTTCTGAGAAGCCATTTTAGAGTGAATAGTTTTTCCACTGTCACACGGCTGGTTGCCGCCCCTCGGTATACAGTGTGCGATGTGGGAGGTCCCTCACCGGCGTCTGGAAGCAGCAGTATAGCTGCGTCAGGAAGGGGTGGCTGTGGGCAAGAGACAGCACCCTCTTCTCAGTCATGGTGCACTCGACGTCGTCGTCCTGCAGGATGATGTCTTTCTTCAGCACCTTCACCGCGAACACACGGTCCCTGTCGTTCATCCGTGCCAGCATCACCTGGTGGGGGGGACAAAGTGACAGCGCACACCAAAGTCACGTTAATGAACCACATTAAAGCGCAGTTTCTAACCTAATTATTCATACATTAACATTTACTGCTTGAGGGCACGGCGGCCCTGTTACACACTAGTGTGCAAACTAGTGATGGCCAAATGAAGCTTCATGAACCATCCGCTATATTTTCTGACTCCACTAGATGGTGCTCTCTGTTAAAAAAAAGGGCTCTACACATGCCCCAATGCAAGCTAAGAGCACTATCTCTGTCTGCTATCGGCAGTGGTTCTCGACCAGTTTTATCATGCCAGCTCAGTCTCAATTCCATATCAAGTACAGGTTTAAATTAATGCTTTTATCCAGCATGCGATGCACTCTGCATTTTATGGCAACCAATGCCTATTGCACAAATCTGATTGGATGTGCCAGTGAATTTTAAATTAAATGTCTGTGGTATGACTTAGATTCGTTAAACATTCTCTAGTTTTATACTAAACATTTGCAGACCCAAGACCTGTTTATTTAGGTTAATTTGAGGATTGGGGCTGGGAAGTCTAATCGTGAATCAGCATAGGGGCTTGCTTGTTTTAAAATGCTTACACTTCCAACTCTGCCTTGCCACCCTTTCATAACTTGCTGCGACCCA
>JAABNY020000025.1:14442985-14454793 GCA_015164015.2 Brevimyrus niger | reverse complement strand
GCCGCAACAGGTGGCCCCCCTTTACAGCCAGCTTGCTCTCACGTACACACAGCAAGTTGGGAGAGGCGTACAGAGAATTTCCCCATCCGGATCAATAAAGTATCAATTATTATTATTGCATTTTCCAGTGGTACATGCTCATAAACACCTTTCTCTGAAAAAAGTCGTCTCAAAAATTCACAAAGTTTACAAATCTCTCAATTAATACTAAGTGAAGAACATGAATCGACGACTAATTAAGCAAGTAATATAGTCTTTCCACCCTTTCCGGGAGGATTAAAGGTGTAATAACTGCTGCATTTCTTTTGCAGGCTTGTTAAACTGAGCACTTTGCTGACGGAGGAAAATCTGAAAATAGACCTGGACGTGAAAACAGGCAGGGGATTTGAGCCCTGCCTGCAAGACAGCTGCCTGGGCTGGGGGGAGCAGAGGGGGTGGGCTCAACAGGCCCTCTCTAATAAGAGATATCCGGGCCGGGTCTAGCACATCCCCCCCCCCCCCGCAGCAGCCGGCTGAGGGCCACCCCAGGCAAGGGATCACCAGACTTCGGGCTCTTATTAGCCGGCCACCTGATCCGGGGCTGCTTAACCGTCCAGTCTCCCCTCAGCCGTGGAGCTAGATAAGCACTTCAAGCAAAAAGTTAACCCTCCATTGTTTGGGGGTGGGTGGGTGGGTATGTTATTCTACATGATCTAATTTTACCGGAGCAGAAAATGTGTGCCAGGTGGCGTGGATCTGCACACAGATTATTAGCCCCAAGAATTGCTTTACAAAAGAGCGCCCGAGTGGCTCAGCGGGCTAAGGCTCCATGCCCGTGATCGGAAGGTTGTCGGGTTGAGTCTCAGTAGAACAGTCACATGTGTGCGGGCCCTTGAGCAAGGTCCTTAACCCCTCAGCTCCAGGGGTGCCACATGTCGACTGAGCAAGGTGGGGTAAGCGAAGAGACACATTGCTATTTGCTCATGCAAGTGGCAAGTAGAGGATTTATCTTTAAAAAGAATGTAAATTTTTCATAAAGAGCCAGCTCTGGGATAGGCACACTTGTCAAGTCGAGAAAGGGATTGTACGGGTCAGCAGGAAAAAATTCATAAGAGGACAGTACAGCACACTGACCACGTGCAATCAGGTTGTGGAGATTGAGTCAACTGGGGCAGAAGACCAGGGGTCAAGAAGGATGATGTGGACATTGTCTGTTCCTGAGTCAGTGGAACCAGCTCCATGAGCACATACATTGCAGCCAGCCTCACATTTAATCTGATTCGGATCACCTCAGCACTGATCTACACAGAACCGAACTCCAGTTCTCTGGTAATTTGCTAAAATAGGTAGATAGTTCAGGTCCAGAGAGTACAAATCCAGACCAACCAACCAGTAGAGCATGAAGAATCACAGTAAGAGTACTCAGTTGGTTGAAAGAAAACCTTGGTCCGGATTTGTAATTTTCTGGACCTGAACTATCCACCTCTGCTCACTTTCATAATTCATTAACCACACTGCAGATGAGCAAAAAGCTAAACCACAATTTTCAGGTTTCAAGCCCATAGCTCATACTTCTCCCAAAGAGGTACGAATATCATAACGAACAGTCCTTAACTGCACCCCATAGTCTCTTTCCTAAATTCTGCTTCTTCTCTCATATGCCATGAATCTTCTGCTGAGGCCGGGGGGGGGGGGTGGGGAGTGAAGAGTGTTGTTTCGAAGAGCACGGGAGGTCAAAGGACAGGAGACTAATGCATCACAGTCCATTAAGAGTGCATGGTTTAGCAACACAGTTTTGGAGTCACACGGAGGGAACAGACAGACTGAAAACCGATACCCAAACACAGAGGTGGCGCTGAAATGTAACAGCCAGCTCTGGCCCCGCATCTAGCTCATCCGCTTACTGCACCTGTGATGACGCTACCGGCAATGGTGATGTCAATTCTGGACACGTATCTCACAGCATGAAGAATTTTACTTTAAAACGCAAAAACAATTATTTCAAATTCGTGCTGTCATTTAAAATGTATAAAGTTAGTGCTGAGTGTATCAAATTTCACCTAAAATTCTGTATAGAAAAAATCAGTACAGTGCACGGGTTTCCTATTCAAAGGATTTAAAAACGGAAATACAATAAGTGAGAAAAACAGGATGCTGAAATAGGGAGAAGAGAGGCACATGACCATGTCGGATGGAGTATATAGGACTTCGTCCCAACAATACCGAGATTACATTTGGAAGTTTTCGGGCTAGTTTATGCTGCTTTCTATATAAATGCTCTTTAATTATGTGAGAATGCATACACTTAATTTCGACCATGTCTTGTCTGTCCGCGGTTTGTTACCACTGCCGTCAGTAATATTGTTTTCGGTTTGAATTAAAACGGGGGTAAACTTACATTCCTCAATAAAGGCGTACTCTCGCTGTCATCTTCCTGAATCACTCGAACCACCTCGGCCGATTGGACCGTGTTGTTGCAGTGCTCAGTGCGATGCATTCCTCTTCTTTAGCAAGAACAAAAGTATGAATTATACGGTCATATTTCAACGAATTGTTTCCCCGACGGTATTTACATTATTGCTCAGCTGACTACTACTCACCGGTCACATGACATTCCGTACGCCGTTCACTTCAGATTTAATCGTCGACTTTAAATTTCGTCAAAAAAAATTCTAGCCAATGGACATCGTCGGTCGGAAATAGCAAAAGAAAAAAGTTCTAGTGGTGACGTATAAACTGTGCGCATATTCCCGGTGATGTGGAGGTGAGAGCTCTAATTTCTTAGCGTAGTGCTAATTAAAGTATCATTTTGGAGAACCAGTATTATTTCATTTGGGTAGTATAGACATACTGCGGTAAGGTTTACGGAGAAATCTAGTAAAATATGTAATTTTGGATTGCTCACGAGTGGAATTCGACTAAACTATCCAGGGTTACCAACTCACGCATCTGGCGTAACACGCTTTCAGACTCTCACTTTCACGCAAGATATCTTATGGCAAATCATTATTATTCCATTATAAACCTCGAATGATATACATCAAAAACGTTGGGGTAGTTTGCGAATCCGACAAACTATTTACAAGGTAATAAAAGTGTTCCTTGTCTCGAATTGAAAATCTCACTCCAACCAGCTGACCCAAGTTGGCAACCCGGCTGTAGCCACGCTAATTTCCATGTTTTACTGTAAAATTACAAAAACTAAGTATTTCAAGAGCAGTGCTATCTATGAAAAGAGTGAGGAATCATTTCATGATCTCACGGAGAGCATCGCGAGGGGCCCTGTAAAGCGTACCGCTACCTTTTTGTTCATACTTACATTTCAGTTAGCGATTGTTTGCAATATGATTATTTACATTTATCAAATCTTTACCGGTTAAATGGAAAGGGTTGTGTGGTTTTCTGTCCCAATGTTATGTGTATGTATATTCGAATTAATTATACTATGATGCTGTGCTTAACAAGGTAGTCATTTTGGTAGTTAGTAGTCATCCATCTGTGGGAATTCTTTCAGTGAATATGCCAATAATCGGTAACGACTTGGTCAAGCCAAGCGGCAGCACGTGCTTTGTTGCTGTATTATGTCTCCGACTATCTGCACACATTCAGTATCTGTCATAATGCTACACAGTACTGAGGGGATCTTTCTGCATGTTTCCATAGGTTTATTTACCGATGCCTTAAAAACGTGAGCGCTCCCAGCCTTGTAACTCTCCGGTCACTGTCCCGGCCACCGTCTTGTGGTGTCCCAAGGTCAGCGCCAGCGAACTCTGCACCCACGCACCTCCTCATGGTTGAGCAGACGGGCGTCGAGATCCTCGACCTCTATGGACCTCCCCCGGAGGTCCGTGGTATGACCTGCTTGGACAGAGAAGCCTTCGGCCACACGGTGAAGGTCCCCACCCTGCGTATCCGAAAGGAGGTCCTCCACAAGGCGGTGAAGGGTCTGAAGAGGGTGGCGCTGAAAAGACCCGGCTTGAAGAGGGTTCTAGAAGTTGCCGGCGACGAGTCCCTCAAGCTGCTGCTCCTAGACCCGGCCGGCGTCTCCTCCCCCACGTCCTTCAGTGAGGCGGAGAAGCGGACGCTAGGGGAGCTCGGGGTGCCCCTGGAGATTGGGCACCACGAGCTGCGGGTCACCTACGAGAACCTGAAGGCCGAGGAGGTGCTGCGGGCCGTGCTGCCCGAGGGCCAGGACGTCACGTCGGGGTTCAGCCGCGTGGGACACATCGCCCACCTGAACCTGAGGGAGCACCAGCTGCCCTACGGGAAGCTCGTCGGTGAGGGTCGTCGGACGCACACATGACCTTAGGAACCGGAGGCGTCTGTCACGGGTGTTCACGCGGACAGATCACACCATGAGGCCATTTCTCGACGTCGGACATCTTTTATACAAGAGATTGTGTATTTCATTAGGGGTGCTGCCTCTCACATGCTTGGCATGTCGTGTCCCAGGCCAGGTCCTCATGGACAAGAATCCGGGGGTGACCTGTGTGGTCAACAAGACCAACACCATCGACTCCACCTTTCGCAACTTCCAGATGGAGGTTCTGGCAGGAGACGGCAACATGGTGACCAAGGTGAGGTGAACGGTAACGCATGGCCAACGTTTAAACACGGTGGGAAAGTATCTGAAGCCCTGTGGCCCAGGTGTTTCAGGCAGCAGCCTGCTCTATACTGCAGTCACCAGGTATGATTTACGCTCCCGGTTTTTTCATTTGTATCTTTTATTTAATAGGCTGTCGGTGGTACCAGGGGTTGTTACCGTGACGATCGTCCAATAGGAATGCTCTTTATCTAAACTCCTAGTCCACAATAATGACGCGTCGCTTAAGTTAACCCAGCTGAAAAATACTGCTTTGTGGAACACCCCCCTCCCCCCCCGGTCGCAAAACTCATCGAGGGCTTGTCCCTCTCTCTGGCAGGTGAGGGAGAACGGTCTGTCATACGAGTTTGACTTCTCGCAAGTGTACTGGAACCCACGGCTGAGCACTGAGCACCAGCGGGTGGCGGAGCTCCTCCGGACAGGCGACGTGGTGCTGGACGTCTTCGCGGGCGTGGGCCCCTTCGCCGTCCCGGCGGCCAGGCGCGGCTGCAGCGTTCTGGCCAACGACCTCAACCCAGAATCCCACCGCTGGCTGCTGCACAACTGCCGGCTCAACAAGGTGGAGGGCAGGGTGCGCGCCTTCAACATGGACGGACGGGCCTTCATCCGGGGCCCCCTGAGGGAGGCGCTGCCCTCTCTGCTGCGGGGCCCCGCGGCGGCACACGTGGTCATGAACCTGCCAGCCCTGGCGCTGGATTTCCTGGATGCCTTCTGCGGCCTGTTGGATTCGGATTCGGAGTCGGGACCGGAGCTGGTAGCCGGGGCCCTTCCACAGGTGCACTGCTACGGTTTCTCCAAGCAGGATGATCCCCGCCGGGACGTGGTGGACAGGGCCTCCGCCAGCCTGGGTGTGCGGCTGGAAGGCCGCTGCTCGGTGCACATGGTGCGCAACGTCGCTCCCAACAAGGAGATGATGTGCATCAGCTTCCAGCTGCCCAGAGAGGTGCTCTTCTCCAACCAGAGCGTAAACCAGGGTGAGTCTCTTCAGCCCTATAGATCAGCGTTTCCCAGTCCAGTCCGGGAGACCCAACGTCGGTCCATGTTTTTGCTCCCGCTCAGCTCCCTTCCATGACGGTATGCATTTTTGATCCCTCCCAGCTCTCTAAAAACAACTCGGACTCTCTGTGGGTCCCCAAGGACTGGATTGGGAAACGCCGGTATAGACCGACCTGATCCGCGCAGTACAGGAGCAGAGTGTTCCTTAGCCCCAGTCCCCAGGGAACCCTAGACTGTCCATACTTTTGTTCCCTCCCAGCTCCCGACACACCTGCACCAGGTATGCAGTGTTCTTCATCGCTTTCTGCAGATGTGCAGTGAGCTGGGAGGGAGTAAAGATGTGGACAGTCTGGGGTTCCCCGAGGACCGAGCTGAGGAGCACTTCACCAGTGTGGGGGTGGAGTGGGATGTGGGGGGGGGTTTAAGGGGCTACCAGTGCCCAATAGCCTGTTTCAAAAAGCCCCCCTAAACTGGTTCTCTGAAAACCAATAGAAAAACCATTTAAAAGTTTACCAGAAAAGCCTAAACATACGTTTGTCTCTGAGCGTTTGGCTTGGGCTGTCTGTGGATGGAGTGAGTCGGCTCCAATTAGAGATTTCTTTGCTGCTCCGCTACAGAGTCGCTACGCTGACCCCAGAGCTGCTTACAATAGGGCTGGAAATTAAAGCTATGTTTTGTTTCCTCAGAAAGCACAGAGGAGCCATCTCCAAAGAGGCAGAAGCGTGGGGAGCCCACAGACTGACAAGCACGCAAGGGCCACGCTTGGCTGTTCAGTTCTTTTTTAACCTATAAGTTTTGCTAAATATTTCTTTTCACGATGAACAATGACTTTGTGCCACGGTGGGATTTTATGTAAATCTGTTATGGAGGTGGAACCTTATCTGTCTGCAGACACATTGCTGTTTATGTGAATGCAGTGTGCAGGAGCTGCAGTAGCTGGTCCAATAAAACCTGTAACTACAGGCGATGTGCGTCCATCCCTGTGTGAAGCGCAGTTAGAACGGTGACGTCACTGAGGGCTGTAGGACAGCGTCTGCATGGTGGTGAGAGGCTCAGAACACTACACAGAGGTACAAGGTTGTATTTTACAGTCTTATGTTAACAAAAATATATATATATACACCACATGGGAAAAGGGGAGACAGTGTACATGTTGTGCTGTAAGGGCCCTCGAGGGGCCACGCCGGGGGCCTTCAGTGCGGCACCCGGAAGAGGGCGCTGAAGGCATCCTGTACAGCCCGGTGGCACGCCAGGCCCGAGCTGTACCCCCCCGCGACGTCCTGGGGGGAGGTGGCCCGCACGTGATTCAGGTACCTGCAGGGAAAGAACAAGGCACGTGATGAGGCTGGCCAATCACAACGCTCGCAGGGGGCTGGCCAATCACACGCTCGCGTCAGAGCAGTAGGTACTTAGTAAGGCAGCGGTCAGTGAAGGTGGAGGAGAGATGCTGTATGGGAATGAGCATGGAAGGGTTAAAGAGGAACACAGGCAGCATGCCTGGGAACACCATCCCCATACAGGCATTACCATGCCACCAACTGTGGTCAATTACTATCATTAGGCTTCTAGAATGTTCTTATTAGCTCCATGCACAGCGATTCAGCAGCTGGAGCTCACAGACACACACTGGGCCACTAAAACGTGACCCGGAGATGGTGGGTAATATTTCAGCCCGAAGCACCTCTGCCTCCCCGCGAGATGGTCCTCCAAGGACCGGCTACAGCCAAGCCGTGGAAGGCGCCAGGAAAGTTAATAACACCAATAAAACGGTGCAGGTCGGGGGAGGCCTGTTTTGCATTGGCTGGTGCTGGACACGCTGGATGGGTGACAGAGGAAGGGGCCAGAAAACAGCGCAACGACGGCCAAGGGGGGCGCTCTTCCGTGGCTGTAGGAACAGCGACCCACTCAAAGCCCACCAGGGCCAATCTGTGGTCCCACACCAGCAACCAGACATCAGCCACTCTGTGGTGAAGGTTCCTGTATAAGGAGACCCTGGTTAGGATGGGTCAGGTCCTTGGGGGGGGTCCAGTGAGCCAGTGGAAGCCAGTCAGCAGTCCTACATCAGGGGCCCCTTGGAAGATGTCTGGCTACTGAACTGATCAGACTGCATTAATCTCTCAGATCCCGAATTGCGTCCAGACAAAAATGCAGGTAGGACAGCTTCAGCATCCGAAACACACGCGTGCTTTTTAAAGACGGGGTCTTGCGCTCGCATCAAAAACTCAGACATCCACAGGATCCAAAGCCCACCTACTCACTCTCGGTCAAAACGCACCCTGGCCACGTCACAACCGCAGAGAAGCACGGGAAGGTTCCGAAGGCCCAGCCCGGTCCAAATCCACCCAGTGACGATGGACCGGCGCCGGTTGGGTACCCTTGGGAGCCTGCCTGCACCCCCTGCCCCAGCCCGCTGCCTGTGGAGGTCCTTCTAAGTGCTTACAGATGTCCCATCAGGCCAGCCCCCACATCAGCCTCCATACAGCATTAAACCTGTCAGTCTACCTCAACCCCCATCCTCCGGGTTCGCTCTGAGCCCGGGGCAGCTGTGTGGTCTCACGGCGAGTCCCGTGTCGCATGCGAGGGCCGGAGCCTGGGTCCCTGCTCAGCTCGTGACACCCGCTCACACTCACACGGCAGTGAGCTCTGCACCTTTCCCTCCGAGGATGAGGAAGCCTGGGGACGACGCAGTGGTGGCAGGAACAGCCCTAGGGGCCGCAGTGGAAGAAGATCTACCCCCGATTGAGGAACAAAGAGTTCTGCCGCGGGCTGGCATCGGCCCCCGGAGGCACCAGATACCGCCACCCCCCCCCCCCCCCTCAGACGGAGCCAAAACAGGGGCCCCCGCGTGCCGTAAGCAGCTGGGGCCCTGGAACGACTTCAAAGCCAAGCAGTGAGATGTCACCTCCAGTCTGTAACTCTAAACCAGCAGCTCCTGAAAGCCCAAGAAAGCATGTGAGGGAGTGTGACCAAGGGAATGTGTGCGCGTGTGAGGGGGGGGTGGGGGGGATGGCGAGAGGGAGAGAGTCGAGCATTTGAAGACCGCTGGCCCTGATGAGGTGTGTATGTGATACGGGAGGTCAGTGTGAGTCTGACGTCGGGGGTCTAGCCGTCATCATAGTGGTTTATACCTGGTGGTCTGCAATAGATTTCGCCTTTTACTGCTTTCAATCAGCTTTCCACCAATTACACCAGAATGAAGGGGTTCTGGTGTTTTAATTACGTATCTCGACAAAGCGTCATGCAGCAGGCTGAGCTGCAGGGATCGGCCCATGAAACGGACACGCGACAGACCGCCATCTTCGCAGTGAAATCGGACGCGGCGAGCGATCTGCTAACGCGATTATGTCCGTCTTTCCTGCTCTTCTGGGCCGCGGGTGTCGCCGTCTCGGGCCTGCGTTCTGTCGTCTCTCAGCCACCGGCGTCCGTCACTCGCACCGAGGGCCTGTTTGGATGGTAGCCTGACTGAACCGGCGCAGCATCATCATCATCATCATCATCCCCGTTGACCCCGTGCGGTCAGGAGCACGGCCCCTGGGGAACTGTACACCCTCCAGTGGCGAGAAGAGAGGTAGGAAATGAAGGGGGGGGAGTGGGTTTGTGTTTAAACACCCCCATCCACCCCCCCATCTCCCACCTCCAGCACATATTTGCGGGTCTTCAAGCCGACACACAAAATGCACTTTGCTCCACAGACGCCGTCCCCAAAGTGCATCAGGATCCTCCAGCATGAAGCCACATCCAGAGGCTAGGGGCCTCAGTGGCTCACGGGTGGCCCTGGACCCTCCTCTTAGGCCTCCTTCACACCCCCCCCCCCCGTCACTCCGAGGACCGCGTGCCACCTCACAGGCCTCGAACAGCAACATCTTTCAGCTGCCAGTCAGCTGCAGAGGCATTAGCTGCAACCTGAGCTGGGCCGTCTCACCGCCTCCTGTTATTGGGTAAATATGGGGCCATTTCTGCAGACCCCCCCCCTTTTCCCCTGATGGTGGGGTGGGGGTCGCCCCAAGACAAATCAACATGGACGTTCCCGCACGGACTCTGCCGTCTACGCCCCCCCCCCCGGGTTAGCCGTCTTGGATAACGGGCACTTTACGCTCTTGCTCAACAGCACCGCACAGGAGAAGCTGCTACTGACTCGGCCGTTAGAGGGACTCCTCCCTGCACTGGGAGGCAGTAACTATGGAGGGAAGTCGGAGAAAAACAGCACCAGTGGGAGACCGACTGAGCTTATAGGCGGGAATGAGGCCAGTGAGAATCCAGATATTATGGACCTCAGAAGTTCTGGGATCTGCTGCCCAAAGTCTAGGCCAGGTTTGGCACATTTTATATATTAAACACATATATATATATATATATATACACCAAGAACACAAAGACCATAAGGCGACGTAGACCAACGTCAACGGAGAACACAAGCAAGATCAAGTTTTGTCATTTTAAGATTCACCCCCAGACTCACGCCCCCAACACTGCCGCAAGCTACATTCCCAGCCCCACTCAGTCCTGACCCCTGACCTCAGGTCTGCTCCATCCCCGCCGCCCCCCCAGCACCTGTTCCCTTCCTCGCAGGAGTGCTCCGAAACGGCACCGTTCCCACGGAGCGGAACGTTCCCCTGGAGCCCCGACAAGCCAGCAAGGACATCGCTCCGCATGCGCGCGCTCACATATGCGCGAGGCTCAGCCGCCGACCTGGAAACAGCGGCGCTTGGAACACGAGCTTGGCTCAAGCCTCGGTCACGTCGCCATGGCGACAGGCCTCCCCCGTTGCAGGAGCGCGGACCAGCGCCGGAGCCGGTTAAGAGGAAGAACTTCCGCCGGGATAATTGGAAGACGGGTGCTATCCTGGGCAAAGCCCCCACCGCAGCCGGGCTCGCAGTCCGGAAGCTTCCGTGAGCCTGGGAACGTGGAGCAGGGGTGGACACCTGTCGGGTGATTTGTCATTACAGAGGGGTCAGCCATCAGCTGCCAGCCCCTAATCACCCCCTCACCCCCTGACAACACTGCCTGCATTCCACGGCTAGCTCCGGTTACTGCCCCACCCAGGGGTGCCCCACAAATGTGTCTAAGAGGATGAAAATGTTACCGGAGTAGGGCTGCTGAGAGCGTGTGAATACATCGGTGTGCGTGTCTCTAAGTGCGTGACCGGACATGGGGCGCCTCCCCACGGGCCCTGCGTGAGGGCACAGCCCGGCTGTCCCATTTAGAACCAAACAGGAGGCCAACCGAGAATCCTGGTTCTCCGCCTGTAGAGCTCGGATCCTAGGGCTGATCTTGATTGTAATGCCAGCAAGCCGAGGCAGGCCGTTGGCGGTACGCCACTCCGTCACCGTCCTGTAGGGGGGGCTGGTGTCTACCTGAAGGACAGTCCGGTCGGCGGTAGAACCACGGCGAGCCGCTCATCCCCGCCCTTGGCCAGGCATGCTTGTTTTAATTAGTCTCTCCCCTGAGCGCAGGGAGGAAACTGGGTTGGAAAGTTCACCCTCATTGTTATTACTTCGCCGTTATGAACTCATAGCGGAATCGAGGAGACAGAAACAGGCTGCGGTCTTTGCCAGCGCTGAGAGGGGCTCATAGCCGGGGGGTGCGGGGGGTTAATTAGGGGCCACGGGGGGCCAGTGGCAGGTCATACATCACGCTGGAGCAGAAAGGAAGCCGCAGTAATTACTGCGCTCAGCGCTGCAGGGTGGTCCCCCTCAGCGGGCACAGGCGCGGGCACGGTGCCCCCGTAGCGCCACACCTTGGCACAGATCATCTGGGACAAAATATTAGGAGAGAATCAGGTTATGACCACAAAGTGAAAGTGAACAGGTGCCCAGTGGCACACAGCCCCTGGCTCCACGTGGGCGCAAGCGTCTGCTGCGCTCAGGCATGCGCTTTGCAATTCAAATGCGGCCGGCCCACTCGCAGTTCCTGCAGTCTCTTTTGGCTATGCAAATGTCGCATCAGTGAGCAACCCCCCCCCCCAAGAGAAGATGGACTAAGGTAAACATACAGGGGGGACGGGCCAGGACAGCCCTGGGGGGTAAGCAGCACTCGAAACAGGGACACGAGTCCTGCCCTGTCTCATGCCCCCGTACCATCTGTCCACATGACTGCCCACGCTAACACCCCCCCCCCCCCCCCCCGCCCCCCCCCCCCCCCCCCTTTGCCTGGGCCTGGGCCCGGGGGGGGGGCACTTAAACCGCCGGAGGAAGGGAACCCCCCCCCCCCCCCCCCAAAAACAAACCCGG
>JAABNY020000025.1:14416129-14429010 GCA_015164015.2 Brevimyrus niger | reverse complement strand
CAACACACTGCCAGTTGTGCCAAGTTTGCACACCAAACAGGCGGATGAGGGTCGAGCGAAGCCTCTTCTCATGCTCCACTGGTCTGTAAAACATTTACGCACCTTTTTGTTCTTGAGGGACGGGACAGAGAAAGGAATATCTGATCAGAAAACCAGCTACCGCCAGACCAGCCGCGCAGGGGGAGCTGAACGCGATCGCGGACAGAACCCCCCCCCAGGTTCACACGGTTAAGCTGCAACGGTTTAGGCTCATGTAGCCGGTGTCAAAAGTCTATACTTGGCGAGTGAGACCCGGCCACACTTACCGCCGGGATCCCCGTGGAGAAGACGGGAGGCTTGACGACCTGCCGCTGGATCTCAATCTGGGTCTCCAGCTGGGCCGCCCGGTCCTTGTGCTGGGCTAGGAGCAGCGTGGCGGGCAGGTGTGAGCTCTCCTGTTCAGGCAAGGAGGAGAGGGAATTATCAGGACGAGCCGCACGAAAGAGCCCGACGGTTCCGCACGAGGACGAATTCTGCTCCATCATCTACGTGTTCCACCGGGTCGTCCAGAATACAGATGCGCCCGGCTGCGCACGATCTGCCACGGCTGGAGCGATGAATATCTGCTCTGACTGCAATGCTAAGCCTCTGCCGCAAAAACGGGCAATGGTGCTTTGCTGCGGTTCGCAGGCTGGGGGGCCACATTATTTGGGGAGTGGAGTGAGCACAGTCATCACGGGAGACACGGCAGGGGGCAGCTGCTACTCAGACATGACCACTTGCCGGGATTCACGTCCGGGAGACGAGGAAAGCGTACCTCGCACGCACACGCAGACGCACACGCAGACACACTCGCGTGTACATTTTTGTGGGGATTTTTCTTTAATCATCTCTGAACCCCTTGCCAACAAAACTCAAAACGAGATCCAACCAATAAGTTCACTTTCAGTTCATTTAAAAGCAAATGAAATTAAAAAAAAAACACACACAAACGCATTTAGTGTAGCCCCCCCACCCCAGCCTAATCCAACACAGCACACGCTTCTCCTGCGGTCCGAGAGCGAGCATTAGCCCGCTGACAGACAGCCGTGGACTATGGCAGCACAGTTCAGACAGAGCTACAGACGCCAGGGGAAACCCCACATCTACTGTCAAACACAGCTATGGTCACGTGGTTAAGGATCAACAGAGGCTACAACGTAGCAGCTAAAAGACTAACCAGCAGCGGGACGGAGACACGACGCTGGGCTGGGTTACTGTGACAATATGCTGCTGCCTCAACCACATGAATATGAATTATTGATTTACTGATGATGTCATCTAAATCTAAACCCATTATTAATTCCTTACTAGCCCGTGCTTAAGTGCATTTATTAGGCCTTTTGTGTGTATGTGTGTGTGTGTGTGTGTTTCTGTAAGCTTGAGTGTATATGGTAACGTGCTCGTGCGACTCACTAGCTCATCCAGCAGTGCCTGCTTGTTCTTCTTCTTGGCTAGTAGCTGCCTCTGCTCCTCCTGGAGCGTCTCCAGCCTCCGCTGCTCGCTCCCTTGCTGCTCCAGCAGCAGCAGCTCCTCCAGCTCCTCCTGTTCTCGTGTCTGCAGCACGAGTTTGGACGAGAGCTGACCCGCCATTTCTCCACACCAGACCGTACCGTGTGTGCAGTACTGTAATTACGAATCCACCCAGCGAATCCTTATCCAGAAGTCCTTATAAATAAAGTGAATATGGAATGGCAGACTATGTAGGATGAAACAAAAATATATATATATATATAATATCGCGATTACTTGCTGCGGTGTCGAAGCTAGCAAAAGCTCACCAGTCTCGCTTTGTTTCTCTGGATGCTGTCTCTGTTCTCTCTCTGATACAGCTCCATTATTCGCTTGGTGTTCTCCACATCTACGTTGTTCGTTAGGCTAAAAACTGTAGAAGGGTGATTAGAAGCGTCAAACTTCAGTAGCAGCAACGCCAAAATCATTACGAATTAGGGTTGCAAAGAGCAGGTTAATTTGTGGAAACTTTCCACAGACTTTCCATTCCATTCCATTCCATGGAAAGTTAAGCTGGGGGAATTTTGGAAGTATTCCAAGTTGGAAACTTTCCATTGGGAATATATGGGAATGAACGGAAAATTCCCAGAATTTTGCAACCTTATTACGAATGCACAAATGTTTTTAGTCCAGTGGGGAAAGTAACTGTAAACAGCATAGTGCAAGGTAATCTTGGGAAGCAGGAAACATGAAGCAGAAGCTCACCAATATCCTCCACTTGCTCCAGGTAATCATTATATTCCTTCAGGCTGGAGAAGTCCGTGTCCCTCTTATTGTAGCTGCACAAGACAGAGCTGGTGTTAGGCCTGAACATTAAAACATGGCCAACTGCCATCGTAAACATCCAACTGTCCTCCGCTTTACCCCCCACCTTTGCTTTTCGTTACGCTGATTTCACAAAGATCATCCAACGTGCAAAAAGCAGCAAAATAGGATTTCCAGCCAGAACTTCGCAGTTTGCAAAGATTCTAATAGTGCCGCAAAGGCAGAAAGTTCAGTGCTCTGTTTAATTAGGGCGATGAAGAATTAAGGCAACCACAAAAATCTAACCACACCAGTTGGATCTGCTAAAAGAGCCCAGAGAACAAACAAATACAGGCGGAATGCAAGCTGTTGGTCTGTAATGGTTATTCTATTGTGAAAAACATGAGCCCTAACAATTGTCCTTAGGTTCACCTTTTCCTTAGCGACATTTTTTTTTTTTTAATCAAAGATTGTGCAGAACTATTCTCCTGCCCATATTTTGCCCTTTCATTTACGGCAGAGGTAAACAAGGCACGTCTTTGAGCTGCTGCCCATCTCTGGCAATGTGCCACCTACAATAACAGGAAGCAGACGAGAAAGGCCAGGGTGGGGAGGTAAGAGAACCTGGCAGGTAAAGAGCCTCCACTGCTGTTTACAGTCTGCAGGGCTCTGCCACACCTGGGGGGCCACTGAGGGAGGAGTTTGTATACAAAACACACACCCTCATTACCGAGACAAAGGCAGCTTAACAGGCGAGAGATACAGTCCCACCCAGCCCAGAACCCCCTTTCCCCCGAAACTTACATCTTCAATACTTTCTTTCGGATTTCCACCTCCTTGTCCACAGCTGGGTCCTCGAAGAGCTGCACGCGGAAATTGCTTTTCCTAAGGGGTGTGTCGCACTGCACGCAGTTTCCCGAACCACGCACAAAGAGCATATCCACACAGCTTTCACACCTGTTTAACAGGAAAACACACTTTTTAAAAATGCGTACCAATGCACATCAGGGACATACACAAACTACCACATACGTATTGAAACACTTATTGAAGCACAAACGGTTATGAGGCTATCGCCTCACGGACAATGTAGTCGTCAGTAAGGTCTCATTCTTACTTTTCAGCTATATTATTACGACCCTCATCAATCGCATGGACACTGGCAATGCTTTTAGAGGTTCCATGCTTCCAGAACCAACCTCCGAAACAGACCTATAGAGACGCAAGAGCACGACTCACCTTATAGCATTTAGGGAATACTCAAGGTAAGCCCTTTCGGCAATACAGGCTGGCATAAATCAATGATGGCACAATTTTTCACTCTTCAGAAGCGCAATATGAAGTGTGCCAATTTAACATGTAGCTGGGCAGTTTTTAGAAGAATAATCAGTATTTAAGGTGAAGCATTTCCTGGTGAAAGCAATGTCGACTCATAAATGAAGGACCAAAAAAGTTACAGATTAAACCAAAATAACGGATGTCAATAACTTTCAAAACTGTTTCAGGGACTTGGATGATACACCGCATGTATTGAAGGAAACAAACAAGCACTATGAAGTTACGGGGTTTGAAGGAGATCACCATGGAGACAATTAGACAACGCTGCCCGTCTCCTACAGCTGTCATTAGTGGGGAGGAGGTTCTGACTGATGGACAGTGGTAACAATGCTTACCACTAATTACTGTCACCCACCAATGCAAAGCCACTAAAAACGCAGAGAGCCAAAGCACTCAAACGACCATCCCCAGGGCAACTCAACACACCTTTGCGTTAAACATCAATCACTTTAAATCCTATGGTGAACTTTAAAGACAGAACAAACAGCATTTATCTCCCTCACATGAAGAGTAATAGGAAATGTAGAAAACTGACAATTTACTAATCAAGTTACTCCTATAGCACTTAATTCCAAAAGTTGAGCATCTACTCATATATCCTGCAACTCCGACATACAGGTGTGGAAACCTACTTTGAAAGACGTTAAAAAAAATAAAATAAAAGTTGACACTAAGTAACTACATCAGCTTTACATGGTTGAATTAGACTGCTATAAAGACACTGAAGCTGAGATGAATTGAGACAATAGGAGGGATGACCTTCATTCCTCCTCAGCAAATCGCAAAATGGACCAGTACACAGGCACCTGTTCACACACACGAGGGGGTATTGGGTATTGAAATGGGCCCACCCTCGTTCCCCTCTGGCAAGTGAAGCATGGGCAGGGGCTGGCTGATGGAAGCAAGGCTCCTTTGTGCTGAAGCAGTGGGGCAGATGTTCCACTCTAGCCCCAGGCTTCAGGAGGGTCCACTGGGCCCAACATATGGAACCCCCTTGAAATGTCCCCAAAGGCCCCACAAAGAGCCAATTGAAGTGGACAGCACGGGGCATATGCCTGGCATTATCTTACATGGTGTGGTGTGTCCCGCCTCTCTCTGTTTCTCCAGAGGCCGTACGCATGTCACAGGAGGAGAGCAAATGAACAAACGGGGGCCTGTGAGGGAAACATTAGTCACGGGGTAGATGCACAGCAGCGCTTAATCAGCCCTCTTACTATACAGTCTACCTTAGGAGCATTAGGTGTGTGTGTGTGTGTGTGTGTGTGTAAAGCACCTCCCCCACTGTACAGTGCCTCACACCTTCAAAAGCCCCAAAGTACCTGGAGGATATTATTCAGTACCCACTGTATCCCTCACACTGCCTATCAGTATCCCGAAGCTAAAATGCCCCCTTGGGCTGTTCTCCGTTCCCACAGGTGAGCAGCTTATCTCTAGGTGGGGCCTGGTCTCCATCCCCGGTTGGCCAGCTCTAATCTTCTCATCTGCGGCTGTCAGCAAGGTGATAAAGATACTGTGGCCAAGCTCAGCACGCCGTAGCCCCTGCAGGCTGGACACCACTCTCCATACCCACACGGGAAAACACACGCATGCACACTAACATGCACACATATGCGCAAACCCGCCCACGACACACAAACTGGCAACAGAAACCAGCATAAAGACAGGAGGGAATGCACACTAGTTGTTGCTAGAGATCACAGTGCCTGAACAACAGGAGCCTGAGCACAGAAAAGGCAACAACATGAACTACTTCCAAACAACTCTCAAAACTCTGCGTTATGCAGTTTGGCACCTCAAACCCCACCCACAACATAACTCTGGGTGAAGAATATAACACAATCAGTACCAGTTAAGTGCACCCGGTGCCATTATGGGCCAAAATGCCAAAAGGACATCTGGGCATGTCATTGTGCGAAGGTAACAGACAAAGAGGGGCGGTTACAGCAAGGGCACAGTCCGTTTAATTTTAGATGTCAGCCATCCCACACCACACCCTAAACTGGAAGAGCTTCAGACGACTGTCAGTTGTCAGCTCAGCAGATGCAGATTCAGACAGAACAATGTTGATGGCATAGCACAGCAGACAGGTAGATCACAAAGCGAGGATACAGACAGTCAGGATAATAGTGGAAAGGCACATATCAACAAGGACATAGAAATGAATATAAGGGCTAGCTGAATAATTCCGAGAGAAAGACATTAACCGCGTGGGTTTGTATGAAAACTGCGGAATTATATAAACCTATATCGGCCCAAAACATGGCGACTTAATTACCAGAGGAGGCAGTGACCTGAGTTTTTTATGGGGGGATGGGGGGGGCTTTGTTATGTTTACGTTATCTTAGCAGGTAAGTCTCGCAGCTCGCGTTGAATGCTCCTGCTTACGCATTATACAAAAACTCTGGATCGACATGTCATCTCCCACCAAGAAAATACGCCCAGCGTTAAACGCAAATAGTAAAACTTTCATATGGTTCAAGTATAAAGAGAAATGCACATAAAAGCAATCAGCTTTGTGCTACAATCCGCTAAATTTTCACTACCCACTGCAGGTGACTAATGTTTCAATACTACTTTAGATATACTCCTTATTGCATGTTAAAATAATGTTTTAGTGGTTTTACGGACTGGTGATAATTTTATGACACGCATGTAGCAAGCTAACGAGACTTGCAAGCACTCCATTATTAGTACCAACCACATATACGACTGAACTGGAGACGAGATATTTGTTTACAATAAGTGATGAAAACGTGAGGAAGATCCGAGTAAAACATATTGTAACTACTGAAATCCCTGCTACACAAAACTTAGCTATATGGGAACGTTACATTAAAAGCTTACACACACTTACAGCGTGTGACCGCAGACGTTCACCATCAGTTTCAGTGATGGGTTCCTGTATTTAGTTGTCTTGCATCGCGGACACCCCTGGTCATCCATATTTGCAGCAACCATATATTTTATGCCTCGGTACACTTAATATTTTCGCTATACGTCTATTAGCAAATCGCCAACGAGAATCGAATAACAGTTTCTCTGCATAAAAATTCCGTGCAGCAAACACAGAAAGAAGAATCGTTCCTAGTTTTTCGTTCCTATGACTTCGCACAGTGCATTTCTCATACGCAGCGTTTCTCAACGTCTGATTGTAAATAATAAATTCACCAACTGGCACGTGTAACAAAGTGTGATGCATTTTCATCTACACGACCCAGTTTTGTTTATCACAAATATGTCACTATATAAAGACGTTTTTTTTCCTGTCGTTACGTAAATAGTAGGCTATACAAAATAGTTACTATAGGCTGCCGTATACACATGGCACAGAATAATAGACACGCATACATTCATAGATCTGCTTTTTTATAGTTTTATCACGGATTAATAGACGTTTTCATCCGAAGGGTGTACACAACCGGTATCCTTTGATTTATTCTATATAGCTGGAGACACTTTGAAGCGACATCTGATTAAGTTCAAGACCAAAGGTGATGGTAGACAGGACAACTTTTTGAGCTATGTTTCCGGGCAGCTGGGCAACTCATCTGGATCTGGACGATCGCAAAATATTCCTCACTTCCGATTAAAGTTTTTCAAATAGAAATGTGTTGCCCAGAATTAACGACAAAGTGCCTGAGCAGTTAACATTGCTTAAAAAGTTGCACAGCGCATCGTCACCTTTAGAATTCATTCTACTGACCTCACTCTTACAGGTTTTATCCAACAATACAGTTTTTTGAAACACTTTATCTGGAACTACAATACAAGTGTTTTTGCAACACTTGTTCTGGGAAATAATTGCAACATCCAGCCTCCTCGGAAATAGTAAATGTAAAGCACGTGTCAAGTACGATATATGACTATGCACAAATATTATATATGCTGCTGGAGTTAAAATAAAGTATAATAGTGCAGAAACAAATAATTGCCATGTTAATTATATTTTAGCTGGTGTATTATTTTGTGGTGCGTCTCATATGAAAATACAAATTTTTCGAATAGTTCGTTCGATTTGTTTGTTATATTTGTGGTTAGGGTCAATGCTTTTTTTCTGTTATGATATATGAAAGGCGAAGGATTACTTCTTACGCAGCGCAGCAATAACTGCGCGCAACGCTGCAGACAAAAGAGACTCTCTACCCCCAGCTAGTTCACCTTGCGCAGGTAAGCCATTGTGCGGAGTATTTGACTGACAGTCTGAGTGAAAACATTTGCCTAAGATCTCGCTCGCTCCTCCCCCGCAGAGCCTTCTGTGGCCAATAAGACTGCACTCCTGCAAGCAGACCCTATTGCCCCCTTCCTGCTACAGTTTGCCGAGTAAAATTCACATTACAACCAGGGGAGAAGAAAGACCTATCCGTTCACAGCTGTCGCCAGATATCTGATCGCGCTTGTATGGCAAGCAGAAACCTGATCGGCTAAAGACTGCCGAAACCAGGAGGAGTGACTTACCAGGAAGCATTAAAAAATGTCTTCTTCCTCCAGCGAGGTCATAATTACAAATGAAATAAAGAAGGAAAATCTTACGGCAGATAAACGGGGAAGCATTAAGCTCCTAGCATTGGACACTGCGGAGTTGTCTATGGAGCATGCGACTTCAGCTGCAGATGCAGTCCATAGTGAACTTCTCGTGAGCGCTCCCTCCTCACTAGCCTTTTCACCGGAGCAAGTGGCGTGCGTCTGTGAAGCGCTGCAGCAGGGGGGCAACGTGGATCGCCTATCCAGGTTTTTATGGTCTCTACCACAGAGTGACTTGCTACGTGGCAACGAAAGCATTTTAAAAGCACAAGCTCTGGTGGCTTTCCATCAGGCTCGGTATCAGGAACTGTATAGTATTTTAGAGAACCACAGCTTCAGCCCGTCCAATCACTCTTCGCTGCAGGACCTTTGGTACAAGGCACGGTACACTGAGGCGGAGAAGGCTCGAGGGAGACCCCTCGGTGCAGTGGACAAATATCGCCTTCGTAGGAAATACCCGCTGCCTCGAACTATCTGGGACGGGGAAGAGACGGTGTACTGTTTTAAAGAACGGTCCAGGAACGCGCTGAAAGAATTATACAAGCAGAATAGGTACCCCTCTCCTGCCGAGAAGCGCAATCTCGCCAAAATCACAGGGCTTTCCCTGACTCAGGTTAGCAACTGGTTTAAAAATCGCAGACAGAGGGATAGAAATCCTTCTGAGGCGCAATCAAAAAGGTGAGTTACTCGCTCACGGTATGTCACTTTGTGTTTAGCGTTTATTTTTGTAATAATAACCAAAAGTGTTTTAAAATGCCAAATTAATAATTCCAGGTATTGGTTTAGCAGTAAATTGTTATACAGTCTGCGGGACTGTATGCGTTTGCAATACTGCGTGTGTGTTTCACCTGGAGCTGCTTCTTGCCCAGTCAGTTCGTCTTTAGCGGCCGGCATGAAACGTACCGCTTTATGAATTGACGTCGTTAATCATTTACGGAGCTAAACTCAAAGGAATAGTGTGCCGGGTGCTCGGCGCTAATGTTTTGAAATATGAAGCTGTCCCCATTCAGGTCAAGTTTCATTTGTAATTTGAACACATGTACAAAAGCTGTACCGGAGATATAACACACAAAGTATTATCTGCAATAATAACTATACTAAACTTTTATAGCTAGTTTAAACCGATGGCGAAATTGCGTTTAAATATTTAGCTTTATTTTTGTCATTTTAGGCCTATTTGAATTTGTCACCAGTAGAATACCCATTTGTCCCCATTTCAAATATAGGCTACTATTTATTTTTACAACTTTAAGGGTAAGCTGCTCTAGCGATATTAACATTTCCACGACCTATTGTTTTACCGTGTGTGTGTATGTGTGTTTACTTTGGGAGTGTGTTTAGAATCCATTGAATACCCTGCTTTGGCTCACCACATAAATCACTTAGGCTGTTTACTTTTCCTCTTAACTGGGAGGGATCGGAAAACCACCCTTCAGTAGTTCATTAAAAGATTTGCGGGCCCTCTTTGCAAAGGGACATTCTCTCTGTCTTGCCCTATCTTTTTTCCCTCATTCTCTGAAAATAAAACTCGCACGCACCTGGTGGAGGTGACCTCTTCAGCAGACAGACAGTCCCCCTCCCCCATAGGCTGATGTCATTAACAGCTCAAAGGCATCCTGATTCTGAAGGTCGTTTTTGTAATAAACTGAACGTCCCGTGTAAGAAAACAGAGGGGAGTCAAAGCAGCTTAGAATTGTTCTTCTGTTTGATTTAAAAGCGTCAGTGGCTAAAACTCGCAGCGCTTCTCAGAAGCAAACGAGCAAGACGATCGCACCCCACCTGTATATCTGCCCTGTCTAGCACCTTTTTTTGTTTAACGCCTTTGCGCTGGTTTTTCTGACGGACCTTCAGCTGTTTAACTCATCGACAAAATTTATGGTGTGGAAAAGATCCGTCTGCTTAATTTAAATCCTCTGATATTTCGTCGTTGTATTTTAATATTTTAGCCTACCTTATTGTCGAAATAAATGTAAACTATATATATAATTGCAAATGCCAGTAATCCCACTGGATAATTTTAGTTGGTCATATTTTGCCATGTGGATTTACTGAAAATTCATGGAATTGGCGGTGTTCCCCCGACTTCCTGACAGAAGACAGGGCCACAAATACCCCAGCCATTTGTGCCGAAGTCGTGGTGGCATTTGTCACTGGGTAGTTTATTGTGCCAAATGGTGGCGCGGATGGTCGCAGGCTTCCTGGTCGGCAGCGGTCTGGAACGGATTAACTTTGACAGCTATGAGGGTTATAATCCAGCCCGCTCACCATGGGGTAAACGGGTTTCAGCACCCCTAAAAGGCGAAGTGTTGTCGGAAGAGCCTTTTGACTCAGCACGTTACTGCTCATCAAATGCATCCTTTTGCCGGGATCTCCTACCGGGGTGGTAGCATTTCACTTACAGTTTAAATTTGGTTTAACGACGATTTATGAGATGTTTGGGGGGGTGGCCTGATGTTTTCTCAACTTTTTTTTTTTTTTTTTAACAGTTTCCCGTCTAGTCATTTCTAGCGAAGTCAACTTTATATATATATAATATTGGCCTGGAGTATGTTGGCAGCTGGTTACCCTGCTGTGAAGTATTTCACTACAGATAACTAAATCTGAAGTGTTTTAAATTATCCTGCCACTTCTGGGCTCCTATGACTGTGTTTGAGTTCTGTTATTTCTAAGCTTGGCTTGAATGGGATGTTGGGTGTTTCTCCAGCTGCTTTGGAATCTTTGAACTATTCACACATCTTACGAAACCACAGGTACAGCCTGGAATCGGCAACTGAATGCTGAGTACTTGCATAGACTTTAAACACAAACATGGAATGCGTGATTAATTTAAAGAAAATACAAAAGCAGTTAAAACGCAAGTCAGTGATGAGCTGCCCATCGGTGGAGAAATGAAGTATCACTGCACCGATACTTGTCTGTGTCGTCGTGGTTACCTACCGTTTCGAATACTTTTATTTAAGAGGGGTTTGTGCGTGTTGAGGCTGCTTTTTTTTTGTCCTTAATCCCACAACACTTTACTTGGAAACACTTTACATTAACTGCACTTTCGTGATGCCCTTATAATGCATTCGTAAAACATTCAGTGCCCCTTCATAATGTATTCATAAGACATTCATAGAACATTCATAAGCAGCTTGGAAGTATACTGTAAAACGCTAACATACTTCAGCAGCTTTAATATGCATTAATGTCAAACATTGTAGTATTGTAATGCTTGTTGCTATCATATAATGTTTGCTATTAATGTATATTAAAGCTGTTAATGGTTAATGTGTGTCAGGATGCTTAGGTATTCTTCCACACTGCTTATGAATGCATTATGAAGGCATTATGAAGGTGCAGTTACCCCTCAGCCTTAATTTTATCTCTGGGCCTCTTCTCTCTTTCTAGTGAATCTGATGGCAATCACAGCACAGAAGATGAGTCCAGCAAGGGCCAGGATGACCTGTCCCCTCGCCCGCTCTCCAGCTCCCCGGAAGGGGCGTTGGCTCTTGGTACCATCCCTATGGGTGCTGCCCTGGATGGCGGCCTAGTCATCCAGCAGGTCGGGAACGTTAAAGTGCCCCCCAGCACCGGCGGTACCATGGTTTTCAATGGGAGCCTGGTGACCAGCAACCCGGCCGCCGTCTTCCACAACGGTGGTTCCTACATCCAAGCCCCTGGCGGCGTCCTATTCAACGGCCTCAACCTGGGCGCCCAGACCCTGGCCTTCAACCCTCTACGGACTTCCATAGAAGGGGAGGCGTCGCTGCACTCCGCCCAGGAAAAGGCGCTGAGCGGGATGGCGGCGGGCTTCACCCAGGCTTACTCCGCTTTCCCCGGAGGTGTGGGCAGCCCGGAGATTAAGCTGGAACCGGTGCAGCCGCTGGCCCAGCAGAACGGCCTGCCCTCCGTGCTGAGCCTGCCCCCCCCAGCCGGGCACCTTCCACCCAGCGCTTACGGGCAGCTTCACATGTCCGATGCCGACGGCGGCAATGTGGGCCTCCCGGTGCTGCAGCTGCCCCCGGTCTCCACAGCACTTCCGCACGGTAGGTTCTCCTTCACGACCCCCACTTCAGCCGCGTTTTAGATAGAGCCCAGCTCTTTCTCATGATCTTATCTCGTCCTCAGGACATGTTGAGATAAAGTCATCTGTGCCCATTAGTCAATTATGATTAACTAGGTCAGATATAGGCCCCCCAGAAAGTAGCCTGGCCTTTACTAGCCATTAATTAGTGTATTTTCTAGTACACGTGTTGTCGTCTGTTTTCCCACGCTCCCTTAGAGCCTGCTGACAGAGGCCCTAGCTGCAGGTGAGGTCGACCAGCAGAGGGGTACGATAGACTGTGTCGCAGTGCAGTTACGCTCTGTGCCAAAGGGGGCGGGGTGCCAGGAGGCCAGGGGCCTGTGTTGTTCTCCTGCCCCCCAGATGAACCGAGGCCAGCAGATCTGTGCGTTTTATAGCTGTGTCTGTAATGGCAGGTTTGCCTGCCCTCTTCCAGCCCCAGCTCACTGCTCATTTATTCATCATTCTTTTAATATCTGATTTACGAGTCACATAAAACCTGAAACTCCCCACTGCCGGGTGTTTGATTTAAGAGAGCCACATGGGGCAGTCCGACACAGAACAGACATTACGTTTTCCTTTTCTTTCTGAACATTTAAATAAATACATGTCCCAGGGAGGGGGGGGGGGGGGGCGGTGGGGTCCGCGGGGGGGCGCGTGAAGGAAACCGGGGGAGAGTCGGGTTTGGGAGGGCAGGAGCTCG
>JAABNY020000025.1:14399401-14411941 GCA_015164015.2 Brevimyrus niger | reverse complement strand
CCGGCGCCGCGGGGGGGGGGCCAGGCGCAAAAGAGGGGGGGGGCCGTGGGGAGGGCCGGCCAAATTTTAAAAAGGGGCCCCCCCCCCCCCCCCCCCCCCCAGAACATAGCCTATTAAAGAAGGTCACCTCTGACCTCCTGCAAATTTCAAAGCTGACATTTAATGTTGGGCAGCAGACGGCGAGCTGCGCGTAACTTGACCTGGGGAGGGGGGCGCTCCGGCGCTTCGCGTCACGCTAATGAGGGTCGGGGTTCACCAGATTCTGCGCCCGATCGAAGACCCACCGCTGCTCCAGGACGGATCCTCCCGAAGGAGAATGCTGCCAGTAAAACGCACCCTGCCCTCTTCGTTTAAAATCTATCAACCTGCTACCCTTCACAATATGCCTGTCAGGAAATCGATTAGAGGAAAAACGCGCCCTGCGGCTCTCGAAGTGTAATGGAAACCGGATTAGCGGATACTGGTGCTGATTGTCTATCCGACGCAAGTCCGGCTTCACCTAGTACCTTTTCCCGCACTCGTACCATCGGTCTGTGCCGCGATCGGCGACAGCTTTTGCGGAGCAATATTTGCTGACGGCTTCAATGGCGCGAAATAAATGGGATCTCGAAAAGGGGCGACGGAGAGAAAGAAAAATAGTAATTTTATGAGTTTTTATTGCTTAAACATATTTCTTGGCAACAGCAGGGTGGACCGTTCCATGCCGACCGCTGCAGAAAATTTACAAGCTTCCTCTTCTGACTGCCCGAAAGCGTCCGTGTGTAAATCCTGAAAATAGCTGGATATGTTGTTTTTCAAGCAGACTCTGTTTTCTAACTGACCGGAGTGGTGTAATAATAACAGCAGTTTGACATCCTCCAACCTCAAAATAAATATAACATAATGTCATTTATGTATAGCTTAATTTAAAAATATTTAAATAAAAAAAAATCATAACGGCAAAGAAAGTTCAGTCCCACAGCAATGACCAGAGCACATACCTGGAATAGGTATATAGAACACAGTCATACATCAGACACGTCAGCAGGAACGCTGTCACTGGCGGTATATCGCAGCAATATGCTTCTGGAGCATGGACAGGGTCAATGGGATTACTTCAACTTTTCCGCCCGGCTTTATTAAACATTTTTCACTCCGGCTCTCCATAATTGAGCTGTTTTCAGAGCTGAAAAGCGCATGGCGCCTGTCAGATGAAAAGGTAAAGGCAATCGTTTGCGCTTCGTTTGTTCAATGCGTAACACATGTCCTTCTGCGTTAAAAGCGCGGACGGGGATCATGTCTTGCATTGAAAGCGCAGCAGTACTTTAACTGTATATGAAAAAGACGGCGGGGGGTGAAGGAGTGCGACCGCAGCGTCCAGAGCCTCGGCCTACTGTACTGCAATGTAATGGGAGAGGCGGGAGAATCAAAACTAACAGCTGGAGGGCCGCCTGGCCGCCACAGCGCACCGGACAAGTGGTATTCAGCGGAACAGTCCCGCACTTTGTAACCTGAGCGACTGAGATAAGATTCTCCGATGACTTTTGAGGAGTTTTACTTTGTCTGAGAGCCGTCTGAGCCTGACAGCTTCTTTCGTCATACCAAAAACCACCTGTCCGGTCTCCACATACTCATTTTTTCTCAATTTTATGCTGATCAGGGGAAAAAAATGTTACATTTCTTGAGTTCGGTTTTATATGTCTTGGCTGTTCAGTCTACATTCATTGAGCTACTAGGTAATTAAAACCCATCAACCTTATGCAAAGGCTTTAATAACTAATAGTAACCGTCCGAACTTTTAAAAGGAAATATAAATAACTTGAAATATTATTTTAATAAAATTAACTCATCGGTACTTAACTGTATGAAAACAGACGTGTCGCCCTTTGTAGTTAATTAACTGGCGCCCTCTCTCTGCCAAGCTACATTTGGTGGTATAGGTGTGGGTACCGGGTATATACCGATTTCAGTGTTGGTCTATTATGGGTATGACAGGAGGGCACATTTAATAATCTGATAACATATAAGTATTATATCCTGGACTGGCTGGTCAAATAATGCCTTATATTAGGACGTCCTTTCTTGCAATCTATACAGAAAGACTTCGTTGCTTGGTAAAATGTTTCAAATGAGCTCATTTTATCATCAACAAATAAATGCAGGCTACAGTGTTTCATTCTAGTTACCATAACATAATTTAATTCCGAATTACTTGAGCTTCCGGCACTCTACCACTACTATACTGAGACATACGCGTATGAGTGGTTTTTGCGAGCAAAGAAAACAACTGTCATAAACATTAATGATTTGTAAGGGGGGATAATTGCTTCGCTCTTAAACAAGCGCCCTTTCTCTAACCATGTCAGGAAATTACGTTAAGTTGATAATCTGATTCCATTTAACTCGTTTAAATCAATCGTTTGTTTTGTTTGGGGATACTCTGTGCGTTCAAAGCACTGTACTTTAAGTGATTACTAATGGATTCTTATACCGGACTGGTGCAAACTAAGTGCGTACAGAAATAGTAGTAAATTATATCTCCGCTGAAAGTGCGCGAAGTTATGTACACCACTGAGTTAGAGGTAATAAAGTACATCCAGAATAAATATTTAATTTGTGTATTTTCACTGTACATATTTATGTGTTCAGGTTCCTAAATCACTTTAAAAGCACAGCAGTTATAAGCGAAACAAAATTCAGTTGTCTGATAGGCTACATGGGTGTTTTTTTTTTTTGAGAAATGTGCAATCTGCTATAAAACGGCCAGCGTAAGGATCACACAAGTTGCTTTATTTTAGGTTTTTTAAATCTGAAAATATGCTACATTACATATGTAACGTCAAGTTTACTGAGCAAGAGCCACACAAAACTGGTGCTGTTAATTTTAAAACTAAGACTTTTCTTGCTATGTCTCTGCCTCGCCTCGATTTTTTTTTTTGAAATACAGGATCCCAGAGTGTTAGAAGAGATGCAACGGCCTTTAGAAGCACAGTAGCTGAAATGAACACGTATCGTTTTAACATAGCTTATAACAATGCGTACATTGTTCGCACTAACAGCTGAAATAGCCGTTTTGATGTTAGAAACCCATCTGCTAAGACTGTGTTTATCTAGGGTTAGTATGTATTGAATAGATCATTTACTAATTTAAAAATATCATGCCGAATTCTATAGAAATGCTGGGGTCTGCGTGGGGTGCTTTCCTGGTATGTATATGTGGTTCTTTTTTTCCCTCCCTTTTTGACGACAGCCATTCGCCAGGGTAGTGTTCAGTAGCAGGGACCTCGCCGGTCCTCGCCCAGAGGCAGAAGGGGAGTCCACATCTTGAAACAATCATGACCCGAGGACGGGCACGTCCCCTTGGCTTCTCGGGTTAAAGGAGGAGGCGGGGTGCAATATGGTAGAGACATTACAGTAACCCGAGAGCCGTTAATCATATACCCCAGTTGCTATTGCATTAGAATTGATTAAGAGACCAGACCGGCTTGCGCGGTAATGGTCAGGAGCCGAGAACATCGTTTTCTTCGACAAGTTACAGCGGGACTGTCTTTTGGCGTTACGCTTTTTTTTATTGAAAAATGCCCGTCAAGTGATTTTCTTTGATATAGGCCTAACAGCGTTACAAAACAACGTGGATCATTTCGTTACCTTTCTATAAACACGACTATATATTTATTTCGAACAGCTCTTGTCTATGTAGTGTACAAGGCCTGAATGTTGTCGGATATTTCTACTTTGCCAGAATTAAGAAAAAAAAATCCTGATGCGATAAATTCCTACTCGCACTCTCACGTAAATATTTTTATAATTAGTTAATTGTGACGTCAGTGTGAAGCGCGCTGCATAAATCTGTTTAACCGCCTGGATTCGAAATTCGAGTAGCAAACTGTAAGTGATAGTTATTATCGTTAAAAGTAAAACTTGTCTAATTAATGACAGCCTTAATTGTTTGGTGTGATGATTAAATTCAACGAAGCAGTCACAGTCTATTAAAACTAATTGGAGAGACAGGCCTGTAAGCAAGCTGAAATAACAGTTAATACTGAAAGTACAGCCTGCTGTAAGTAAATAACAATTATGACAAATGCCTGTTTGTATTCGGGTTTGCTTTATCCATAGAATAATTACAAAAACAAATTGCTTAGTATTCCCATGAGTGTTTTAGAGTTCCAAAGAGTATTGTATTTTCTTTATCCGCTATAATTAAAACAAAAACCACTGATTCATTTTTGTAAAGAGAAATATATTACAGACGTCAGTCATTTTCTCGCACCCGAACTCTTTCATTAAAAGTAAAATGTAGCCTATATCTAATTCAGTAAAGCACATCTGGATTGCTGTTATGGAAGGCGTGAATTTATCGTACTATCAACGACAGACTAAATAGATTCGCTCCCAGGATCCCCCTCAATTCCCCGTCCCCCGGAGACATCGACAGTTTGTTTTTACAGGTGTCTGGGACGACCGCGGACGCTAATTAAGGCTTCGCTTTATTCCTAACTAATGACGAAGTAAGCAAGCAAAGCATGCATCTAACCAAACGCAAATTTCTTCTTTATTTCAAAATAAACACAAACAAAAAAGTACGTCTTCAAAACCGCCATTGGTTTTAAGAGGCTTTGGAAATAAAACGATTAAGAACCACCGCAGTCCGGGTGAGTGGCTGTCTGCATTGCGTCGCCGCGGTGTCACGTTGCAGATCTCGGTGAAGATAGAGAAATGTGATCTATTCTTTAAAACAGCGACTGCGTGGACTGCAAAGAGCTCACAGAACACCGAATTCATTTACTAATGGATCGGTTTTATGTTTCACTGTATTGAGAAAGAAAATAGAAGGGAGAAATCAGTTTTTTTTTTCGTTTTATACATAGTGGAACAGACTGGCGGCATATTACTCAAGGAAATCAATAATTCCGAATAAATTTTATTCTAATATATTATTAGTAAATAGAAGAAGCACGTTATAGTTTTGCCTTAATGCTTTTAAGCAAGAAAGCGTAATAAAATGTACTCCACATAGATTGTTTGAACTTCTTCCAAGACTGACTTTTGTGTTTTTCCATAATTATAAAAAAAGAAGCTGAACTGTGATAAAGTATATTGTGCTCGTAAAAGTAACATGTTCACTGTTAAAACCTGAGATCAAACGCTCTTACTACAAATAAATACCCTTTTACTAACATCAGGACTGAACCACAAGAAGTGATTTCATTAATTAATTAACTCATAAACACACTGGGGGGTAATTATCTCGCTGTCCGAAGATTTGATGTTCTACTCCCAAATTTTGAACGAAAGGCTCATTTCCGTTATAGTGTCGCATCTTTAAAATCGGAAGAATACAAATCAACATTCCTCCAGCACGTGACACCCAATTGCCCTTCATCCTTATTTCACGCGGGACAGTAACCTGGCAGCAGCTTCTAGATTAAAGCAGTTTGATCGGAACTACGATGACGATTATTACCTCTTGATTAAACATTATTAACTTTGCGTTTGAATTCTTTGAGCGTCACTATTAAGTCCATAATGACCCGACTTGTTTGATTATGCGGTTTGACGCGTGTTTGTTCGAAATCCAGAGATTTAGCGTTCGAATTAACATATCCAAGGTGTGTCTTAACAAAGACGCTATTACGTCGGCGTGTCGTGCTATCAGCTCTGCATCTGGCAGCTAATCCCTGATGATGGAAGAACTGATTGTTCTAAATCGGGGGCCTTAACCGTGTCCCGCGGGGATCAGTGAAAAATTACGAAAATTCTTACATTTTCCGTAAAAGATAGAAGCTGTTTATAATGAGTAAAACCAATCTACGACCCTTCAGATGTCCAGTGGCGTTAATACACACTGTACAGTATAAAGTACGTGACAAGGTAAGAGCCTTTAGCAAGGAATTGTATGGTAAAATGTGCTGTATTACTATTGACAATAATTTAGGCAGGATAGTAATATTCAGTAATATCTTAATATTCAATAATATATTAACTTGCAATAACTTACATCGTTCGATTATCGATGCATTAATAATTCACGGGAATAAGTGGGGTAATTAAATATAAGCTCACCAAAATTAGTGGGCATGGGTGTAGATCGCAATGGAAATGGCTTTTAAGGTCTAATAATTGATTAGTGTGGATGTGCCCCTTCTCCCTCAGGTAACGCTGTAGAAGGGGCTCCGGTTTCAGCCCTGACGTCCTCCAGGGAGGAAACGGAGTTGCAAACTTTGTTCTGCTCTACTGCCAGGGTATAGGGCGGACTGGCAGCCAATCAGCGTGGCGCGCAGCGCTCTTTAAGCCTGACATAACTTGAACAGGAACAAATTGTCCCGACAATCAACATCCAAAAGTCCGTTGCGCGTTTGAGGTGGATATCGCCGACCCGGATTGTATGAAGCCGTACAATAATAAAAACACCGATTCAAAACCTAACGGGCGTTCGGTCAGCTCTTAAAAATAAGTAACGGGGATATCGCGTATAGTACTCGGAATAAAAGCCAGCCTCCAGACAGTATGTCAATGTTGCCTTCCTTCGGGTTTACCCAGGAGCAAGTGGCTTGCGTGTGTGAAGTGCTGCAACAAGGGGGGAACCTAGAAAGACTGGGCCGTTTCCTCTGGTCTCTCCCCGCCTGCGACCACCTCCACAAGAATGAGAGCGTCCTCAAAGCCAAAGCTGTGGTGGCCTTCCATCGGGGGAACTTCAGGGAGCTCTACAAGATCCTGGAGAGCCACCAGTTCTCCCCGCACAACCACCCCAAGCTGCAGCAACTGTGGCTGAAAGCGCACTACGTGGAAGCGGAGAAGCTGAGGGGCAGACCGCTGGGCGCGGTGGGGAAGTACAGGGTCCGCAGAAAATTCCCGCTGCCCCGCACGATCTGGGACGGCGAGGAAACCAGTTACTGCTTTAAGGAGAAATCCAGGGGAGTCTTGCGGGAATGGTACACCCACAACCCCTATCCCTCCCCCCGGGAAAAAAGAGAGTTAGCCGAGGCCACGGGGCTTACGACCACGCAAGTCAGCAACTGGTTCAAAAACAGACGGCAGAGAGATCGAGCTGCTGAAGCCAAGGAAAGGTAGGCATTTATTTTTCATCATATCGGTAACCGATTCCAGCGCAGGGAATTAAGCAACAAATAAGTTGAATTAATTAGGACTTAATTCATTATATGGTTTATTTCTGAACGCGGGAGCTGGGTATCCCTATTTTTAATTGACGGAACTAACGTTTTTTTTTAGCAGAAGATGCTACCGGTCGATCTATAAAATCAGTCATTGCGAATCGGAACCATGCGTTACATGTGCTTTTCTTCATTCAGCTAATAGGACAGATCTGCGCTAAAATGAGATAGAAACGAACCACCGGGACTTTTCGAAATGTTCCTGTCGTTGTTTAGTCTTAGGTAGGAAAGCGAGAGATACCAATATATGAATTATTGACAGAGTTCTTTAATTCAAATTGTATTACGATTATTCTTATGTGTTAACAGCAAGCATCGAATATAGAATGAGAATTACACATCTAGTAGATGCTTGTTTATCCAGTTCAGAGTACATTATTTATTTTCAAGGAATAGTGCAATTCTTTAAACTAATACGTATTAATTTTCTCATGTAAGTTGTGAAGTAAAATGTATGCATTTTGTGCGTCGATAATGTGCAGAATAGTTAGATATTCTAATCTTTAGTTGAAATCGCATTTCGTCCGCAATAAATTTTTATAGTACCATGATGCGGAGTTTTGAAGTAAGGACCTATAGAAACGTTCCTACGATTGCAGCTGCCACCCGTTGACGTTTACTGGCTCATTATTTTACGTATTAAAACCGAGGCCTAACTTTTAAGAATTTTTAAGGTAACTCTTGAAGACATCGACATGCAAAAATAATCACAGAAAATTATAATCGCAATAAATTCATGAAACTGTAATGTGTGGTATTGAAAGCGTAGACGAATAGCTATCGGCACAGAGCACTTGCATAAAATAACCCTCCAGCACCATGTATACAATGTAGGTAAAACACTTCTATAGCCTATCCTGTCAGAAAATGCGCTTGAACTGAGACCCAGTGTCAAAATATAAGCCACGCTTAACAGCCTCAACGCAGATAGGAGTAAATAGCTGCATTTTACGTTGAGTGTTGCTGTTTTTCTGTATTTTCTTCAATAGAGAGAACAGTGAAAACAACAATTCCGGCAACAACAAACAGAATCAGCTCTCCCCTCTTGACGGCGGTAAGACTCTGATGTCCAGCTCGGAAGACGAGTTTTCACCGCCGCAAAGCCCGGACCAGAACTCCGTGCTTCTCCTTCAAGGAAACATGAACCACACCGGCGGTGCGTCTTACTCTCTTGCCGGCCTCGGCGCTGCGCAGACGGTACACGGCATCCAAGGACACCCGCACCAGCTCCAAGACTCCTTGCTGGGACCGCTAACCTCAAGTCTGGTGGATCTCGGTTCCTAAACGTTTGAGATTTTATATTATTTTTGCTTTTGTTTTTATATATATATATACGAAAGAGAAAGAAAGCAAAAGACTCAAATCCGACACTTTTAATGTATATATATAAATATATAAATATTAAATATTAAAATTTTAACTACCCAAATTTTCTGATGTGATATGACACGCAGTGATGCTTAACAGGACTGACTTTTGTCAAGTCGTTAAATTCGTGAGTGGGCTAAAGACAGGCGCAGTTTTGATGGATGCCCTGTTTCTGACGTACATTTTGACCATAACTAAGCACTCGAAGCCCCCTTTAAAAGACAATCCTGAAAGGTTTTATTACCCCCAACACCTTAGGTGGACTTACCTTTCATTTGCTTAATTTATGGATTTTTTTCCTGAAGAATTCTTAATACTTAGTTTACACGTATACATCTTGCAATGGAACCTCCCTAAGGCGTTGGGTCGAAACCCCCCCCCCCCCCCCAAAAGCAAGTTCAAGTTCTGATCGGAAGAATCGTGTTGCGGTTTCGGCTAGTGTCCAATAAACATGACGAAAGTCGAGAGGATGTTTCGTGTGAGTTATTTGTACGTCTAAGCGAATGCAGACCGAAAACTTCACAGAAAGGGGTGTGATTGACATGTAGAGTCACATGAAAAGCATTCGAGCGCCGTGTCTCCGATCAGATTTAAAATAGTTAAGTGAAAAATTAGAATATCTAAAGATTCAGCCTCACAAACGATTAAAAGAATCCGTCGTACCACTAACATCTCAAACGTTTTACTTTTTTTTTCTAAAACAAATTTTATAAAAATCCATTCCCCTCGTTTACCATCACTTTTGTAGGCTACTGAAAAACATACTGAAATAAGAAAATTCCAAGATTTCGGGAAGACAAATAATATTCCTTTTTCCCATTTCTGATTCTCTGGGCAATTTTGCCGTAAGGCCTCCATGTCATCGTAACATACAAGTCCAGCTGTCTAACTCTTACGAATCGTGACTATAAAGACATTGGGTTCCTTAATTCCGCTAAATAATAATAATAATAAACAAGATCAGCAATGTAGAAGAAGATCGGTATGCTTTGCAGTTTCTGACGCGTTTTGCCCTGGGAGGTGTATGCTGAGACGGGATGGTGTTCGCGGCCCATTGTGAGCGCTGGGGATCATTACGTCTGCGTTGCCGTGTTTACTTTGTGCTCTTTCAGTGTTTGTTCTGTCGGTTCTGGGCCACGGAAAAACGACACCATCTGCGGCAGGCGCGCTCACGTGAGATCTTTCCACCAGAGACCGTAAACATACTCGGGCCATACACTCATATACACTCAATTACTAAGAAGTACCTAAGAAGCATATGCCGCTAGTAGTTAGTGCGTGTTAATCACTACATTTACGCGCAGTTAGCCGGTAGTGTCTAATTGTCAGCAATTTCAGTTTAGATTTTTACGAACGGTGTTGCGGTGTGCTAACGAACAAAATCTAAATAATGGTTTTTGGACCCTGCAATACACAAATGTAAATATTTAACGCCAAACTCCTGTTGTTTGGGCGTCAAAGATAGTCATTGCGGTAAAATCAGTTTCATCTGTTATTTAGAATAAATGTATTAATTTACTTCATGAAAGTATTTTGTATTAGATTATATACTATAGGCTATTCAATCTGTTTTTTGTCTTGAAATATACCAGACACTATTAGTTTTGCAGGATCGTTTTTGGGATTTGTAGCAAAGCATTTGCTATATTGTAAAACAGTAATGGCTGTAATAACCGTAATGCTGCAAAAATCTTTAAAAAAACAAAAACAAAATAAGTACAATAACTCAGCGGTTTAAATTATAAACATGTACAATAAAGAATCAGTGTATTTATAACGAATACATTTACTGTACAATATTTCTATTATTGTGAATCCTCGTGAAATACAATATAGTATATATGCGCAGCATTTAAAATAAAATTTATGAGGTGAAGCCATGCAAACAAAAACGAAATGTTATCACTTAGTAGTCGCGGCCTAGACAAATAATTTGTAAGTAAATGTCGTATTCCTTCACAGTAGCCCTGCAGTATTTGTATTCCAGGAACGACCTCCGAGCCGCCCCTCCCCCTCACGTCAGGCTAAATTGTCTCGAGCAGGGCGCATAGTGGATTTCCTGCGCATAATCTGAACCAGTTGCTGCCCGCATTAAAACCTGATTGCGGGGACTATAAAGCTCATACCGGCGTATACCTAGTAACCTCCGAGCTGTCTTTAACCTCGGGGTGGGAAGGGGGGGGGGTTATGCCTTACAAAATGTTATCAGTTGTAAGGCTCCAAAAGCGCCGGCCTAAAAAATAAGCTGCACCTACCGAGTTCTTATTTTCCTAGATTGAGTTGTCCGTCCCAGTGTCAGGAACTGACGGCATTTTATCGAGGTATATTTTATGGGTCGAAAACGGGGTGATGCGTCCTCCTTTCACACGCCATGAAGGAAAGTATAGCTTAATTTGACTTTGTGGTCGCGTACCAGCTGTCACTTTGATTTGTACTGGTATTTTTTTAACATAGAAGGATAGGCAACAAACATTTTTATTAAAAGTTTCACACATAGATAAAGGATTATATTTTGGGTACATTTGAATGAGTATGCCCTATTATTTAGGTATGTAGGCCTATGTAAAATATTAACAAAAAACCGGACAGCTGTCCTATAATTATATATATTATATATATATATTTTCATAAAAACTGAATGTTTTTCTAAAAAGGATTATATTTTCAAACAAAAAAAATCTTCCCACGGCGACGGAAAGGCATAAAGCGTGTTCTCCAGTTCAGAGGACTGTTTTAAACGACTTTGATCATATCTTAATGTAGAAATACAAATAAAAAATGTAATGTATATATGTCCGCTGTTTATTCGGACTGTCATATCATCCGCAACACCAGCTTAATATTTCTTTTTTATTTAAAAGAATCGGTACTTTTTAAAACTCAGAGTTGTTGAAATTCCGTTGTCACAATTCGGATAACCCGCACTATAACTTAATTCTGCTCTGATGCAATTTATGTTTACAGTAAATTCTAATTAGTTTTCAACGACATTAAGAGCGTGGCTACTGTTTTATCCAGATGTACGGCATGAAAAAACATTTTTTATCAGAACACCTCCTTCGTTATTTCTTAGTTTACAAAAAAAAATGTATTTACCACTGCGCCTTCTTCTTTTTCACTTACGCAAATCGGACAGAGCAATAAATAAATAATAAAAAATACGCATAAATTAAAATAATAATAATTATTATCATAATAATTAAAAAAATGAACTGACAAGGGTTTGGACGGCTCTCCAATCCAAACATTACTCAAGCCTATATAAGAACCACAAATTAATGATCTGATGGTCTGATTAAAATAAAAAACTGTAGGCCTACTTTAGGTTTGGATACATCTAAACCGCAACAATATACGCTTTTGAACAGTTCATATTTTCCCTGCACAGTAAATCATTTAATATATCGGGACTTCACTGAAATTTGTGTCTGTGTGTAGCATAAACTTAAGAGTAGTCGTGGGTCTTTATTCATTTCATACGTCCCATAGGGGGAAGTCCATTGCGCGCGGGGTGGGGGGGGGCTCAGCCAGACGATCCTTCCACGCAGCCTCGAGGCGCTTGAGAAAGCTCACGCAGAGCAGAGCGGCCGCCGAGAGGCCGGTAGCCAACATCTCAATCATGCGATTTTTTTTTTCCCGGTCTTTTCTGGCTCGGAGCTGCGAGACTAAATCAAAGAGACTGAAGAATAAACCAGACATAAACCCATGTGAGGTGTAAATGGAGGAAGGGGTGCTTTTAATGTGGCGGGAAGGTAGAGGGGGCTTAAGGGGTAATTTTAGTAATTAGTCAGGTGTGAGCAGGGGGCTGGGGAAGCCGGCCTGTGTTTCTCTGTAGACAATGGCTGTTGGGGAAGGCAACGGCAGGGCCTAGTAAGAGCTTAGCAGGTACCGCACCTGAGCATGGCCTCTCCCACCCCAGGCATGGAACCACCATGTGACACCAGCCCAGGAATCTGCAACCACAGGTTGAGTGGGGAGGTGGATATGGGGGCAGGAGGGAGAAGGTGGTGGTGGTGGG
>JAABNY020000025.1:14367797-14393901 GCA_015164015.2 Brevimyrus niger | reverse complement strand
GGGGGGGCGTACATGTAACTCAACACGCACCCCATAAACACTGACAGACGGGGCTGGGAACAGATCGACTTGACCCCAGGGTCAGGCAGCCAGGGCGTGTGTGCGTGTGTGTATGTGTGTGTGAGCGTCTGGGGGTGAGGGGGTGGGTGGAGGGGAGGCCGGCTAATGGACAACACATCTGCAAGGTTGATCTCTGACCCGCTGAGCCGCCCCGAGGCTCAGTACCTTGGCGTTCAGCTTCCATTATGGCCAAGCCAGGATCCAGCTACAAGGTTAGCGTGTCCCCCCTGCTCATCTCGAGCAAACTGTCCCACCTTACAGCCCGCTCAGGGCTCACGTGTGTTAGCGGTTGTTCCCCAGTCCTTCCTGAAAGAAAGATTATTCTCATTCTCTATACCCAGAGATCATTTTGTAAGACTACCCTGCACATGCAAATCAAACGATCTAATTTTTTTTTAAATTACTGTTACGGTTATCTTCTTGCTAAACTCTTTGTTTGTTCATGAAGAATTCCTCACAGGCCATGTTAAAATGAAGACCGTGGAAAAGAAAAAAAAAAAAAAAACAGATGACCTTTAACAAAATATTTACTTGTTTTAGGTTTACGAGTCCATGCGGAGAGGAGCTTCTGGCAATAGGTTTACATCTCCATCTAGTGGTCACAAGAGCGTCCTGCAATACAACATGGCTATCGGCGGAGTAAGCGCCCAACCATCAATAACAAAAGAGGCAGCTTATCAGATAAAACAGATTAATTACACGTGTAAAAAAAAAATCATCAAATGAAATATGATCATATGTAAACACTAAACACTTTGAAATCCCGAATCCTCCGATGTTCATGTTAAGTAGGCCTATGCTTTAACAAATAGCTGATAGCAGACCTTTGCGAAAGGCTCTTCACAGCAACATTAACACGGACTAAAAGACGGGCATTTATGTTTGAGGTGGTGTTCATTTCTCAGTGTTCTGAGGCATGCAGAGTAGAGGAGACCCAGGTTGATTGGCACAGGAACGATTTCCAAGGCAGGAGGATGGGGAGTCATAAAAATCCAACATTATGGGATGCAACAACATGAACCATATTCATCCATCTTGTCGAGGGACTGGAAGGGCCCGGAAGGCCTGCACACGGGTAAGGCAGCTATCAGTTTTTTTGGATATCAAAACAAAAAATTATGTCATAGACAAATGTCTAATTTTATATGTAACAGAATGAAATACTGAAATTACATTAATTGTACCTAAAAGATGTATTTTGTGAAGAGATTAGAAAACTTGCAATAAGTTATGCCGGCTTGGTGTCACGTACATAAAGAGCGCAGCTTTGCTTGAGTGGCAATATAATACATTTAATAATATTTTTGTGCAGTAATTAAAAACAAGTTGCTCATTTGGAGAAAGAATGTAATAAGATGACATTTAAAATGTTCTTTTTATTGTTTATTTTATTGATTTTATTGTTTTATGTTCTTATTGGTCTATTAGACAATGTATAAATGTATTAGATATTTTAAGTGTTTTGAGTGAGATTCAGAAATATTATTTCAGTGACGCTGTACATTTGATCTCATTTGAAATTAAAGTAAAAATTATGGTTATTTTTGTATAATGATGGATTTTTACCGAATTTATAGAATATTAATGCTGTGTCAACGAACCGCGCGCTGGGGCACAACATGTTTTTATTCTTGAATAAACTATTTACAGTAACTGTTTTCTGTTGTCTAATGTGTCTGGGTTTTAGCTGAGACCGTGAGGATTAAGTTGCAGGTAGCTATAGGTTATCATAGTGTATTACATGTCTGAGATACGCATAGCTGAATGAAAACTGCCAGCCAAACCGAGTCTCCCCTACTGTTTTACACCAGCAAACACGTTTAGCTCTGCAGTATATGTCAGCTCCAAGCCCCCGAAGACAGTGGCGTCCTGGGCACGGGCCATTCCGGAATGCATTTATCAGTTCCAGTCCAAATCAGGAAAAGGAAATGGAACTGGAGGTGGATTTTAAATCTCCCCGAAACTCGAATTCAATTCCAATTCTGTTCCACATCGTTTTTCCCAGTCCCCAATGCAGTTCCATTTCCTGATTTGGATTGTAATTGATAAATGCATCAGAGTCTTAAGTGATGAATATCGTTTCAACCCGCTTCATTTCCTGTGTTTCCGTTTAAATCTTTTAACTAGTAAATCCCAAGATAGCATTTACTTAAGCGATTCATTTCCTTTAACACTTTAATAATAACCGATTGAAATAAACGAGCGTCATAGGAATAGCGATTAATTACGTAAATTGACCTAGCGGGCGGCTGTTAACATAGAGATTAATCACGTACAATCTCCACCTAAGTTAGCACGTTATAGCCAGATTTATTTACGTGAAATATCAAGCTCAGTCGCGCCGGTAGTTTAGCGAATCGTTTTGCATTTGACTATAGTAGTGGTCCTTGTTAATATAAGGCCATAGTAACGATTAGCTCCTGGTGCCTGTAGCCACCCAGTGGTCACTAGGCGCCACTGCAATTTCATCTTCAAACTCAAAACAGTGCATCGGAGGGCCGCTGACCCAACGTCTCATCTTGAGGTGCCGTGATGTCTTCGTGTGCGCTCGGGAGAATTACCGAGAAAATTAAATGGCAATTAAGGCGGCTGACTCAATGCAGGTTTTAAGTTGTCGGGCAAATAAGAAAATGCCGCATTGCTGAATATGGCGCCAGTAATTATTAACTGGGCCTAGTGAAAATAGCACACACCTTTACAATTTTTATTTAATGCAAATTTAATTTAAATTTAAATAGCGTGTACTTTAATAATTTGCATACTTATTTTTCAAAATGAGAAAAATGAACATTAAACCTGTTCAGTAAGTGATGCAATAACATGACTTGAATCTTCCTTCTGTCTGAGAAAAAGACTATTCAGTTTGAAACATCGGAATGATGTTTAAAACATTTTTGCCCATAGGTCAGATGCAATCGACACTACGATCATCAAAACATTTACAGTTGATAGGGCAGGTGATTGCAGCTCTAATCTGACCATCTCTTTCGTTAAATTAAGGTTCTTTCATGTGTACGAACTCACTGAACATATCTAGCTTGTTGTGATGTTTGTTATATAGGTCTTCTGTTAGCCCATATGTTCTTTAGAATATCCACTCCAGGCTGAAATGACTGTTTATTCAAAGATTTCCGGAAAACAAACGTTGCTAGTTTTATTCTGCAGCAACTTTGGAGTGTTGCGATATTAGTTTTAGTCTATCTTGATAGCTTTCCGGAATTCACTGTGAAGTACTTTAAGAGCCGCTTATCTCCCGTTTGTTTTTCCTTCTTAAGGTCAGTGGGTATATTCTGAGGGTCATTTCATGGAAGCTGGATGGCCTTGTTGTTGTACATAAATAGTTCCATCTATTGTATAATCTTTTGTAGTACTTTGCGTTTATTATTGTTACTCTTTGCAATTTTAACTGAGCTTGTGTGTCATTTAGCACTGAAATATAGCCCTGTTTGATTCTGTGAGCTGTCTAAAGCACAGGGGAAAAGGTGATGGTCGCTGGGAGAATGTCTTATCTGTGACAAGATTGTTAGATTTGCAGAAGCTTTTTATTTGTTCTCCTGCTTTGACTGTATTTCCAAGTCCGCACTGTCTAACTGTATTTTCCTTCTCTCTGCTTTTTATTTTAACATTCCAGTCCCTTTGAAATCCTTGTTTGTGCCCTCTCCATTGCAGCCTGAACCTGGTCATCAAATGGTTCTCTCTCTTTTTCTTTCACAACAGATTTTGGGAAATAAGCCTGCATGACTGTCATTGATGGGGAGAAATCAAATGTGCCCCTAACTGCATTGTAAAATGCCATTCCTGGCTATGAATGTCTGGCCATTACTTTGACCATTTCCTGAGTAGTAAATGGTGTGTTTGCCTGGCAGAGTGTACCAGTCGAATCCATTTAAATTTGTGGTAATCCATTTTCACCTCTGGGATAGCCTCTGCACCCCCAGTGACCCTGAACAGGATAAGCGGTTTCAGGAAATGGATGGATGGATTTGCACCTTTATCGAGTTGTTTCTTTTTACTTTGTGTATTTTATGTTCGTAGGGTAATCCATGCCTCGCGGCCTTGGGCTTTCAGCAGGCGTGCAACAGCCTGTGATCCAACTGCATCACAAGCGCCAGCTGAACTCAATGTTTAATTCTGCATCCAGCAGACATACAGGTTGGGGAAATAATTAGACCAGTCCAGAATACTGATTTTTTTGCAGTTCTACTTCTGTGGCAGCCATTCTGTGCGCAATGTTTATTGAATTCCAGCACTAACGATGTTCTGACCGGGTCCATCTTAATGAGCTTCTGCTGATTCTTATCTAATAAGGAAAGGTTTGGGAACCACTGCTATGGCCCTGACAATCGCACCAATTGGACGTCACAAAGACATCACTAATGATACATTTTGCACATTGTATTGCATGATACATTGAATCAAGATGCATTATGTTACAGCCACTGACGACTGAGCCAGGTTCCCCGCCAGCAGAAGCTTACAGTGAGTTTTGTGTTGCTTTCCAGCTTGAGATCTCTTCGATGGCAATACACCGGGACATGGAGATACAGGAGACACTGTGAATGATGATAAACAGTCCTGCAGAGGGTGAAGCCCCATTGTGATGCGATGAGCGCTGATGTCATCGGCCAGAGTCTCAAGAAACGGACGATGATCGAGAAGAATAAGGAAAGCTTGTGCTGCGAATGCAAGGGCAGGATGCTTGAAACGGGCGCCTACAAGCCAGACTGAAGTCCCACGAATCAAGATAGATGCCCTTCGTCAAAACCAGAAGGACTGGACCCGATACTTGTCTCTTGGAAGTGGGCAGATACTTGTCTCTGGGAAGGATTAATGGCTCAAACAATGCGATTACTCAAGATTGTCCTGGGTGAATGCTTGCTTCTGTCTGCTCAGACCATGTTGATTATATTTATTTGCTCTTAAACGGGAATCACAAGGGGAAATAGTGAGCAGAAACTGTGAATAAATGTTACCAAAGCTCAAATCCCGGCCTGTTCCTTTAACTGTTACTGGGCTCATAAGGTCCCCCCCCCCCCCACAACCCGGCATCCGAATCATACCCTTGGAGTAACCGGAGAAGGACAGCTAAGCATTACCACCCCTGGGGGCCTAAACATAGACCTTGATTAAACTCTGAACCCCATGAACTTTCTCTCCCACTATTACTCCCAACAGTTTTACTAGCCTGTATACTTGCGCATTCATCTGAAGATGGATCAATGCTTTCTGTTATGCTGTTCTTGGCGGCCATCTTTTAAGACGCAATTCTGGTGCCGCATGGCAATTATCTAAACTGTTCTGATGAGAAATGTTAATCAATGTGCAGAGTCCTGCAAAAAAAAACAAGCCCAGTGACAAAACCTTAATGTGAACTTGGGACCTCAGCCAGTTTCTTAACTCAATTATTATACAGGCAAGAGCAATATTTTGACAGTGGTGCAAGTCTTTGTTCTTTTATGTTCTTCCGTCCGAGCAAGAAGGGCAGAGACCCCAATGTCAGATCTTTGTACTGATTTTAGTGCAACAAGGCCTTGAACAGGATGCTGGCTTGTATTGACAGGCATGCTGGGTAATTCAATGAGCACAATCTTCCTCACCACTTGTAAAGAAGAGATTTCAAGTCTTTGTCCCCGACACCTTGCAGCATGAAGTTATTGATCGTTGGAACACTTTACATTTATATTCTGGAAGTAGTCGTTCGTATAAAAGGTCTCCTTGGCAAAATTTTGGGCAACAGTAAAAGTTTGAGCGTCAGGTAGGATTCTGTGCCGCTTGGTAGCCCTGCGTCTGCGACTCGCTTGTGTTTTGGTCGGTCCATGCATGCTATCCCACGCGTTGTTACTGCGTCGAAGAGGAATAATTGAGCGGCGTGAGGTGTTCAGCATGCTAACGTGTCAGGAATGCTGCTGAACACAGGGCATTGGAAAGGAGTCCGGGAGACCGATTCCTAGAAGATTGGTGCCGAATACATTTGTTTTGTAATAAATCTACAGAACAGGGGGCAGCATGATTGTCAGCATGGCGCCTTGATAAATGCGGCAATCCTGCATTGGACAAGCAGGTATAGAGGATGGATGGATGGATGGATCAATAGAGAAGATAGCATATTTCAGCTTGATGAACTGTTGGCCAGATTTTTGTTTACTTCCAGCATCAGAATGTTAAGGGCCGTCTGTGAGTGTATGTTTGTGTGAATGTATGTGTGAGTGCGCAGGAGGGTGTGAGGCTCCATAGCTCAGTGGTTAGGCCTTGTGGTCCTTCAATTGTGGGCAGTGATGGTTTAACGGTTGGGAATAGGCACATGCCAAGTACCCCCCCCCTGCCACATATGAAGGAAAGGAAAAGGCATTTTGTTGTTGGTGTGTGTGTGTGCATGTGCCATGCAATGACTTGGCACCCTGTCCTGGGTTATTCCTTGCCTTGCGGCGGTAGGTCCTGGGATACCCTCCAGACTGTGTATAGGACAAGTGGGTTTGGAAAATGATTGAATGTATATATGGAGGAGGAGGACTGTGAGCTCAGAGATACTGTACTGCTCACTGTTTGGTGAGCAGACATGGATTGCTCCTTGAATGTTACTCTCTACTCTGTCCATCTTTGTACATCCATCCGTCCGTCCATCAATCCTTCCGAGGGGGGCCTGGGAATACAGGGTTAAAGCTGGGGGGGGGGGGGCAGGTCATGCTGCTGACTTCTGTCCTCCATACAGCATTTCTAACCTTATTTACCTTTTTCATATGTAGACAACAGGCGCATCACCATGCTGGAGGAACCCAAGAACATGGAGATGAGCAGGTGTCAGCCGGATATTTAACGTCTCACAGAGAAATTGTCCAGAGTGTAAAGCAAGTGTCAAGGTTTGGTCTGTAGCATATTTCATACAGTGTAACTGAAAACAGTGACATCACATCCTTTCCGTCCTCTTTCTGGTGTAATGACATGCTGACAGAGTTTTTATTAATTTTACGCCCATTGAAGGAGACGAATATCAGCTACACAGCCTTTGGAGGAGAAAACAACCGAATTAAGTAAAAGTGTTTTCCGCGGTTTTTCTCCATTTTTTTTTTTGTCACCGCATTTAGTTTTGGCCACGAGGTGGCAGCATACCAAAGCCTTCGCGCGGTTCATTAACCCCTGGTAGCTGCACCATTTCGTGACTGTATTACACAGTAGGTAAGAACACTGTGCTTCAAAGGACTTTAAATAACCTTTGTTAAGAGGGGCAAATTAAATTGTTACGAGCAATTTTGCATTAGTGTTAAACTTGGCGTTCAAGTTAATGGTGTCGGCCAGAGCAATAAAACTTCTGCATTGCAACTTTTATTGGTTAATTTACATGGCTGTTAAATGTAATAAACAAGCTTCCCTGCCGTGTTCATTCTGTGTTGCGAGCAAATATGATGTTTGTGGTAGAATTTGGGTATAAAATATTTATAAAACCACTAGTTTTATTTATGTGATTGGCATGTTTAGTTCTAAATTCATCTTGTTAAAGTCATTACCGAAGACTGACTGTCCCAAAGACCTGCGTTTGACTGCTCATATAAAAGAACCGGTCAGCTAACCCAGACAGAACCCCGCCTTCTGATTGCAAAGAAAATTAAGAAAAAATTTAAGAAAATGACGAACACGTTTTTCTCTTATCAGACTTAATAAAAATTTAAGCAGGCATCAATATGTCTTAAAAAAATTTGCATTTATAATAATAAAATGTGGTTTATATATGAGCGCCTATACTAGCTGCCACTAGGGGGAGGTGCTTCTTTCCACCTTCTTTTCTATAAAGAAGTGATAGCAGGGCAGTCTACTGGCCCCAGGCTGTGTATCTAGTGAAGCCGACTGGAACAAAGTCTCCTAGGTGGTACCAGCTGCTCTCATCAGGACTGTGAAACCCTATATCTTAGGGGGGGGGGGGGGAATTGGCCAGAGGAGTGGCCCAAAAAAGGTGAGAGGCTTGAATAAATAAGGGGCTGATTCAGAGCCCCCACTCAGCCGCGGCAACCTAACGCCCCCCCCCCCCTCACACTATACCTGCTCCACCAATCGCCCGCCTGATGATGGGCTTTAGGGATTACATACTCCGGAGAAATGCTCCAGGTCGGAAACTCCACCTGGGAAACATCTATGGCAATATCAGTCATATGGTGCCCCCCCCTTCCCCCCCAGTCTGCACTGGTGTATTAATTGTGTGTTCTGTAATGACATGATCGGGTTTTACATATTTAGAATTTTTGATGTTCATCTATCCATTCATTCATCCATCCATCCACTCACCCATCCATCATCCATCCATCCATTATCTGCCACTTATTTGGGGTTGGATCGTGGGGGCAGCAGTCTAAGCAGAGATGTCCAGGCCTCCCTCTAACCAGCCCCCGCCTCCATCTCCACCAGGGGATACCAAGGTGTTCCCAGGCCAGCCGAGAGATGTAGTCTCTCCAGTGTGTCCCGGATCTGCTGCGGGGTCTCCTCCCGATTGGACGAGCCAGAAACCCCTCACTACCCACAGCTCATGACCATAGATAATGGTTGGAACATAGATCGACTGGCTAATCGCTTTGCCTTCTGACTCAGCTCCTCCTTTACCGCAACACAACGGTACACCGTCCGCATTACTGCCGACTGCTCCTGGCTGTCCCGCACTCAGTTGCAAACCGAACAAGGACATCAACAGGACCACATCATCTGTATTGAGTAAAGATGTGACCCCTCTGCCTCTTGGCTACATCTAGAAATTCTGTCCATAAAGGTTATGAACAGAATTGGTGACAAAGGACAGCCCCAAACCCACCCGGGACGACTTATTAATGGCAATGTGAACCAAACTCTCACCCCAACAGTACCCCCCCGGGACACGATCATATGCCTTTTCCAATTCCACAAAACAGAGTCAGGCTGCTTGGGCAAAACTCCCATCAACCCTCCAGTGTCCTTGTAAAGGGATGGCCCAGTGTTCGGTGGCAAGGACAGAATCTGCACTGTTCCTCTCGGATCTGAGGTTCGACCAACATATGGAGCTTCCTCTTCCCAGGGAGGCTGAGGAGCATGATCCCCCTGAAGATGGAACACATCCTGGGATCCCCCTTCCCTGAGGATCGGGACCTCCACCCCAGTCTGCCAATCCAAGGGCACTGTCCCCAACCTGCACGCAACGCTGAACAGATGTGTCAGCCAAGACAGCCCAACAACACCAAGAGCTTTCAAGAACTCGGGGCCGACCTCATCCACCTCCAGAGCCTCACCACTGAAGACTTCTTTGACTGCTTCTCTGACCTCAGCCCTATAGATGGACAGGTCCTCCACAGAGTCTTCCAGCTCTACATCCTCCAAGGAAGGAGTATCAGAGGGATTCAGGAGATCCTCAAAATATTCTTTCCACTGCCTAAATATATCCCTATTTCAAGTTAGCAGGTCTCTATCCCTGCTATAAACAGCATGGGCAAAGCCCTGCATTCCCCCCTCCCCCTGTGAACCACCTGATGGTTTACTAGAATCACTTCAAGGCCGACCGAAAATTCCTCTCCATGGCCTCACCAAACTCCTCCCACACCCGAGCTGATGCTCCAGCAGCTGCCAAAGCCACATGGCCCTGGGCCTGCTGGTACCTGTCCGCTATCTAGTCGGTTCTCTATCTACCTCCTGCTCCAGCTCAGGCTCTCGTCCCACCCGAGATGCCAAGACCCAACTTCAGTCGCCTCCGACTGGCCCGTCAAGGCCACTGCCTCCGACTGCCACCCAATCCAACGTTGCACCCCACCCCATGGCTCCCCCTGCAGCTGGTGGGTCCACAGGAGGGTGAACCCATGTTGCTTCTTCGGACTCTGACTGGCCAGGTCCCACAGGTGGAGGTCTGGCCGCCAGGAGCTCACCTTCAAGCTCCCTCCTCATGCCTGACTCCAGGGACGAGGCCTTGGTCTCCCCAGTCCAGGTGGGATAAGAGATTCCTTTATGTTAATTGTTATGAGGATGTTCTGAATCGCTCTTAGGCTGCCCACTCACCTAGGGCCAATTTGCCTTGGGAGACCAACTGCCCCCCGACAACATAGCTCCTAGGACCATAGAGGCACACAAACCTTCCCACAGCAATTAGGGGGTGATTCATGGAGGGGATTTTTTTCGTATATCATTGCATATTTATCTTAAATGATGCCTAGCAGGAACTGCCTGGCTTGCCTGTCAACGGCTGGGTCTGAGGGATTGGTTAGCGGGGACATGGAGTATCCAATAGGCAGGCAGCATCGCAGTGTGCTGTCCATGGTACTGCAGTGTAGTTCAGGCCCTGATTGGCCAAAATCTGATGCGTCTGTGTGCGCCTGTGCGTGTGCCTATATGTGTGTGTGCCTGTTTGCGCGTGCCAGTATGTGTGTGTGTGTGTGTGTGTGTGTGTGTGAGAGAGAAAGAGGACAGACAGAGAGACCGACTGACTCTACCCTTATTGCATATGTGGTGACTTGAGCAGGACTGCTAACTGGTACATTACTGCTGAGTCCCAGGCTTTCAGTACAAATCCCAGCTGCTTAAATCTGTGGCGCTAAAGGCCTGGCAGAATTAACACCTGCGGGCTTATCGGGTAAAAGCTGAGCACGACTAAACCTTGCCGATAATGTTGCCTAGGTGTAGAGTGGCCTTTCATTTAGTAATTAATTAATCTGTATTTTCGATTCATTTTGGGTTGGAGGGAATGTGGAAGGGCCTTTCAGATTAACAAGCAGTACTTAGTTTGCACTGGAATGCATCTAACAATAGGTTAACTTTGATGAGAATTTGATCCTGTGTGCGAATTCGGTCCTCTGCGTGTGAATTTTGTCTTATGTGCGTAAATTTGGTCTTATGCGTGTGAATTTGGTCCTATATGTGTGAATTTGGACCTATATGTGTGAATTTAAACATGCTTAATAACTTTTTTTTTTTTATCCCACGCCCTTTTGAGATCCTCATAGCTTTAGTGAGATATTTGTAAATAAACATTTCAGCCTTGATCTAAGTGCACTTCTGCAGCCTTGTCACAAGACTGGACTTTTGGGTCAGCAAGGCAACCTGCTGGATTTAAGTTAGTCTGGGTTAAATGTAAGTGAACACAATGTAGTCTGTTTAAATAGGGGTACCTTAAATCCGACAAGTTATGTACCTAACCAACAGATCTCGCAGCATGATACAAGTCTCTGCTGTCTCTGGCAGTCTGAGAACATTAAATGTTACTTATGGATGGTGGATGGTGAACAAGCCATCTTCATCGACAGTTTCGAAGAAAAAAATATGTTTTTGTTAAGAAGAAAGTGCCGGATGTTGCCACCAGAGGCCACTCTTAGTTTTCAGATTCTGCTCTCTTTTCCGTCGAATGACGGTTTAATTTACCGTTAATTAGACAATCTAACCTAGTTATTTAGAAAATTTGTAACGTAAAGCTATGTGGTCAAAAACACATCGTAACATGAACACTGATTTCATCTGCTGGACAGCAAAATTGAGCAACGGAAATTGATGGCGAATCGCGATCGGAAACGACAGACCTTCCTTACAGAGAGGTCGAAAAAAACATTTTTCAGATTTGTCGTCATGATAGACTATAGTAATGTTAATATTCGTGATCGGGTATGCTAAATTTGTTTTCATTTTAATTATGCGTTAATTTCCATAGCGTAAAAAACTTAACAAAGTTGCATTGATGGTCTGTTTTACAGTTCATTTCGCTTTTCAGTTTAAAATACCACATATATGTATGTTAACACAGTTCATTTTATTTAATTCGCATTAAATGTAATTGCTTAGAACACAAAGCCGTATTATAAAAAATAAAGGTCAGTCGGCTTCTTTATTAAAAATCCATTTCAGCAGAGAAAAAAAACTTCTCCATTCAGTCTAAAATAAATAGAAAGACTAAATAGGAACGGCTCAAGAATGGGTTTGCACCAAGCCAGACCTGGGCCCAAACTTGTCCTGTTCTCTGTTGAGTAAGCCGACGTGATTAGTGGCTTGTTATACAGCACTAAACCTTCCTGAGCAATTTCCACAAGAGACTAACCTTTTCATACACTGACAGCAGACAAAAGCGGTATCCAGAAGGTCGCCCACTTTCATTTAATTAGAAAATGTAGTGTTGGAATCCGGCGATTCTTGGTGCACTTCTTACGTAATATAGCAGAGAATGTGCTTGGAAAACTTTAAATTAAGAGTGCTAATCAAGGTCCCAAAATTCTGTGACTGTAATTATCATTTTAATATTTATGCTACGATTTTCTTCTTTCTGATGAAGCTATAGATTCCGGCCAATTACCAGCGTCTAGGCTGAAAAGAGATGATGTATCGTGCGCTTATCGCGCGGTCGCCGTACGTCATTCCTAGTCCATCCTCCGAACGCGGAGTCGCGCAGCATGCAGGTGAACAATCGGCTGGTTCAGTTTACGAAATGTCCCGTGAAAACCTAACATGACAGGCCTTTTGGTGCGAGGCGGGGAGCGACTAATGTTCCGGTCCAATGCAGCTTTTGTTGTGGGGAGACGGGATAGTTTACAGTTATGGTAGGGAGCGGGAGGGGGCGCGTCCCGTTCGAGGTGACAGTAAGGAGGCGCCCCTTGAGAGCGCCCCTAATTAATGAGGCGGAGACCGTGACTCTTAAACACTTCTAAGCCCCCCCCCCTTTTAGTAGGCGCACTCATTTTATTCATTCCTAAGGGAAAATCCTACATTGTTTAAGATGAATGGACCACTTGAGGACAGGTTTAAGAAGAGGTAAAACCGTATGGGAGAGTGTGTGTGTTGGGTGCGTAGAGGTACTGTGCTTGAAAATGTGGGTAAACAAGCACAAAAAAATTCACCCTTAATTGTCAGCAGCAGCAACGAGGACAATGGCACTTTAAAAACGCTGTTTTCTAATATAATGCCATATTGTTGTAGAGCGGGCAATCGCCATGCGGTCCAAGATTCGCGCGTGCCATCGCCACCTGGCACCTCGGAACGGTTCGGCCTTTTTCGCCAAACAGGACCCACATTTTTTCTTTCTTTTACAAAGACTATGAAAGTGGCCAATCAATGTAAGGAAATGCTATAAAAACCCGCATTCTGTGTGATGTAGTGGAAATTCTGCGTTTTAAAAGGTCTGCACGTTAATATGAAGTATATTAAAAAGGCATTTTTTCTCAATGCGTTGGAATGTGCAAAATGCTATATTTACGCCATGCAAGAAACCGCATTTCATGAATAGTATTTAAACGCATAAACAGTAGTAAGCTACCGTAAGATTGATATTTAAAAGGGGAGTAAGTGGGATCGAATTGGTGGGTTTGCTACCTAAAAATTACGGTATCTGAATTTCTCGCCTATAGCAAAACAGGCAGTCGAACAGTTGTCACACTCCAGTCTATCGCGTGATTAATTGAATGCCGACATTAATTGATGATAAAATGAGTGTTTAGTTGATACGATAATATAGCCTCCATCCTTCTCCGACCCCAAACACAATCACTTTAATTCCAAACGCTAAACGGTTTAGTTACCGTGGTTCAGGCAGTCAGCTTCAACAGCGAACTCTTTCTTTGACTGGGAAGGCGGCGGGGGGTGCGGAGGGACTTCTTGGCTGCGTCTTACAAAATAGAGATGGGGGGGGGGGGTCCCCTCCTTTTTGTTAGAACCGGGACTCGAGACCACATCATTAGCACTGATTACTGCTGACCAGTTTGACAACCTTACTGACTGGTAAAAAGACTTTTTCATGTATCCCTGCCGGGCTGCTCCCGTTCTCAATAGAAACGGAAATATTCTGCCATTTTGTCCTCTTGTTGAATGGAACCCAAAGCCCTTTGCCGTGCTCACCAGTTTCCTTATCCTTTTTCTCTAAAACAGTATTTGGCTCTTATATTGTTTCCATTGAAAAGGGTTCTACAAAATACAACGCGTTCCTTTTTTTCTGGCGACAGTAATTAATAACAAATAGTTCCCAGGTGTGCGCCAGGATTCACGTGAGACATGACCACAAAGCCGCTTCGTTTTTATTTTGCATTTCTCCTGTTCGTTTCTTCCGGCTAATAGGCCTGTTGAAAATGTTGTTTGAACTGCGTTTTGTCTAACATTTTCCCATACGAAACAATAATTAATTGATGCATAATGGAGACGTCACTTTTATGTTGCTTATTCATAACGTTAAACCACGACAAGCTGTGACTTTTTCGGTTACAATCACTAATGTAGCCTATTAGGCTTCTGTTGTTCTACGCCCCGACCTTGCTCCTTGGCTCACGCGAAAAGGGCAGACCTCCATTCAGAGAGCCAGCTTCACGCAGACTATATTGATAACGAGACTAAGCGTCTTGCGCCTTATCTTTTTTTTTTGTTTGCCTGCCCACTGTTACTACAAAATTATGAAAGAAGAAAACGGTTAACTTAAATGTACATTTTACGTTACAGTGGCAAAATGCGATGTGATGTTGGTTAGTTTTTTTTTTCTTTTTTACAAAAAAGTTACTTTAATTAGGCTTACTGGGCACTAGGTTCTAAACAATGTTTTCATGCAAAAATTTAAATTGCACGCTAGACTGGTTTTACCTAATATTTGAAAACAATCCGATTATATTTCAATGTGAAGTGAAGTTATTGTAAATAGCCATGCAAGTTTGCTGAAGGGGAAAAATATATAGTCTAAAGGCCTGTTACGCGTATAAAACAGAATTTATGAAACAATTGTAAGTTATTTTTTACACGGACTAATGATTTGACGATGTGTTTAGAAATGGAATAGTCAATCAATCGGATTCAGTATAGAAAGGTGGAATACCGTTATAAACGAAGGCCGCGCTCCTGAATCCGATACAGCGTAGGTTTATCGACTGTACATGGTGTCAAGCGTTGCTAAATAGCTCCTTCTGTTGTCTATATATATATAGCTGTTTGTTGTCATATTGCGTTAGGGCTATATTAAACTGTGCGGGACAAGTCAAACGAAAATGTGACACATATAAACAAATGTATCACATTAGTACGACATTTTTCCTCTTTAATCAAAATATAGCTATGGTAGGCCTCTTAATGGAACGGGGAATGAAACGGAGCACATAAAAAAAAAAATGTAAAATTGTATAAATACAAATTCTGCTCGTGCGTCACATAAATTCAGTGCAAATCTACACGCCATATCGTATAAAGATAATCTTCGTATTCACGACACTAGACATCGTCTGGTACCTCTAGAACCGCACATTCCATCTCAGCGCTCGCCATTATTTCGTGTATCACCATTAAAAAAAATCACCCTGACATTTTATGATTATGATCAACAAATATTTTATTCATTTAAGTTATTACGTGTTTTTTTTTTTTTTTAACTTTAACATATGTCCACCGCTTGGCGCACATGCTCTAATGTTCACCTGTGCACAAGGTAAATATTAAAAACATCAAGCAAATTAATACCAAATTCTAACAGCCGATCATTTAAATAAGTAAATAAACATTATTTATAAAACTTTAAAAGTAAAGTAAAAATATCACAGTCTTTTTCAACATGAAATACGCACAAAAAAATATGGGGGCAGGTGCTCAAAACGTTTCCTTTTTTTTTTAAACCTATCTTGAGGCGTTAATCATTTTCTTCCAAAAGGGAATTGGGACCATCTTAAATATTGTCCTCTTCGGCTTTTGTTTGTTTGTTTTTTGTTTGTTTTTTTTTTTTAATCTTGAAATTTTGTTTCGTCCGTCATCCGTTAAAATAATCAGGAGAAAAAAATATGAGGCATTCCCTCATACTCCTCGCGATTTGGTAGCCTTAAAATTCTATACATCTGAAAGCAGGCACTGTTTTTGAAATGTTTTGTTAGATTGTCTGTCTTGATTTTCCCCCCTCTTTCTGCTCAGTTTTACTACGAAAGCTTCCTTCAGGCGCTGTTAGATGTCACATTCGCTGTCGCTGGAAGTGATGGAGATGGCTGAGGCGGCGGCTTTGCTGGACAGACTAGCTTCCGGGCTGGATGCGGCGCCGAGTCGATCCACTGCGCCGTCGTCCTCTGCTAGAGATCGAACCGAACCTTGGGACAGAACCTGCTGTTGTAGTCTGGGTAAAATACGGGGAAAACAGAGGTCCGTCATCTTCCAGTTATAACGGAACACGAAAAATGGGTTAAAACTAGGCTATGTAACGGTATTACTCTTATTTAATATAGAAGGCAAACGAATCCTCAGTGCAGACAGGAGCACGAGTGCTTGCTCGTGCACTCTTGAAATGGGCAAAGGTGTACCCCTCCTATAGAAAGTTTAAACACATTTAATCACTTCACGATTAGTCACTTGCAGACACCAGGGAAAATGCGTGATCCGAGTCGAGAAAAAAAAATCTGTAAATGAGCAGAAATTAGTTAAAATGGAACTTAGTGCCACGCTGAACCGCGAATCGTCCACTCGCTCGTGATTAATCGACGATACCGTCGGACTGTACCCAATTAAATTGACTTATCTACACGAAAGTGATCAGAATTGCCACTTTCATTCAAAAATTAGATTTTACGCGAACAGTCTGCAAAACAAGAATAAGCTCATGAGAATTTCCTTAATCCGTATGTACGTGTTCAAATCTTGACAGATTAGTATTACTGTAACATATTATACCTGTCATATTATTTTTGCTTGTTTTTTTAATATTTTGAAATAATGTTATGAGTTGGGCCTACAAAGTGACATGTAAAGTACAATGAAAATATTTTAAGAGAAGTTGATAATTTAATAAATATTTTTTTAGACAAATGACTACTAAATATAAACTATATGGATTATATAAGTGTGGGTCTGTTTATTATATTATTGAATCTTTTTTAATGAACCGTACCTTGTTAATCCGAATGCGCTGCATTGAGCACCGCGACAGCCGCACAATTATGTTTAAAACATGATTTAATTCGGATTCACTGCAGACAACCACAGAAACCTTGAAAGGCTGGGACCGTTACTATAAATAGAAAGGAACGAACAATCACATAAAGTTACATTTGAGGAAAAGGTAGAAATATAAGGTTAGCGGGGAGATGAAAGGTATACCTGTTTTTGGCTGCAGCAGCTCGGTCCCTTTGTCTGCGGTTTTTGAACCAGTTTCCCACTTGTGTGGGTGTAAGTCCCGTAGCCTGCGCAAGCTCCCTCTTTTTGCTAGGGTTTGGATAAGGGTCTTGTAGGTACCACTCTCTAAGCAAATGTCGGGTCCTCTCCTTGAAGCAGTGCGTCTTTTGCTCCCCGTCCCAAATCGTTCTGGGTAGAGGGAACTTCTTCCTCACCCTATATTTGTCCACCGGTCCGAGCGGGCGGCCCCTCAGCTTCTCAGCCTCCTGGTAATGCGCCTCCAGCCACAGGGCCTGTAATTTGGAGTGGGACTCTTTGGTGAACTTGTGGTTTTCCAGGATGTGGTAGAGCTCTCGGAAATTCCCGGTGTGGAAGGCCACGATGGCCCGCGCTCTGAGCACCGACTCATTCTTGTTGAGGACCTCGCAGGCTGCGGGAGCGACTGGTAGAGACCAGAGGAAGCGGCCGAGACGCTCGATGTCTCCGCTTTCCTCTAAAGTCTCGCAAACCCCCGCTACTTGCTGGGGGCTAAAATTCAAGATGGGTAGCTGAAACATGGAGGCTTCTTCTTTCCCCTCTTCCTCTCTCACTCATACACTCTCTCACTCGCGTACCCCCGTCTCTTCCCTTCGGATCCAGACAAAAACAACCTCAAAGTTAGCAGACCAACCGTTAAAAACACCGAGGAACGATGCCCTCTGGCTGACTATGGCAGCCTCGGTAGGTGAACTTGGTGGGTTGAAAGTACGAGAGCATACAACTAGGGCGAGATGTTTTTTGAGGGGGAAAAAAGACATTCAGCCCTCTGCCGATTTTCTATTGGACTTGGCAGATTGGTTGCGTGGTTGCCATGGATGCCTGTCAATCACTGTCAAGTTTTCCAATCACGCGTAAAGGAGTGCGGACAGATCACAGCACCTCCCAGAGCTCGGCTGCGCCTTTTAAAGATGTAAACATTGTGACCTTTGCTTTTTTGTCCTAAGATATTTAATTGCCACCCATATTTGTGTACATCTGCTCCTTTGCACCACGCTGTTACATACGCGAAACCTTAAATTCCGTTAAAATCCAACGAACAAAAAAAAATGTTTTTTTCCGTATTAGAACGAAATGTTAGCTCACACATCTACTGACACATTTTTTCAGCTCATCTTACGAAAATCTTTCTTCTACATATCAGAAAACGTCGCCGAAAGCGCAACGGTAGCTGCGTCACGTAAAATATGTGCGATAAGTGTTTGTTAGATGCGACGGTGAAAACCTTTCGTGAAATGAGCCTTGTAATATTTATATTTTTATAATCGACCCATAAAAATAAAATTGGAAATGGATTATAAGTGACAGAAAAATCCGACGTAGTACGCGAATTCATTGACTCACGAACCTTTTACACACTTAGCTTACGAGAATCATGCGCGAATCCGACTACTTTCACTGAGATTCAGGCTCTGAACAAAATATACATGTTGTATATATACGGTGCGCACGGCACAGCAAATGCTGCGTTTCTCTAAGGGATGCTGAATAATACCTGATGAAACGTAGCTAAATGATAACTCGATTTAACCTCATTCTAATTTCCAAAACGGCTTACGGGAATCATGTATTTTATCGGCACCCCATTCTTGTTACCCAGCGGTGATTGTAAATTTAGTAAATGTTTTATTATACGTGTAAGCGTTGTGCGCGGTTTTCCTACGGAAACCTTTCTGTTTTAGTATCAGACACACTCCGCTCTGCGCGCTGGTCGCTGTGGTGAATAAGAAGGCAGATAGATAGCGCAGATGTTTTGAACTGTCGGGTCAGATTATTTCATAGCTGCGCACGGTGGAGAAGTTCATTCTGACGGAAAACCCCGATATTACTTTCACAGTTCAATTGAGTCCCCTTCGGGCTCTCTTACATGATTTATGGGATCCAGTGGCTCGGGATATGGAACTTGCTTTTCTAGAAAAGGCTGTTCTTTTTATGTACCGCTTAGTAAAAAGGAATAAAACTTTTCTGCCGAATGCTGCATCGTACATATGACGTACGTCAACATTAGATAACGGAATAAAATGGGCGCTAAGATATTGTAATAAAATGTGTGTGTGTAATAATCGGAAGTGAAAGATTACCAAAACAATATGACTGAACCTGTCCGTCTAGATTTTGCGAATCTTATAATCATAATCCCATTTCTACACATTTAAAACACATTTCATGTTCTAAGTATAGCATTCTTTAAAAAGTCGCGTTTGAAAAACAATGAATTGGTGTGTATTGTAATTTGAGTGATAGTGTAAATACGCTAATGGGTGTATAAGCAGACATAGTACGAGGATTAGCGTTTTTCTGTGTCGAATTGTCATTCATAAATCCACAGTGTTACAGATTTAACACTGACGTTACAGACCCACCAAACAGTAACAGTAAGGCCTAACAGTGAGCAAAACAGCTCAGAAGCAGAGGTGACTAAAAAACGAAAAAGTATCCAACATTATTGCCCTGTCCTAACGAGAAGATAATATGCATAATATATTACGTGTTTATATATGTACCATTTCATAAAAATGTTGAAAAGAAATGATCATCCAAAATAATGTTTTCATCTTTAGCTTAAGATCGATCAAATAATGTGTGGAATTAATTGATTACGTTAAAAATATGTATTTTTTTCGATAAGTATCTTGCAGTCTCTGCCGCATACTGTCGAGAAAATTAATTATTTTTATGTTTTTGATATGAGACACGTCATTTTGAATTAAGGACTGTAGTTTCGCAAGATTAAGTTATTTAAATGTTGTCAGTAGTAGGCCTATAAGCAAAAAAAATGACGTATAAAAAACTGGAACCGAAAAACGCCGCAGATGCAGGAAAAGAGAGAAAGCAGTTTCAGCGAGTACAGAAAAAACTATTAAATGTTACATTATATTAAATATTAATAACGCAATTTATGAACGTTACCAAAGATGTCACAAATGTTACTTGTTCACCAAAATTATAAATGGCATGTTATTTGTGTTAAAAGTAACAAAAGGCAAAATTTTGTATTTGCTCCTGCTTGTTTTCCTAGATTTCTGTTTGAGTTTACAGGATACTTCATCGTTGTGACAAAACGTGTTTTATTACTTTTAATACTCTGACATTTTAAGACCATCAAATCATCATCTAAATAATAAAAATTCACCGCCATATATTATTTACAACATCTGTCGGCACCGCGCACTGTATGACTGTGGATATTCACGGTTCTTCGTATGTAATATAGCGTTAGATTATATGTGATAGTGTTTTCCTCTGTAAATGGTATGTGTGACCTGTTATTCCGACTGTTACTGGGACGCGTACTCATACTGGGACTCACTGTGAATCGCACCGGCAGGTACATATATTAAAAACAGCCCAGGCGATTACGCGTCATCTCTCTATCATTCCCCGAGATTCCAGATGCTTCCGCACCGCTGGCTGCGTCTTCCCTCGCACCCAACGACACAGGAGAGAGTTTGATATTGGGGGACAGAACTTAGTTTTAATAATTTAAATACAAAGGTCTGTTTGTTGGGGGATGAATGAATTTATACCACATATTAGGGGGTACACGCCCGGTTCCTACGCCCCTACTTGAACTCTTAAATAATTTAATGACTTAATCACATATTAATCGTGATACAAAGAAAGATAACCCTTATCTGCTAGGTTCGGTTGCTAAATCGGGTTTATACCAGTCATACTCTGCCAGGTTCAACTGAAGGCAAAGCGCTTTAATCTACAGTGTTGTTTTTTTTTTGTTTTTTTTTTTTAAAGATAATTTCAGCTGTTTTGGTTTCCACTACTATTAGGCGATCCCCGTGTCACATCATACAGGTAAACTGCACAGGCACCTGTCGTCCTTGTAATTGGCGCTCATCGGTGATGCCCCTGTTTTTATATCAGATTTTGATCTCAAGCCTTCCGTGTTTAAGGGCAGGGATATCGGGGACCGAAACAGTCTTTTGATTAACGAGTTTCTTGTGAGGTTTAAGAACATAAGAAATTTACAAACGAGATGAGGCCACTGGGCCCATCAAGCTCGTTTGTGTTTGTCCAACGAGATGTCGCTATTTTAAATATAGCAGTAAAATACCACAAAAGCCCTAAACCCAAAGCGGTAGCCATGGGTGCGCCCCGTACTAACTGTCGCGTTACCTTCTCCTCACGTGGGTGAAGAGCGTATCAGTTAAGGGAACAGTGTGTCACCCAGGAAAATTACTTCGTCTGGAGGAAAGACCAGTTACTGCTACATAAGGCAACTGGACCCGAGTTCTTCCAACCTTTTTTTTTTTCAGGCAAATGTCCGCGTTCATCGAAAAGCTGCATGTGTATATTGAACTGAAACAAAGCTCCCATCTTACTGGCACACTTGGCCCCCTAGATGGCGCAGTTGTTAACAAGCTGATGCTGTATTCCTTCCACGGTTCAGCTGAATAGATTCAACACATATCCTGGTGTGCAGCTGTCCGTCCCCCAGAAAGAAATTGTACAGTTATTTAGATGATCGGTTTGTGCTGCTGCCTTTTTCAAATGAATTAGAGACTTGGTCAATGACAAAACATGTGCCACCCGGGGGTGAAGCGGGGGGATGTCAAGCTCAGCCACTGCCTCTGTTTTAGTGGAAGACAGTGTAGGGTTAAATCCTGCGGGGGGGATTTGAGCAGGCTGTAACTGACCCAGATTCAGCTAGAGCAGCTCCTCTCAGACCTATCACCGTATACACTGGTTACTCCGTGCTCCCCAATCCACATCACGTGACACGACCCCCCCCCTCCCCCCATATGCTCCAGCTCTCATCACACCCACAACTCATGCAAACTCACCCATTATAATATGTGGATTTGCATTACAGCGACGTGCCATTCCTTTTGGCCAGTGCTAGTTCGATATGCTGGTAACCCAGCGCTGCGTCCTACAGAAATGGGATGCTTAACCGCAAAAACACATAGCATTGCTGTTCATTTAGCATGTAGCCATTCCCAGGGCCCTTCGATTTCAAACTGTTCGGATCCTACAGGCTAAGCTAGGCAGGTGCCTTGTTGTGTTCAAGATTAATCTGCAGATTTATCGTAACGGAGAAGACTTATCATCGACCGCTGCTTTAAATAAGACCTAGTGGATCATGTCTGATGTTGTGTAGCAGGCAGCGCCTGATCTCGACGAGTTTCCTGATGGAGACAGACGCAGGGCCCCGCACAGAACACTTCAAAGAGCTCTGTGGCTCCTGTGCAGCAGCGAAGAAAAGCTTTTCTTCCTTGCGCTGTAACCATTTACAGACCCGCTGTGTTCCCTGCGTGTTTTTGGTGCGGAAGCAGAATAACGGCATAGTACAGCAAGTCTCATGTGACCTGTGTCAACGTAACATGACCTTGTCGTACGACCTACAGCACTTAACTTCCCGGTCGCCGAAGCGTGATCCTCACGTGCACACCAGGTTGAGCCCTAGACATAAGCGGAAGCGTAGAGGCTCTTTAGCATTGGTGCCCCCTTCAAAGCTGGATGTGAATGAGCCCTGTGTGTGCGGAGCAGGCTCTGGTGAGGGATACCTAGTGCGTGACCACGCCCCACGCCGGGAGAACCCGGGAGCACATCATTCACTTGCTTCAAAAATCTCATTTAATGAATTCCCAAGAACTACGGCCAGGAGCTGCATGGTTACTGCCCGTTCTGTAGACCAATAAAATATCCAATGTAAGGTATTTTGGTTGAGTCCGTGTCATAGTCGGCATACACGGGACAACTTAGGATCGCACAGTTTTAGAGGAGGGGCTATGGCGCTCCCCCTAGGTTCAGCCCAGAACAGGGGGAACTAGCAGTTTTCCTGGAAACCTCTGAATGCCAAGGAGATACTCAACCATCCTGCTACAGCCCCGCCCCTGTGGTGCCGGCTGCTGTTACCCCCGGCGACAGGACTCAGAAGCGATCAGAGTCAAGTCGTGGCAATGCCTGACACGGCCCCCGGTTGGTGTGAGCGCCCAGCGTGCCCCCTGCTTCACCACTGTGCCCCTCTGCCCCCAGACAGCGATGCTCTTTTTGCACTTGGCCCAGTTATTGTACTGGGCAGCCCTGTTTCAGTTACCTACCACCAGTTCTTCTGGAACAGAGTGTTTCCCCATATGCACACTTGACTGTACTTGACTGTACTTGTGTCCACAAGTACCGAGGACGGTCAAAATTCCCGGATGTCATTTTGCCCTGCCTGAAATATCAAGGACATCAGCTGCACCCTCGCCAAATGAGACCAATTCCATTTGCACCCCAAGTTCAATCTTGGGAGTCAAGTTAGCGAGACTGGTCGTACCAAAGCTCCAAGTACGATCATCGTGTTCTTGGTATTGAGAAACACCCCGATTTCAAATGACGTCATCCTGAACTTGGATGGCCTTTGTTCTGGGGGAATCTTCTTTAGGTCAGCTGTTCAAGCCCAGGTGTGAGGACTCGTCAGCCAATCAGTCCTCTAATTAGTGAGCTAATTTGGGAGTTGCAGTGAAAACCCACATACAGAGTGGCTCTTTCTGGGTAACATTACCAACCCCTGCTGTAAGATAATGCTTCAAAGTAGTGTAAGATAAAAGGCTGTGAAGTTTGTGAGGTTATTAAATTTCATACTGTGCACAGGTACTCCATCTCTTAGTGCTCGCAAATTGTTGGTTTGGACGCATTCTGTCCAAATAAGCGGGTTTTCAGTCTGGCGTCATGCATCCCATGTTGTGTGTTTTGTTTCCTCCTTTGTCTGTCATTATGTGTCTTCTTGATACCACGAGGTCTCTTATGTGTGGCTATGATATTCACCTGAGGGACGCCGTAAATACGCCTCAGTACAACCCAAGGTGAAAGCCGGTGAATGCAAGAGAGGACCCACGACGAGGTCAGTTTGACTGTTATCTTTCTCCATCATTGCAGGTCCTTCAAGGTCTTATGTCAAATGCCACTCTGCCACATTTCATTAAGGTGAGTGGATGCTTCTAGGTAGGGTCACAAGCTACACACTGGCTGTTTGTCCATTGTGTATCGAGGCAGCGGACCAGGCCATTGACTCACTCGCTGCCACAGAGGAACTTCTTGTTCTCCGCCCCCTGGTTTCATCATGGATAGCAGACCCACCTTCACCGTTATAGTTTGTCTGATCTAGTCCAGATGCAAGATATGGCGGCAGCTGGATCCTCACGGTGAATGGATTATTGGGTTCTGCTCAGGGTTCAAGATCAGGGCTTATTGGGTCTCTGCTGTGGGTCAGACTAGCATTTGACCCCCCAGATAGTTTTATTATATATTCTGTAGTGATGGCCAATTGAAGCCTCATGAACCACATGCTGTATTTTCTGACTCCACTAGATGGTGCTTTCTGTTCAAAGAAGGGCTCAAAGCATGCCCTAAAGCAAGCCAAGAGCACCATCTAGTGGGGGTCAAAAATACAGCATATGGTTCATGAGTCGTCAATTCGTCAATCTACTATCCCTAATTGTCTGCCAGCTATAACACAGAAGGCTAAGGGAATTAGCAACCCAAAGGCCAGCAGACAACTTTAGTACCATGGGAAAACCTGCATAGGCCTGGCTTGCTTCTCGTTTTCCCTGTGAGTTGCTGTGGCCTGGTTGAGGTGCTGTACTTATGGCACGGCATAGACCAGCTTTTAGACAGATCTTGCACAGACTTTACCCCCCCCCCCCTCCCCTTTTTGAACTCCATCCTGCCTCCCTGATGGAGTGAACCCCGGGAGTTCATTAAAGCCTCATATAGACTCCTGAGGACTTGGAGATTCCTGCAGTGATGGCTCCATGAATTTAGTCAGACAACAGACAAATCCATATGCCTTCCTGGCAGCTTTGTTCAGACCCAATCAAAAACCACTGCCACAAAATCTGCATTTTGGTTGGTGGAATCTAGACTGACCCTCTCCCTGTGACTCTGGGAACCAGGTTCTGGGAGTCAATGAAACAGGTGTGGCACAGGTGCCTGTTTTATGACCAACTGTGCCGTACTAGTGGGTCTCACAGTCATAGGACGTGACTTAAATCTTCGACAGACAATGCTGCTGTACGTGGAACCTGAATCGGTCACGTTTCCACAAGCCTGTGAAGGTTCTTCTGTGAGGTTGCGGGGGGACTGCTGAGAGTATCTGGGCATGCACACCAATCTGACACTGACGCTTTTTTGCTGGACGTTCCCGGAAGGTCCAAGGTGTGCTATAGAGATTGATGCTGCTTTCCTTAAGGCGGAGTAACTCCTTCAGGGTCAGCATGGACCCTGAAAAGGTTTAAGTGCTATTCAGCATCAGACTGAATAGAGTCTCCAAGTTATTTCCTATCTCTCCTGGGTGGCCTTGTGTCGGGTCTGGATGTCTGAAGAGGCTGCATGCTTGCTGTTAGGTCTCAGTGGCGTTAAGGTATATATATGTAATGTTGTTTCAAGCCAACACTGGGGCCCCTGAAATAGAGTAAAGGGCTCGCATACAAACACTGACATGCAACTTATCATGGCTCCTGCTCCTTGTCTAGTACTGATACACAACTATTGAGAGCCTGCTGATGCCTCGAGGACACAGCTGTGGACTGATTGCTTTGGCAGCTTGCGCACAATAAAAAGAGGGAGCAGTGTGCATTCAGAGGGGGTGCTGAGGTGGCAGGAGGGCCCACTAACTGCATGTTCTTCTTGCTCCACAGCGAATGGCGGCTCCAGCTGAATCGAAGCGAGGTGGCTCTGCTGGTTCTTACCGGAAGCCGCAAAGACTAGTGACGGCCAAACGGCGCTTCATGGACCATCTGCAGTATTGTTTGACCCCAACTAGATGGTGTTCTGATCTTGCCTTGGGGCTGGATGGTTTGAGATGGTTTTGAACAGTGAGCACCGTCTGGGGGGGGTGTCAGAAAATACAGCAATTGGTTCACGAAGTTTCATTTGGCCGTCACTGGCAAAAACCTCCGCCGTTAAGAGCGGCGGAGGGGGGGGGGGGGGGGGGGGGGCAGAGCCCCCACAGCCGCTCACGCGGAGGTCGACCGCT
>JAABNY020000025.1:14347304-14362404 GCA_015164015.2 Brevimyrus niger | reverse complement strand
GGGAGGGGCAGGGGCGGGGGGGGGGGTGGGGGGGGGGGGTGGGGGGGGGGGGGGGGGGGGGGGGGGGGGGGGGGGGTGAGAGAGGAACAAATAAGGAGGGACTGACCTCAGGCACGGAGAAGCTGACATACAGCAGTTGTCAGTCACCTAGCAACGAGTTTCCCCATCTCCCGCTGTGCTCTTTAATGCAACAAATCTGCTCAGGATGTATGGCGGTGCCCCTGGCGTAGCGCATTGTCCCGCGCGCGGCCGACGCGGGCCGCCCCTGCACACACCACTCTGCTGCCTATTGACCGCTGAGCCTTTTCTCCCAGCCCACAAAGGAGGCGAGCACAAAGGCCTGAAAAGGGGGCAGGCTCGACAGAGAAAACATTTGCTTGTAATTGTGATTAACTGCGTAATGAAAATGATGTTCTTTTTTAAATGTGGGCTTGTTAAGGCCTCACTTTAGTCACCTGGTAATCGGGACCCCGCCCCGCTGCGAAGTGGGGCAAATATTGAGGATACTCCACTGCCCCTCAGCCTCTCCTCGAGTGTTCAGGCAGAGGGGGAAGCAGGAATATGCCCACACAAGCAAAATGCAGAGATATCGGGGCATTTAGTGTGTGTGTGTGTGTGTGTGTGTGTGTGTGGGGAGGGGGGTATGTTGGAGGAAGAGGCAGTGAATGGGCAGCTTTGAGAGGTTCACCACAAATTCGCCCGGAACACTAAGCCAGGGGTGGGTGTGTGGCGGGGAGGGGGGGGGGGTCGCAGCTTTCAGTGGGGTTCCTCGTATTATTCATATAAACAAGCCATTAAGAGAGCTGTAGCTCCTGAACGACACTGCGGTCCCGGGCGCGGCCCCACACCCTCAGGCGTGGAGGGGACAGGAACACAGCGAACTGGCGCAGACAGACGCTTACGGGACCAGAGACCCGACGTCTTCTGCCACGGATTTAAAAACCGCACTGGAGAGTCTCTCCAGTAAAAAGGGTGAAGGAGCTTCAAACACTAACATTTCTCAAACTCTTATTAGCGCAGATCATAGTGTGCCACATTTCTAACATGTGATGTCAAGTGCTAAATCTTGCCTTTCAAGAAAGCAGCGCGGACCGCATGGCTTGTACAGACGCTGTTCACATGAAGCTTCGGGTTATACGCACCGCATCACAGCTCTGAATACACCGGATCTTTCCTGAACCTGATGGGACTCGACCTAAGAATGCTTATCATTCAGGCCCTGCGGAGAGCAGAAATGCCCTCGGGACTGTGAACGGCTAATGGGCATGAGCAACAGGCGAACGATCAAACAGATACTGCTTATTGATACGTCAAAAACTTGGAATGTTAAGTTTAGCAATGTAGCAGTTGGACATTTTGTTGAGACAATCCACTTTTTCACACTGCATGTTATATAATACGTGATATATTATATAAGGAGGAGCGATCGCAAATTATTCCCATGTGCTGCACCAAGAGTTACGCTACTGTACTTACTCTAGCTCAATTTATTAATGAATCATTAAACGGAATAACAACCTTCTTCTGAATGCATATTACCTCTATTTTTCCTCCGTGAATAATGGACATCTCGACGAGGAGTGTGATAGCTTTGTCAGGGTGGCTTAAATATTAAAAATATTAATTTGCAGGGAACATTCTGGGAAAGGATGGCTCACACAGACGGCTCACAAGAGGCCGTTCCTTGAACCCTGGTCATGCAGCCATTATGGCCGTATAAAGTTGGGTGGGTTCCCGCACATTCCTCGCTACGTGTCTTGTTTGCTTTAAGCATGAGGCGAGTGAAAGTGCCGTCTCTAGGTGTTTTCAAAATCTCTTTTCACGACCGGGACTTGGAGCCGACAACCAATTAAAGAGATTATGTCTTGGGCTGAAGGGGAAACCTTAGTCGTCAATGTTAAGGCTATGATTGGATTTGACAAGGTCACCCTATGCTGTACAACAGTGCATGACCTTAAGTGAAATTAATTTTGGTACCCTGTATGGATTTTGGACTAAACGTTTTTTTTTTTTTTCGCTAGCTCACTTTCTTTAGATAATGCCAAGAAAGTAATAAATTGTATTAGATGCTTTTAAGAGGGCCAGTACAGTCAAATTGTTTAGGGATGTAGTAAATCATGGACACAAACCTTAAACTGATATTTTGCTTGGTTTAATCACATCGTCATTTTAAAGCTTTTGTCCTGTAATCCAGATGTGTTACCTCTCTGCTATAAATCTTGTATAATATAAGCCACATTATAATGGATTGGGGACTTTACGCATATTATATTATATATACACAGTCGGTGTAGTCGTACAAGGCCTACGTCTGCTGCAAGGCAATGAACCATCTTGCAAAATATTAGGCCCTCTAGACGTGTCAAACATCCAGTGAGCCATTTTGCTAAGCAAACGCTTCCATTCAAACCAAATGATGGAAATACGAAGCGAAATGGGCATTGCTTTTTGCGACGTCGTTTTTTTTTTGCAGATGTTAACCCATCAAGTATCAGAAGCGCGGTTGGTTTATGAATCTTCTTGCACGGCGGAATAATTTGGCGCTTAAGAAAATGGCATTTTATTCCAGCCCACCTGACTGAAATAGCCGCCCGATGTGTTTTCCTTCTTCATTTAAGGAACCCCGCCTCATCTTTTGTTACTGCAAAAAAAACTGATAGGCCTATATTTCCATCTCAAGGTCTCCGCAAAACTCTTTTAAAACAAGATCAGTGCTGTTTACGGATATGCATTTGCAATTGTTTTATCTCGAGTATAAGCACAATTTCATCAGTGGTTTGATATAGACTATAAAGATGGTAAATGTCTTCTTTACATTTGGCGGTACCCTGACTGTCACGGTAGTAGGGGTTGCATCGATATCCGCATACAAGGCGACTTGCATTGATAAACATGTTTTTAATGTTTCAGCAAAACCAGTGATTGTGTCCTTTTCGTGTTCCTTGTTAATTCATATTTTTACTATAAAATTTTGGCGCAACATACATGGTATACAAAATCGTTTTTCAGATATAAACTTCCTTCTCATTTAAGGTCACAGCTGTTCTGCACAGAAATGTGACCTCTTTTTTGTAGCTGGAAATACAATACATATTCAGGCACATTTTGGTTTGCATAACTTTCCAATAGCATCTTATTCTTATGCTATTAAGGCGATGGGTGGAACGGTTCTGCTGACTTTGAATGGGACGGGTCAAGGCGAAGATCCAAACCCTTTAGCTCGTAGAAAACAGCTTGTAAAAAGAGCATCTGACCAGCAACCACAACATCTGATTCATTTTTGGCTTTTTATTTATTGAATTTTCCCGGCATTCAATCCAATCAGACAATGGTGTTCTTTTTTTTCTTTTTCTTTTTTTTTTTTTAACCTTTAATATTAACAGTATTAGAGTATTATTACAGTATTGTTATATTATAGTATTATAGTATTAGTTATAGTATTATAGTATTAGTAACAGTGCTCACCTCTTTTTTTTTTGTTTTTACTGACTGTAGTAGCAAGTTATATGGAGAGATTTTTGAAGTGGGGGGGACCAAACTGAACAAAAGGTTTCAACTTGTAATCTTATTCAGTCATGCCTGATGGTGCATTCGGTGTGATCTGGGCTAATTTGTTTAATACGCTAAACATTATGATAAACACTGACCAATATACATACAATGTTACTTTACCTGGTGTGGAGTTGCCAATCACCCACAACTGGTCTATTGGCCAGTAGCATAAATGACAGACTTTTTCAAGTCATAAATGACAGACAATATTGCAAGTTTAAATTCACTGAGCTCCAGCATAGTTTACTACAATGCAGGGCTGGAGCTAGGATTTGAAAAATAGTGGGGGGTGGGTCTCGTCAATCACATTATTGATACCGCCCCCCTTCATAAGCGGTTTATTTTTTTTTTATTAATTGGTTATGTACAACGTTAGCCTATTTTTTTATTCAGATGAATATTTAGCATGAAATTTTATTTTTAGGTCTTAAAAAATGCCCGAGGTCTGGGCCTTGGTGACCTCATAGCTGCCTACGGCCCTGATCTAATGTTACATATCATGTCAGCACATATTTACTGCTTTATTCTAACAGACATCATTTCACGTTCGGCCAAACTTAGATGACGTCATTGTCTTCATTGCAGTAACATAAATTAGCTTATCAGAGGTATGGGATAAAATATGTTGACAACTTCATCCAACACATGCATGGTATAATGCGGCATAGTGGTTAGCACTGTTGCCTCACACCTGTCAGCCCAGGGTTTGAGTCTCTACCATGGTTCTGTGTGAGGTATTTGCATGTTATCATTGAGAGGTTTCCTCTGGCTACCCCAATTTAACCCACCCCCCCCCCCCCCCAGGCCAGAAACATGTTAAGATTAACTGAAGTTAACAAACTGTCTGTAAATGTGAGTGTGCCCTATTCTAGGTTGTGCCCATAGCCTCTGGACCTCATGTGACCCCTGATTAGCATAAGTGGTTCCCGAAAATGGATGGATAAGCTTGGTATGGAATTCACGTCCACTTACATTGCTTGCTATTGGAAAGAACATTGTGACTGATGTTCGTTTTAGTTCCGGGTTGCTTTTTCTGTATTGCATACCGCTTTGGTTAGTGTGACCAAAACTGCATCCGGCGCAATTTAAGGCAGCACACTCCTCAACCCGCAACAGCGAATAAACAGAACGCGCCAAGTCACAAATGCGGCAAGTTATTTTAGTATATATTTGAATAAAATGTTTCAGAAAGTGACAACGGTGTCTGAGATATTTATCCTTCATTAAATCGGTAGGTTATCGAGGAAGCGGGATTTTTTACAGCCATGCGTAGACTAATAGGAATACGGGCACCTCACCGTGTTTATACTACAAACGAGATAAAGGGAGTCAGCAGGAGCGCGTGTGTACAGACACGGGGATGCGCGCGCGTGAGGGGACTCCTACCTGCAGCAACCACATGCTGTGAGTAGCCCGTGATGGTCGACACAGTTTGAACTCAAACGTCTAGGTATCCAACTCTCTTTCAGAGATGTTACTTATCAAAGGTTTGTTTTTTTCTCTTCAAATTTTGTAGGGGGAACGATTAGGGTTCCTATGTAACTGGGAGGTGGGAGTGCGGGGGACGTGTCCCCCCTCCATTCGCGCCGCTGAACTACAGCGTGCAAATATCAGGGCCGCTCAATCCTATAGGCGGCCGCGGACGGGGGGCGCCGGAGGTGATGCTTGCCTAGGGCGCCACATGGGCTTATACCGGTACTGACATATATATTTAATTTAGTATTGTTTAAGGGATTTCATCAAAGGGATATCATGAAATAACAATACTGCAGCTGTTGTTGTTTTGTACTGATCATTATCTTATATATCTTATATATCACATTTCTATAAATCATACAATGCTTCAGTCTGTCTATGAATTATCGAGATAAAAGTATTGAAGATCATGTGTATCTGAACACTTAATCTTTGTATAACGATAATACACATAATGTGCTTGGCTTCTACACAATCCGTCGGAAATTTTATGGACTGCAGGACAATATTTAGTTTGCTTCATATAGGCGCCTGGTCTTTGACACTGCAGTTTTTATGCAATGTATGTTAATCTTTAAAAGAGTACATCTTTTCTAATAATTAATGCTGAGTAAAAACAAGACAATTAACGGAAAATAGCAATTCGTTTATATTGGTTTGAAACGTAGAAAAAAGAAAAACTCCGCCCAAATTACACTTTTGGATGTAAATCTAAATAATGCATATATTTAATGGACGCCAGGCTAGAAACCATACTTTAAGTGTGTACTAAGGGAAACGTTATGAATATTATAATATAGGAATATATTGATGGCAGACATTATTAAGTCCGGTTTATAAAAGTCCGCTGAACTACCACTATATATTTAAATAAATGAGTTAACTTCAGAATTACGCCTAAAATTGAAATGCAGTTACTACAATTTAAGAATTTTTCCAACGGTCACTGTTATTTGCTAATTCAAATATATTATATCATTATGCTTAATGCTTTACAATATACTAGTCTTTAACCATTGGTTCAAATTGTTAATTACAGTAAATGATTAAAATTAAGCCTGCGATTTTCAGCGTAATGTAGCCTATTTAACTACGGCTTTACCGAAGCAGTTTATTGTTTACTGGTAACGTTCGTTTCCTTTCGACTTCCGTGAGGCACTAAAACCATTACCTATTTTATCGTCATAATTATTACGCTAAGTTTCCACCGTCATTTAAAATGTATGTGATGAAATATGTTGGTGAAAATGTTAAATTCCTCACAAGCTTCTTGCAATGTGAAACTGTTTCCTTCAATATTACATGCATATAAAACACAGTGTGTAGATATGGCTATAAACGGATTCTGACAATGGGGCTACTTTTAAACCCCTGTCCCTGTTGGTTATACATTTTCATTTATGTTGTTAAAAGCAGAAGAATCTTCAAGCTGCCTGCTTTATTACATTTATTACGCGCCTATTCAAATGTATACGCTTATATTTTTTCAGAAGTGTTACATTTATATATTGCAAAGTTTTTTTTATAAACTTAGTCCAACTCACAAGCGTATAATATTTAACGAGGAACATTTAAAAAAATTGCATGCAATTGCTTACCTTATCGCCGTAGACGCCATTCAATACGACCTTCATTTTGCCCGCTTTCTTGAAAATATAGGTAAAAAGATTTCCTTGCTTCCCTACAACCAATACTCTTTCGGTTATAACGTTAATTGCAGCAGTTGAACTGAGAGCCGTAAATCAAGCACTATTGACCAGAGAACGTGTATGACACATAATTAAGGTACCTGGTATTGTTGACCGCAAAAACGGCCGGACCACCCAAGAAACCATTTCCTACGAAGTTTCCTTGCGGACAATGAAGGGCCACTCGAGGCTGTCACGCTCTGAAAAACCTGAATGCAAACTTTCACTGGAACATTTCTCTGCCAGCAAACTTGTCGAGAAGCAAAAACCGAGGCCGGTGCTCGAAATTTAAAGTTGTGGCGGTGAATGAACGAAAGCAGTGGTTCGGGTAAACACTGCTGGACTATTGTGTCTCGGACGGTAAATTAACAATCTGTAGTTAGGCAGATAAAATATTGTGCGTTTTATGAGCATAAAAGGTCAACACTTATTTAGGCTTTTACTTTACAGCCCTCTGATTTTGTACTGTTGAATTACTTGTTTTATATATAAAGGTGTGATTGTCATTTAGTTAGTCAAACACCGATGTATATTTGGAGGGGCTGGGCTGCCCCCTGAATTCTTTGAATGCTGAATTACATAAGAGCACGGAGCGGCTATAAAGCGGCAGCTCATATATTCACATGCATTTATTTATATTTTCATATCGGTAAAAAACAAAAAACAAAACCTGTTTTGTAACATTGACAAAAGGCGCGATGCTCCTCTTTATTTGGTATCCCATGCCGAACAGGTTCACTGCCAGTAATCTTTCCATTGGGTTATAAAGAACCTTAACATCACAGCCCTGTCAAAATGCACGAAGCGGCCGAAGCACGAAGCGTCAGTGATTTTTTTTTTTTTTTTAATAATCAGCAGCATTAAACACTTTTGGTTGAATAATTGTATTTAGATTCTCATGCGCTGTAATTTGTGGACTGCGGTCTGATTTATTGATTTTTTTTAAATCATACACAGAAAACATTTTGATCTGTGTATTAATGTCCGAATTGTACTTCATAAATATAGAATGTATAAGACGATGTGTTGTACAGAGTAGCAATTCAGTCATTTTTTTCAGAACCAGTGTCCCGGGAGATACAGTTAAATTAATGTTAAATGGAGCTGACTGACTTTACAACACGCTGTTTGTCTCGCGCACGTTGCTTAATTTCACAAACTCTTATTAACATCCACGAGTCTGCCCATCTCTCCACTCAGCAAGGCTGATACAAAACCAAAGTCATGTTTCCTTTTACACCGATACTGTAAATATCATCCATTAACTCACACCACACCAAATATACCCATTTGCAGGTGTATTCAGAGCTTTCGGCATCGAACGTCAATCTTGTGTATAATATTGTGACAAAACTTGGTCCAGTTCGTAAGACATTAGTTTGTATATGTGTCTTCCATGTCAGATTAAAGTCCAATATCATTTTACGTTTTAAAGAAATGAACAACCTACAATAAATAAATCACAATAAATACCCTAACAATCACAACCACGTACATGGAGATTGTATCTGATTAATAAACTAAGAGGGAAGAATATTTCAGCACCAGAGAACATGTAGGTTTAAAAGTAGGATCAAATATTCTTTTGGAGGGAAAACGGGCAGGATAAATGGTCTTGAACGGGAGCCAGTATATATTTTCGCAAAACCCAATTTCCTGTCGTACAATGTAAGCCATTTTGGTCTCGACGCGCAACTTTTCAATTGTGAAACTCGGAAAGAGACCTCCGCTGCCTTTGAAAAATTACCTACAATGAGGGTTCGTCCGAGGTTACAGGTGCCTCATTCACATTTTTGTTACGCGGTGTAATTCTTTGGTACAGTGAGGCTTTGAGTGGAACAGAGAGACGTCCGCCCTTCAGGGTCCCCGCAGCTCTCCACGCTCAATACCACGCTGTAACGGTGGCGCATTTCAGGCCCGCACTTTCGAACGCCCCCACCGCCACCATTTTGTACAACTGCATACATATATAATGTCTCTGCTCATACTGTACATGAATGACATCAAATTCAAATTTAAAAAAAGGTCAAATCTGATGAATTCCTATAGAATTCTGAATCCCGTTTCCAGACTTCCTGGCTTCTGGGAAGTTGACCAAGCTCTGTATCAAAGCAACAGGTTGTTACCCGGCTACAAGGCAGAACAAGGTGGCCAAACTCCTTTCCGCTAGTGGGGAGACCCACCCACCCCAATCTCAATCAAAAACGGAAAACTCCCCACAGGGAAGCTGAATACAGCATTCAAGGCGTCTTTGTCCATAGTCACTGTGGCTTTTTAACCCACACCCTAGTGCACGGAGCCCTGCCTCATTGCTGGGGCAAGTTTAAGCTCACCTTGGCCCATGTGTAAGTGGGCAACCCAGTCACAGTAACTAGGCGCGACGGCGCATATAGTTCCACTTGCAGGTTTCACCGTAGTGGAAAAGTCTGCCAGACGCCTTACTCACCCCCAGATGCTGGGCCGATCGGACTGCTTCTCCGTGAGCTGCGGGACCGCCGAGCAGGAAATGAAAGCCAGGAAAAATAACATGGCGTTTTTGTGTCATTGCTTTTATTGAAATGTTTAGCCTGTGTCTGTCCATACAGGAATCTTTATGATCGCCATCCTGGTTTCCTTGCAAACGCGTGACATAAACTGAAAGGATTCGCTCTGCATCACAGATAAATCACTAGCAGTGACATTGATGCCAAGGCAGACAGGCATGGAGGGGGCAGCTGGACTTTGTATAATGCTACGATGCGCAGGCTGCGCAGGCTGGGGTGAGAAAGGTTAGGGATGGTTATGGAGAACGGCGGGCAGATCCTGCGCTGCGGCAGCGGACCGCAGACGGTGCTGAGCCCGGTGTTCTGGATGCACACGGCAGTGACAGTCATCACACCCTCAGGTGTCCCCCCTAACGCTACAGTTCTCTCACAGAATGACAAAATAAAAGTACACCCCTGCTAAATAAAAAAATAATAATAATACAGTACTTGCATTGGCACCGTGAATACATTTTGGACTGCTTGCATTTTAGGAAACGCTTTTTTTTTTTTTTGTCATTCTGAATATTGAGCTTATTTTAAATGGCTTTTCCGAGGTCACATACGCACATGCTCGAATATTCAGCTTGGTCACTTTACCTGGTCTAGCCTCTTGACCAAAATGGGCCATTGGCAATTTACTGATTTTTTTTTAATCTGACACTGTGACCTACAACCACACCAACATGACAGAGTGAGTGATTGGTCCCTCTGTTTCCTCTGTCCTCGCTCATCTGCTGTGGACTAACGATCACGCTATAGAATGTTTTTGGGTTCATATATGCATACTCCCAAAGCCAGGCATAACTGGAATCAAGACCCAGAGGGGGTTAGTTCTGACCCCAGGTACTTTGCTTTGCCTTGGTACTGAACATGGTTTCACAGCAAATGGGTGGCAGGACTTAGCAGCCTCAAATAAGCAGAGCACCTTATTCTACCATTGTCAGGTGTTAAAAAAAACACGAAGGAACTGGCCGACTGAGACCTTTCTTTGTGTTGTGTGGCACACGACGAGGGCAGGTGGGGGCGGCTGGTGGGGTCCCATTCAGAGAGGAATGGTGGGATTTCTGGCATGTGCTTTTTTTTTGGGGGGGGGGGGGGGGGGGGGGGGGACCCTTTGGATTTGGTGGGGGGGGTGGGGGGGGAACAGGTGCGGGGCGGGGGGGGGGGGGGGTGGGGGGGGGGGGTACCTTCTGAATTTGTGTGTGAGGAGGTGTAGAAGACCGTTGGGGTTTAGGGCTGCCTTGTGCAAACGGCCGCTGCAGGGAAGCAGGAGAGGCGAAGCAGACGGAAGCGGCGCGAAGGCGAGAGCAGCGGCCGAGAGGCGGGCGGCCGGGCGGCAGGATCCCGACTAGTTGAACCCTCGGAAGAAGAGGACCACGGAGTCCTGGGAAAGACAACGTCATCGATCACGTGACGCCCGGCGGCAATGACAAGGGCCCCAGAAAGTGCTACCAGAACAGCTGGCCCCTTCTCTGGGACATTCCGTCTGTTAGGACAGTCACAGGAGGACGTGCAGGTGTGCTCCATGCTGGTGTTAGACACATGGCCGAAACTGTGAGCCCCTGTTTACGTAAGGTGCAGCCACTAGCGTGTGACGATGGAAGAATGCACGGTGACCAGCTGCAATTTCCTTCCACTTATGTGTGAATCCTGCACAGTGACGTCATCGCTACACTCATTTTCTTAATCATATATAATAGGCGACCCGCAGCTAGATAAGCAGAATAGAAAGCATTAGCGGGTATTGGAAATGATATTTATTAGCGAGTGTCTCTAAATGCAGCTAGAAGAGTTTGAATGAATGTTTGCAGCGGAGAGGAATGATACTCGGCTAACGGGAGAGGGTGGCGCAGCGGCAGGTGCCTAACGGGGGTGTTGAAAAAGATGGTGAGTGTGAATGGACCAAATAAACCATTTGGACACTATTTAATCTTCAAAACTGGGCAGAACCTTAGACTGAGCAGCTAGGCATCTTAAGCTGAATAGCATAACCCCCTCCATTACAGCACAGTCTAAAAAAAAAGAGATTCAGTTCATTCGATTCCGTGTTTCCACACGGAGAAATAACTATATATTATCCGTAAGAAGAGTGGGAATTCTCTCCATTATGATTTTTAAGCTTTAACCTCCAGCTATAGCTTGTTGCTGTTTTTTTTTGTTTGTTGCTGCACATTACTACCTATCACAGCTCATTAAATATCGCGATTAAAACGCAAAGCGAGTATTTGCTTGTTAAACGTGTATCGTGTGTATCGTGTGAATAAGAAATCAACTCTGAGGAAGTCTGCATTGAAGAGAGAGCCCTGTTGTGAAAGCGCGTCCGCTGTCACACTGGCATGTACTGTTCGAGTCAGTTCCTGGACATCTGGGGGTAGGAAAAGGTCCACCTGTGTGTTTCTGACAACCGCTGCTAGACGTGAGCTGTGCGCCCGAAAAGGCGAAAACAAAAGGCGATTTTATCCACAACGTGCACCAGCAGCATTTTTCACCGCTGCCAGAAAAGCTAGGTCTACTAAACTAAGAAGGCCTACATTATTGGTTCAACGTTATACTGTTAATATGCGACCAGAACAGTTGAAGTGCACTCGTAATTTTTACATCTGCGATATTTTTTTGTTAATATGAAACTGTTCTTGTCACTGGAAAATTCTTAATTATAGGGATAATCATAATGGATCACTCATGCGTACTGCAGAAAGGCTGTCGGTTCAGTTCACCAGACCCCGTGTCCAGTTAACCGCGTCCGGATGTCGGCAAGTCGCTCTGGCGCCCCCTATCCGACCTTGTTCGTGGTAGCCATGCATCTACGGCTGCCTGTGTGTGGCTGCGCCGCCGTTTCTGTGCCCCGTGTAACTATAAATAAGTCGGGAAGCGTGAATGACTTCAGCAGCGTTAGAAAGGTCGTGTGAACAGGACCTCTGGGACGAAAAAACCGGCGCACTACAGTCAAACGTTCTGATGGTTTGTAAACGTATAATGCTGGGGACAGAATTGTAAGCCTTAAAACCTAAAAACCGCACGGGTAACTATTTGATATAATGTCTGATTGCCTTACGTAACTGCAAGAGAGCACAATGACGTTATAAGACTGCGGAAAATTATTTTTTTTTCAGTTTCAATGCCCATCAAGACTTGCTAAATCCTTCAGATTTAATTAGCTTGTATTGTGCATCCTACCAGCTTCCACAATGCCATTTATTTCCACCGTGGATGCACTTACACTAAACTATCCGAGAATGATTCATATTAGACCCTAAATGGGACTTGAACCAGCAACCTTCATGCTCTAAAGTTCCATTTACAGGCTACCATATATGTGCTGATGTAGCCCTGACTGGGATACACAACCGCACCCAGCTGTACGGAACGGTAAAAGCTGTAGTGCTTTAGAATAAACCACTCAGGTAGAAGGTAATGACCCCTTAATGAGGATCAGGCTGGGCTCCTCAGAGACCAGGACATCACTTTACGATCCGGTTCTGCAGCTGGTCAGGTTCAGCCGTCGCACTGCTCAAGATTAGACATGAAGCACCACAGCATTGATTGTGCGCCATCTATCAACAGCTGAGCGCGGCACGGCACTCGAACTCCCGACCTTCACACATGGCACACGGCATTATGTTGACATTTACAGTAATCCCACCCGCAGGTGACTTCTGGCCGCCCCCCCCTCGCTCCGCAGAGTATTTGCTACCCCTTTCCAAACACGCCGCACAGTCCGGCTCTGCCTTCAATCAGCCGTACGGGGGATTCTGTAATTAAAGCGACCAACATGACACTGACCCATCAGATCGTCAGCTGCCCGCAGACACAAATGCACGCAGAGGCTCGGGTTCAGATAATTCGAATTCCGTCCAAGGTTTTGTTTCAACCCACCAGAGGGAAAAAAAAAAAAAAATCACAGTCACAGAGAAACTCAACTGGGTGGTTGAAAGAAAATCCTGGTCCGAATTTGCATTTTCTGGACCTGAACCTTTCCACCTCTGGTGCGGAGAATCGCTGTCCATTGGGGGAAATTAGTGCCTGATGACCGAGATCGAGAATAACTTCCTGTTCTCTCAGTCTCCTTCAGGTCCCTACAGATAAAAGCATTTTACACATTTATCACGTACCTAACCCCCTCCCCCCCCCCCCCCAAGCCAATTACAGCACACAAATGGAATTCTCATCCCATATTATGATTTAAAAACACACACAGCATGGGAAATTCAGCTCTGACATTACAGATTATCAACAAAAGACGTAACAATTCTCAGACAGTTGTGAAATTAGACCCTGACTTCATCCCGCGTTGACCCCCTGATTAAAGAAATTGCCGCAATTACACAGAAGGCGGAGGAGCCCGTGCCTTTCCGGAAGGAGCTGTTTATATGAGTGATCGTGCCGAGTGCAGATTTCCATCGCAAAACTCATATCTGGCCTTTCATTCTTTTTGTTCTGAGAACTTGAATGCAACTTCACGCTAGACGAAGCTCAGAGCCTGAAAATCTTTAATTTATTTTCAGATGTAAACAAGGAAAAACAAAAAAAAAAAAAAAAAAACAGAGGGGGAGGGGGAGGCAATTCATTCAGGTGAAACAGACCAGCCGTCAAAAGGCAGCATGTATTAAACCGTTAATTTGCAGCCAGAAATCCTGTCAAGGTTTCCGTGTTGAGAGGTGGCCAAGCCCTCGCTGAATGGATTAATGAGGCTCCGTTTATGTAGCTTCCAGGGCGGCTAGGAGCTGCAGCTTTACGGGCGAGGAGCCGCCTCCGGGCTGCGGGGCCACAGGGGACCCCGGGCAGGAGCCGGCAGCAGGGAGACCCTCCGAGGGCCCCGACGGTCAGAATGCAAGGCTAGAGCACGCGGTGTCAGCTCAACACAGCATTCAGCGCATTGCGATGGGCGCTCTCTCTCCTGACAAAAGGCCATTGATTTTTTTCTTTTTTTTTTGTAATAACTGAACACGGTGATGCCTTTTTTGGCCGTGATCCAAAACACGCACCGTTTCTTATGAATTTGTAGTTCTGAAGTACACAATTTACCATGCCAGGTACGTTGGTATGGCAACAGTCACTAAATGAAAGGGGGGGGGGGTTGGTGGGGGCGCTGACATGCCCCCGTTTGACTGTAGCCTCGGTGCAGCGACCTGTGCGAGGAGCCAAGCTGCTGGGAGCTGGCAGGATGTGACGCTGACTGAATTTTCTAGAATGATTTCGGTGTGTCAAGCTGCACGAACATTTAGTGAGTAATAACCGTGTTGGTACAAATTTTTACAGATAAATATTACATGAGAATATTTCAGGAATAAGAAAAAATAAGAGCCCAGGAACAATCAATTACAGGAAAATAGGTGGGTGGTGGGGGGGGAGGGACTGGCCCTCCCTGTGACAGGTAACTCAGAGGGCAGCGGAATGCGGCTGATGTAAGGGGACGAGCCAGTGGCCATTGGCAGTCTTCATGCAGGCAGAGGTCTGCAAACTGCTCCTTTCATTATCCATTAATGTGGCACATTTAAAAAGTTCCATCGAGGAGAAAACAGAGGGACTGTTGGAGTTGCATCCTCAGGCAGTATGTTTAAAATAACCTGTGTGGATGGAGCACAGTGAGACAGCCAATCAGGAGCCGGCAGTCTGCCTATCGCACGCTCGTTCACCAGTGTCGGCATTAACCTTGCTGTAAATGGATCCACAAATGGGGAAAAGTGGTCCGACAGCTTCAAGCTACACGAGGCTGAAGAGCCAGTTTGAAGATGGGCCAGCTAGTCAGAACAGTGGCAACTCCAAACAGTAACTGAACACGTTTCACATGACATATGGCCGATATGGGGGGGGGGGGGGCCGGTGGGCACCCCGACTCTGTTTTGTTTTATTTTTTTT
>JAABNY020000025.1:14320266-14342220 GCA_015164015.2 Brevimyrus niger | reverse complement strand
CCCCCCTAACTCTCTGCAGATCCTACATTCACAGGCTCCTTGACTTGGACTCCTCTGTGTGTCCTGCTGTTCATTTACATCCCCTTAATGGCTCTGCGGATATCGCTTTAGAAAACAGCTATCCTCTAACCGTAAATGGTTAAAGGGAAAGGACCGGGTCGGCTCTCAATCTGCATTTTGAATTAAAAAAAAAACAGCCAAAGATGTCAGAATCATTTCAGCAAGTGTTTATTAGAATCACCGTTAACATCTAAAATAACATCACAGTTATTCTCTACATGTGTAATATGGAGCTTCTGAAGTACAAAAATAAACTAAGACCTAACCCTCACATAGATACAGGGCAAGAAACAGTCTCAAAAATACCTGAAAAATAGAAAACAATTTCAAAAGAAAGAAAAAAACTGAACAACCCAATACAAACATCCCTTATTTTCTGGATACTGGCCTTTGGCTACTATTGGGAGGTACCTTAATACTACGACTAAACGCGCGAGGCCTAGTTTAGTCTCGTCCTTGTGAATTGATGATTTAATGGTGCACGGGAGCCCAAATGGTGACTATTCGATCGCATGGGTCACAGAGACCCATTACTTTGAAATGTCAGGATGCTGATGAACTAGGGGTATGTCTACCCACTGCTCAAAGTAACACGGAAGATCACAAAATATGACTGGTGGAGCAGTATTCTGTTTGCATGCTGAGACTTGATAACACCTGTGAAATTTGTACCAAACACAAAATGAGGGTGACTTTACAATACGACCGCGAGTAGGTACCCCTGTTCAGAGGAATGTTAAAATGAGCAGGCTCGCTGTTAAAATGAACTCACTTGACCTACTGACACAACATGCCAAGCCTGAACCCGTGGCCCCTTACATCCTGGGGAAAGCAGCCAGATCTAAAGACAACCAATCAGAATCCACAATATGTACAATCCAGACTTTAGTCTACACCTTGAACAAAGGGAGGACCTCCCTACTCCAGGGACCGTCTCCACTGATACTCTGTGGTCTTCAAGCGCCCTCAGAAGCCTCTTCCCTCACATTCAAGGTTATTCATTAGGGCTGTCCCAGACACTCTCCCACCCTCTCTTGCTACCCCCCCCCCCCTCCTCGGAGGCTGTAAATACCTTCAGATGCAAGAATGACCTGTCTAATGAAAATTAAAAATAGGAAGAAATACCAGTAAGAGCGGGACTGTGCTGATTGCAATTGTTCCACCTCTTCGACCCACGAGTTCCGGAACTCTCAGTAATGGTTTGAAACAAACCCCCTCTGATAATGTATGTCGTTACATTTCACATCTTAGAAAGAAAAAAAAAAAAGTATCAAATGGTTATAAACATTCCTCTTCATCACCAAGCAAAACAGCTCCACTAATGTTCAATCTACAGCCACTAAGATCCCCGACAATCCTCCTCACACACCTCTATTATTATAATTTTTGGTTCAATGGTAGCTTTGTGTTTCTGTACTTTAAGAGCACATGGAATAAAGGCGCGGCTAATTTAATTTAACTGTAAACCTTTGCATTACTGCTTTGGTTATGGGTAGCAAATACATTACACTCTAACCATTTTTTTCCCCTCTCTGCCAGACTCAAATCAAAGTAATCTTTCGACCGCCATCATTCTGTTTTTCAGTGCTTCTAGTCTGAGATACATGACCCAGTCTGGACTTTTGACCTTTATTAGCAAGGAACTACACTGATGAAAAAGATGTGACAGGTCAGTCACCACACCTGCTTCAGCACTGGTACAACAGCGCCGCCCTACAGGCTGCCTGGAATGCCCCAGGCCCCCCCCGAGACGGATTTAGGCAAAAAGCGTATCTTTGGAATGGAAACAGCACGTTAACACTAGCCTTCCTTCTCACACACACTAACCTATAATGTACCCTCTTATTACTGCAGTGTGTAATGTCACAATTTAAAATGTGCAAATTAACATTCAATGCATACTTGTAAATATAGTTTTGTTAAAACAATAAGGCTATGGTATACACTTGAATATTAAATAATATAACAATGTACATCTTTGCATATATAAAAAAAAAAAACCTTTTCCGTCTCGTCTCTTAACCACCTATGGAAGCAACTTTTAAATATAGCAGCTTTGACAACACTTCTACGATGGGAACATGTCCTGAAGCTTTCTGCAGGGCGTGTAATGTTACCGTCGCACCTCTACCGGGAAACGGACACAGTGGTGTCAACGGAGTGGATGCAGGCATGGCATTCTGCACCAGGTTGGGGGAGGGGAGGGGGGGGGGGTCACTAAAGAAGATGCAGCAGGCGGTTACCCCTGCCGTCGCTATGAAGCGAACTGCTCCGGGTCCTTTGGCGAGTCAAACGAAGGCCATTCTCCACAGTACGGGGAAAAGGGTTTCCTTTAAGGCCCGGTTTAGCTTATTTCTCTCGTACACAGAGACGGTCTTTTTATTGTGCTATATGTACACGAGTCGGCTGGGGAAGCCCAACCCCAGACACAGGTATCCTGTGGGGTAATGATGCAGCTATGACGGGATCACTGGCAGCTGGATTATCAAGGCTCAGTGACGTGCAGCTATTTGCTAGCCTCTCTAGGGTCTCCACCTTCCACTCTGCTCTCCAGGTACTTATCCAGCTCGGCCTCCTTCTTCACGGCCTCCGGGGAAACCTTGGGCGCGCCGGGCATGCAGACCAGGATCACGCTCATGTTGTCCCGGCTCCCCTGGAAACAGAAGGGCCCGGTAACCACGCTGAGCCCACCGCCCCAGCCCAGCAGTCCCATGATGCACCGCAACATCCGCTGAAATCCAGCATATATCTATGGTAGTGTTCTTCACTGCAGCACGCAGAGGGGGGGGATTGGGAACCACCATTTACTTCACTTTAACCTTTTTTTTAAAGTAAAGTAATCCTGATGCTGCTTCACTTGATTGGCAGTTAACTACATTCCTGCACTTTAAATGGGGAAGTTGTACTGTGTCTAGATTAGAAAATTGAAAAAAAAAAAATGTAATAAATCTATAGTCAGGATAATTTGCTTATTTCTTAAGCCTGTGGGCCATGCAGCGAAGACCACTGATCTATGGTATCATGCAGAACGCTCCATCCTATTCGGCACTCTGGAAACTCAAGTCCTGAAATCGAGTGAATTCCTGAAACTCCTGCTCATCTTGCTGGCCAAACACCACCGGGTTGGTCGGACCTTACCTTGTAGAGACAGGTGTCCACGATCTCGTTGCAGACCTTCTCCAGGTCCTCCGTGACCTCCAGCCGGGACCTGACGAAGCCGCAGAGCTCCTCGTTGGCCATGACGTCCCAGATGCCGTCGCAGGCCAGGACGATGAACTCGTCGGCGGCCGACCTCTCGATCTCGTAGACCTCCGGCTCCGGCGACACCAGCTGCTCCGTGGGGCCCTTGCCGTGGACGCACTTGTAGTCGAAGTCGCCGAGGGCCCGCGAGACGGCCAGCGACCCGTTGACGCGCTGGATCATGACGGAGCCGCCGGCATTCTGGATGCGCTCCTTCTCCAGCGGGTTGCTGGGCTTGTGGTCCTGCGTGAAGAAGTGGACGCGGCCGGCGCGGCTCAGCAAGCCCCGGGAGTCGCCGCAGTTGATGAAGTAGGTGTGACGGGGCGAGATGAGCACGCCCACGGCGGTGGAGCCGCTGCGGTCGGCGCCGTGCTTCTTCTCCGAGATGGAGCGCATGTGCTCGTCGATCTGCAGGAAGCCCGTCCGGATGCCGCTCTTGACGCTCTCCACCGAGGGCTCGGCGCCGCCGCCGCCGCCGCCGCGGAAGTCCGGGTTGCTGGTGATGTGCTCCAGGAGGTGCTCACAGCAGTAGCGGGCCACCTGGGAGCCGGCGTGCCCGTCGTACACGGCGAAGAAGGACCAGGCGTTCAGGCCGTTGGGCAGCCCCATGACGGCCGTGTGGGCGTCCTCCATCTCCACCCTCCAGCCCTGCATGCTGCTCAGGCCGTAGCGGAGACTGTTGCCCTCCCCGTGAGCGTTGTGCTTCTCCATCTTTGGCTTGTCCAGAAATGCCCCCATTTTCAACTCCCTCTAGTCTGGAGAAACGGTAAAAATTACAAAAATTAAAAAAAACACAGGAGGTCCAAATACCCTCCACTTACATCTGCACTATCTGTAGACTAAAATCAAAAAGACAAATATAGGTTTAAATTTCTTTGTAAATATCTACAGGTATTTTAAATTAATATTTCATACTAAAAGGTTTTATCAGTCAGAGAACAGTATGTGCACAAAGTGTGTCAAGTGTCGATTTACAAATTGCACATATAAATAGTAACTATACTGGTCAAGGAATACGGCATTTCATTATTAATTGCATTGCCCAAAAACATGTCCTTCCATTGGCATAGCAAAATCACCGGTACAGAAATAAAACACCGACTAAAGGCCATTCACACAGCACACTACTCATTTCTAAAACACATTATCAAAACAGTAACCAGGCGCTTTGTTTTACAAGAACAGCGTCGCAAACACGCGCATAGCACATGTCAGAAAATAACCCCAGTGACGCGACCCCTTTGCGAAGCCTGGGTTTTAACTGAGCTTCGGGATTTAAACGAGGCAGCTGTGCCTTCGTCCCTAAAAATAAAAGCGGACCAAATGCCTCCGCCACGCAACACGGAGAGGTTCTAGACGATTAGTTCAGCTGGTAACTGGCGTCAACTCGTAATTCAACTGCGCTTCTTGGGTACTGGACGCACATTCGGGGCTGCATCACGCAGAGCCCTGATGCCACGGTCCTAACACGCTTTTCTATTTCCCTGACTGTTTACCATCGATTCCACGGCCAATTCAGTCACTGAGGCCGGGGGTTCCCTCGCTCAGCCGGCCTCGCCCCCCCCCCAAGACCCTTGTCCCAACGAGTCCCCAAACCGGTCTAACTATTGGTGCCAGAACCCGATTGTCACTTACCGAGATCCAGAATGAGGTCTGCTTCGTATAGAATTTTTTTTAAAAAAAAGGAAATCAAGAAAAACCGCACACATACACACTAACAAACCGGCCGCGGTGGAAAAGAAAAGTACCGAAGAGAAAAACACCGAAGAAGCGACAGCTGGAAGGGAGAGAGGAGAAAAAGTAAAACACGTTTCAGTGCGATCAGAGTGTAAAAGAGAAAAACTCCCCTCGACGGACGAGCCAGAGTCGCATCGCTTGGACGTGTCACGAAACCCTAAAGATGTTTTTATGGGATATGGTACTCCAGGCCAGCGGCTGCTAGCGACGAACCCCCAACCCCTCCGCCAGCCAGCCAGCCAGCAAGCAAACCCGACACGGCGGCCCGAGACCCGGATGCTAAAGAGAATGACATCACCACCGGTAAGCAGGAACGCGCCTCTGTGCTGGTGCGCCGTTTCTCCAAGGTGCGTCGAGTTGATTCAATTCAAGTTTATTTTTCATTAATTATAAAACACACGCACTCATGGTGTAATGGTTATGCCACGCCTTGATTCAATTTTTCCCTTTGTCCTGTTTGAATACTTTTGAAACTTTTGTTAATTTTGCTAAGAAATTGTTTTAATTACAGGCGTTAGTTGTTTTTTTTTATTTAATAAGTTTATAAGCCAAACGTCTTCCGAAACACGACACCTAACCTAAGTATCTCATTAAACAAGACAGGTTGTCTTTATTATGGAAATGTCATTCTGCTCATTCTTTAAGGAACAAGCCTATGGACATAACAGTTCGTAGCCTATAATAAGATAAGTAGATTCTGTACAACTATCTAAAGAAGTGAACGGATAAAGGAGTCAGGCAGTTAAATCGGCTCAAGTAACAACTAACCTAATTACGACTGTACCAGTAAGAATACGCTGCTAAAAATATATCTTTATCCGCTGTACGTGTAGCGTTTTAAAGTGGTTATCTTTCAATCAGCCGCCAGCCAGAGCCCATCAGCCTTATCATTTGTCATAGATTTTTTCCTTGACTACTATAGCAAATTTTAATCAGAAAAAACATTCTAAATATTTTATATTTGCATACATCTTTTCGTTCTATTAATATACAGAATATGGATAAAGTTTGTCCACACAATGTTATGACATATAGGAACAACATTAACAATAACAATTTGTATTGTTGTTAGGCCCAAGTAATTGTAGTAGTACTACTGCTAAAGCTGCTATTGTGGTTATTTAGACCTATTGATTATTAAATTATTGTAGATTATCGTTACAATGCGGGATAGACATTATTCGCCAGTTATATCGTCCATAAAATGTTGTAATTTTGTTGCGATAACCTACAAGTACATGGGGCGTGGGAAAACGGCAGTATTTACTTCCTGTACTGTGCGGTACTTCCGGATTGGTTCATTTTTTTGTGTTTTGGGTGAGTAAATGTGATGCTCATATGTGTAGTAGTGATGCTTATATGTGTAGTAGTGGCGTACATTTTAGTTTTTAAATTTTAAATGCATATGATATATCTGATCCACAGTTATTTATGAATGAATGTTCCCTCAGTTTGCTTTTATTTACGTTAGCTTGTTAACTTCATGATGTCCTTAGTGTGCAATATTGCCACAGAAATCGGCATATCGTTTTTAGCGGTGTTCTAATACTCAGGTTTTGATTGATTCGAACTCTGTGTCTGATAAGTCAGAAACTGGACTTGATACTTTGAGACGCGTACGCTCTTATTATGCAGCGTCTGCTCATGGGAAACGATTAACTGAACACCAAGGTGCAGCATACATCGGTCATGCAGCCTGTTCCTCTTTTTTTATAACTACGTTGTAATAAGAAGCAGGTTTAGAAAATAAATAAAGTACTTTTTATGTGTTTGCCTGACTGTGGATTAACAAGATGTTCACACCTATAGAAATTAAACTGTTAAATTTAAACGTTTTTATTGTCAGACCCAGTATGATCTGTGTACGGTGACATTTAAAAAGTCCAAACGGAGACTGCCATTCCACAGCGGGTATTGTGGCCGATCTCTGTGTTAATGTTGACAGTTCTTTGCTTTACACGACTTTTTATTTATAGAGCCCGATCAATGGATTGCTGTGTGGCGACCTTGCTGTGTCTCGGCACAGCGCTGTACTTGCTCGTTCAGGTGATTCGTTTCATCTTTGCGGACGCCGATCTGACTTTGCTCTGGTTGGTGGCGTTTGGAAAGAGGCCAGGTAGCCTAATCTCCGTCTATGTGCTGCAGCGGGAGGGCTTCGATCTTTCTTCATGTTACCGATGCTACAGAGTTTAAGTTGTTTACTGCAGGGTTGCCAGCTTTCACGCATCTGGCGTGACACTCCGGCTTTCAGACTCTGACACTTAATACAACAAATCTTACGGCTAATCTGTATTATTCCAAATTTAAACCCAAGCTACATCAAAAGCCTTGGGGTAGTTTTAAAACCCTGCAGACTATTTACAAGGTAATAAAACTGTTACCTACATATCAATGCGTGTGCAGGCTTAAAAATCTCACGTCAGCCAGCTGACCTCAGCTGAAACCATGTTAATGGGTCAAAGTTTTGCTTTGTGAGCGAAACTGTCAGGTTTAATTTGGGTTGTAATTTGCAGTGTAGTTTGTCCGTTTAACATGCAGAATTCCGGAGTCCTCCCTCTGACGTGTTTAATACCGCTGCTCTTGCACAAAGGCAGACACTCAAGTCTCGTCATACTATCACTATTCTACTAACACCCTAAGGCATAGAGAGTAGGCTACTTACATAGTGCTCGTGCAGTCTTTCATACCGAAAAAATGTTTATCCAGTGATGGTTCATAAGTCACGGTGTAAGAAACTCACAAGGTCCGGGGGGGGGGGGGCATTCCCAAACCCCGGTCCGTTGCCAATATTCCACCCAGCCGCAGGACGCAGGGGGTTTGCGGTGGGGTTGGTATATTTCTCAGAATAAACTTTTTTTTTCTGTTCGCATGATTAAACTTATGAAATCCCCGATCGATCCGTCGAAACCCGCGCGACGGGTTTCTCTGTCCATGAATTTTTTTTATTTTTTTTTTTGCGACATAAACAAGTCGGCGAATATCAAAAGGTTGGGAGCCGCTAATCTATCTGTATGTACCATGTGATAATTCTACCCTCCGTTTCAAAGTGCTGTCCTCACTTAACTTTGCTTGTATGTTTGCCCTTGATCCTGATTTGGCTGCTGTCCCTCTCTGGCCCCCAGAGAGTATATTGCGGGGAAAGGTGGTTTGGATTACGGGGGCTACCAGTGGCATAGGAGAGGAGCTGGCCTATCAGCTAGCAAGCCTGGGGGCTCGTCTGATCATCTCTGCCTCACGGGTGGGTGTGCTGCAGAAGGTGAAGAACCGTTGTCTGGGTGAGTCAGCGGTGAGAAGGTGGACCTGGACAGTCACATTGTCGTCTGTCAATTACAGTGGCTCATCATGACGGTGTAAAAAGAATTTTTTTTGTATGTTTTTCTAAGAGGAAAAGGGCGTTAACCCTCCAGGTGTGCTGGGAGACCCGCAGCTGCCCTGCTTTGTCATCACAGCACTTCTCCTTTGCATTCACAGAGCTCAGCAGTTTGAAGGAAGGGGACATTTTGGTCCTTCCCCTTGACTTGCGGGAGCGAGACACTCATGCCGCTAAAACGGGGGTCGCCATACAGCACTTTGGCAATGTAAGGCTACGGGGATGAATTATTCATTCGCTCCCACTCGCTCTCCATTTGTATTTACTTTTGACGCACTTCGCATTTGCCATTTCAAGGCATTTCCGCGGCTTCCCCACTATTTGCGCAGCCAGTCCGGCCCACGTGCAGCGTGTCCGCTGTGTGTGCAGAATGTGCAGTACGCGGTTTCCTCGCATCTGACGAGCACGCCGACCAGGAAGCGCTCATGTCTCTGCCTGTCGTTGTGCCTGCCAGTGTGCGCAGGGTTATTTCGGGGTCACACTTGTGTGGCTCCGATCTGATGAGCAACTGTCAGCCTCCGTCCCTTGGAGTGGTCTGGTAGATTGGAGCTTAGCTGAGCTTGCATATAGATTGCAGCTACTGTCCTGGTCAGCAGTCACAAACTCTGGCCACCTGCGGAATCCTATAAACAGACTCCCAAATACCATGGACAGCTGTGGTGCCCCTGTCGCTCCAAGCCAGTGCTCGTATTATGAGCGCACGTCCCTGTTGAGTGCAACACGTGTGACTCGTTAAATTCAAATTCAAAAAACTTTATTTGTCCAGGAGGTGCGATTAAGGCACACAGGGCAGCTGAACAAGGACACGATGACGTGATTACAGTGTTAAGGAGGTTCTGTGGAAAATTGCAGTCAATCAGGTAGATGGGAACTGTGGAAATATGTAAAAAATGTGTTTGGGTACAAGAACTGCCCAGCTAAATGTAACCCCTTGTTTTTTACAGATTGACATCCTGATCAACAATGCGGGGCGCAGTCAGCGCTCCCTGTTCCAGGACACGAATCTGGAAGTTATCCAGGCTCTGATGGACATCAACTATCTGGGCACCGTGTCGATCACTAAACACGTGCTGCCGCACATGATGCAGCGGGGAACCGGCGCCCTGGTGGCGGTCAGCAGTGTGGTGGGCCTGGCGGGGGCACCCCTGGTCACTGGCTACTCCGCAAGCAAGCATGCCATGCAGGTGAGATGCTCACGGAGCCGCAGGAATCGTTAGCTTAACTTCTGTAGGAGCGGGAGGGTGGGAGGGTGCCAAGGACTCCTGCTGGTCTGAGATTGGTGGGTTTCTCCTGTCAATCACCTTTCATCATCTCATCGCCATGATTTATTTATTTATTTTTTTCCTTTTAGGGTTTTTTCAACTCTCTGCGCACCGAGCTGGCGGAGTACCCCGGGATCACCATAAGCACCGTGTGTCCGGGGCCTGTGCAATCTGCCATCGTCCAAAATGCCTTGACGGAGGAATTGGGCCAGGTGCGTTAACTTTTGGGGACGCGGGACGTTTGGACGCCCAGGAAGCCGTGGATGGGAGGATCCGTGCTGAAGCACGTCCTGCTTTCTGTCTCGCCCCCATTCAGCCGGTGGCTGTTGCGGGAGATCAAAGCCACAAGATGGCCACCTCGCGGTGCGTGCGCTTGATGTTGGTGGGCATAGCCAATCAGGTGAAGGAGATGTGGATCGCTCAGCAGCCGTTCCTGCTCATGCCCTACCTGTGGCAGTATGCGCCCACCTTGGCCTACAGTGTCACTGGCATGCTGGGTAAAAGGAGAGTGGAGAACTTCAAGGCTGGACTGGTCAGTATACAAACTCAGAGTCGTTGTCGTACCTGAGGACATGCATGCGCTCCTGGGAGTTTTACTTGCACAAAAATGGTTTTGAGAGATAACCAATCAGATTGTACAGGAGGTGGGTCCAAGCAACTACAGAAGACAGGACCAACCAGATGTCTTGGTCCCGCCTCCTCTCGTTGCTTGGACCCAGCTCCTCTACAATCTGATTGGTTTCAGTCTGCCCTCAGAACATTCTTGTGTAAGTAAACCTCCTATGAGCCAGACACGTCTTTAGCTAGGACATATGGTCATAAGTAGAGAACTGGAGATTCAAGGCAGTTCGTACTCCAGGCCAAACCTATAATTCTGGATCATCATAGTCAGTGTTTGAGATCGAGCACCAGTTAGATAATTGGTGATTTATGCATTCATTAGGAACCTTTGTGACTTCACCTGATCCCAGTCAAAGCTTGTCACATCATCATCATCATCATCAGCTGGTCTCTGGTTGGGCAGAAAATTGGTGTGTGTTGAGGTGCATGATCAGTACTAGTGTGAAGGGAAGCACCCTGACCTTGTGGAGAGAACAGATCGGGGGGGGGGGCTGCTTGGTGGAACATCGAGACACTGGGGTGTCACACCGGCTGGCTGGCTTTACCCCCCAGGAGAGTCAGCAGGCACTCGGTGACCTGCCGCCCCCAGACACGGGGGTAGCGTGGGGCACAGGCCTGCCCCTGACACCACTGTGCCGCTCACAGGAGCGCTGATCACCGCTGATCACGTTTTCTCTTTTCGCAGGATGCAGATTCCGCTTACTTTACAAAACCCAAGACGTCCTGAGGCCTTTTCTTCCGTCTTGTTTGTTTGTTTAAATCGGGAAAAGCTTGGCCTCTGTGGATCCGTGGTGCTTTTCCCGTTACTTGAATGTTGAAATCGGAATAAAAATGGTTCAAAGGCTGATTTAATGTCATGCTTGTTAATGGACCCGGTGGATAAGCAGTTCTACAGGTCTAATGGACCTGGCTCTTTGTTTGGGGTCCCTTCTCCACGGCTTGACAACAGCCTCCCCCCCCCCCCCACTCCGAGGATGGTTTGTGGAGACGTAATGCGTCCACTAATGCAGGATGATATTGTCGCCGGGCGGCCTCGGGGGGGAGGGAGTGGTGTGCACTTAAGGCCTCGTGAGTAGGCGTGCCTGGCATGCGTCTGGTGAACGCCGGACCCCCACGCTCGTGCCACGGCTGAGCTCTCTCCTGCAGTGAGCCTAAGTCGAGCTGTAATTGCCACACTAAATGATCAGACTGAAATTAAAAGCATGCGAGCGCCGGAGGTCTGCCGGTGCTGCGGCCCTGGGCCTCGTCGCATTAGCTTGGCGGCTCCCGGTTAATGCTCCCAGTCGTTTACCCCTGAATGAGCCGCTCTCGAGCTGCGCCGCCGCATCGCGCGTCGCCACGTCCTGCTCGGCGCTGCCACTTTCACGCGGCGACGCATTCAGAGCGCGTCAATCCCGGCTTTCCTCTCGGGTCTAAAACAAAAACCAGGATGGCGGATTGACGTGCTCACGGTATGGGCTGTAAACCTGCGCAGATAGCGGGCCCGATAGTCTCAAGGCCGGGCTTATGCGTCGGCTTGAGGGAAGCGCAGCCTTCAGTGATACGTGTGTCTTAAGAGACTCGCAAGGTTATTTACATTAAACTCAATTGCCGCTTAAACAAATTAGAGGGCGTTTAATAAGCCCTGTGTATTTGCTAATGTTCATAAACAGAAAGCCGTTTGCCTTTTGACAAATAAAGCAAAACCATATTTCTGTGAAAAAGCCATTTATATCTTACAGTTATATACAATACAGAGTATAGAGGAATCACAGCTTAAAACAAAAGGGGCATTTAGGACACTTCTTACAGGAAACCTTGATTGTAAACACCTGTAAAACACATATATGAAAATAAAAACTAAGCTGTAAATCCTGCCATTAACAGTACAAAACAAAAAACAGACCAAGGCACGTGCTTTGCTTTCCTAAAAACTCCCTTTTCTGGACTGAGAACCATTAAATGGGACAGAAGCTGATTGTGAGATGGCATACAGTGAATTGGAAGCACTGGGCTGATTGTTGCTATATGAAGATGGTCGCTTACAGCTTCGAAATGGTACCAAGAATCTTCTGTTAATAGGAGCTATTTCCGTAGCAGTATACTAAACTTATGGAACTGTTGCCGCGTCACAGCCTATAGGTAGATCTGAATCGCGAGTATGAGTACATGGTCATTCTTTTTACGGCTTTGTGCCTCTAAGTGCAGCTTCTGTTCGGCGAGGAACGTAAAGCTGCATGTCAGTGTTCACGTGAAAAGTGCGTTTGCAGGGGCGCGGTTATGAAATCGCTCGGAACTCTACATCTGACATGAAAATTCGACCCGATTTTGCCGGAGCTCTTGTGGCGTCGGAGAAGAAGTCCGGATGAGATGTTCCTCAAGTTAGAGATGGGCGTCTAAATGCGTGCTGCCGGAACGGGCGCCGCCTGGATGCCCTCGGACCCGAGCGGCCCCACATCCCAGCACCGCCGACGCTCGTGGTGTCAGAAGGCGGGCAGGTGCAGCGGGGCAGAAGAGTAGATGGGGTAGCCGAGCGGGGGGTCTGCGGCCTGCACGGTGAGGTTGCGCAGGAGCACGGGGTGAGCCTGGATGCTGTAGCGTTCCTCGTCGTCGTTGGTGGCGTACAGCAGCTCCCAGGACAGGTTGGCCCACTGGCCCCGCACCCCCTCCCCATTGAGGTGGCCCAGCTGCACCAGGACCTCCTGCAGTGTGAGGACGCGGCCCGTGTAGGTGCCCTGTGGAGAGAGGCGCTTCTTACTGGGCTGGACCCCACAAACCGCAGTTGCCCCCCCGCCTTCCCTTGACGTCAACGCGGCGCAAGGGCCGGATGTTACCATAGTGAGGTCGTAACCCAGGGAGAAGAGGAAAGGCTTCTCCTGCAGGACGGCATCCCGCCAGCCGTGCTCCGACGCCAGGCCGATGTACCAGTCTTGTTCGTACTCCTCCAGGGTGCTGAGAAGCTCCTCCGGTCCTCCTACGGCTCCCAGGCTGGCCTGGTCCAACAGCAGCTTGAAGCTGTACCTGGACACGGGAAGTAGGGCTGTGTCTCCCAAGCTGTACGCCCACTGACTTCATGGTGCGTGTGTTGGGGGCGACGCCGACTATACCTGAACGCTTTGATCGCGAGATGGTACAGTTCTTTGTTGCTGGTGAGCCAGTCCAGGCCCTCGGTCCAGGGCACGTCGCCGCAGTAGACCCTGTACACATAGCTGGGGCTGGGGGTGGTGGTCTCGGCGCCCAGCGCAACCAAACAGTTCAGGGCCACCTGCGCGTGCAGCTCCCGCAGAGCCTCGGCCACCGGCTTGGGAGACTCTCCCTGCCCGGCCGGCCCAAGCCTCCCTAACACGAAGTGGAACCACTCCTCTGGGAAGGCCGGCCTCAGCGGCTGTGGGCGTGAGGAGGCCAGGGGGGCGTCCCTCCAGGCTAGGGGCGGCTCCAACAGATCTGCATGGGGTGAGCCAAATTTCACCCTGGGAGGGGTGAACCCCACGAGGCCGGGTGCTTCGCTCTCCTGGCCCTGATCCGTGGCTGGAAGCCCGAGGCCCAGTGGCCGTAGGGGCTGAATGGCGGACAGCGGCACATCCCCGTAGAGGCTGTTTAACTCCACGGACCCGGGAAGCGACGGGGCAGCCGGCAGGGGAGCCCCCACACTCACCAGTGCCGTCGTCTTCCCGGCCGGCTGTGGGCCGAATAGGTCGTCCTCGTCGGACCAGTCGCTCAGCGAGTTCAGGCTGGGGCTGTCCTGGCGGCTCTCCGGAGAGGCGGCCTCCGGTGGGCTCTGGGGCCCAGAGTCCCGCGAGCTGCTCTCCGGCTCGTAGCCGGGGCCGGCCGCCAAGGCCCTGCCCCTCCGCACGCGGTACCGAAGCAGCACCCACACGAGCACCTTCAGGAAGTCGTCCCTCAGCTGGCGCAGGTTGGCGTGCGAGTCGATGATTCCCGTCAACACGCTGCGGGCGTCGGAGTAGGCGCAGACGGGCAGCGCGGCGCGGGGGGTCACGGCGTTGCCCCAGTGCAGGTTCAGGCCCGTGGGGAGTCCCAGCCCGTCTGCGGCTTCGAAAGCACTTTCAAACACCTCATCCAGCCGCCTCGCCTCGGCTGTGTGGCACGAGGTCTCCTGCAGTTCCAAGCCCTGGAGCGAAGGTGGGTCCCTTTTAGAGCATCAGCCGAGTTACAGGTACGTTACAGTGAGTGTGGGTAGACCTACGCACATTTTTAGTAACAGGACAATTCAATGCATATTAAACTGATCCAAACTGAATCCAACCAGAGCTGAATCCCATGATATGTTGTGTCAGCTAAGCCCTTCGAGAACCTCTCCTGTAGTATTTGCAGCAACTGTCCAACAAACCCAATGTATTTTCTGACCACTACCCCGCCTTGTTTGGCTAATTGATACTTCACCGAGTTATTTAATCAATTAAGTCGATTAAGATAGCTGGTGGTAAAATGGCTGGGGTGCCCCTACGGAGAGGTTTGGAAAACGAAACTTTCTGAAGAACAGAAGAAATCCTGGTTCATTTTCTATTGTGTCACTGGTAATCTGCATACATTTTAGCTAAATTTTGTTAAATTGTTTTTTTTTTTTTCCCTGAGTAAATATACACCTTTTACCCAGAAAGGTATCCTTTAACATTTCTACTGCCTAAGACAAGTGCACGGTACTGTGTATTATTTGTGTGAACCCAGACATGTTTGAAATTGTACTACCTTGATGTTAACTGAGCAGTACCCAAAGCCTCGCTCCAGGACATTAATCCACACGATCCGGTCCTGGAAACGGCCGAGGAAGTGTGACCCAGGACTGGAAAGGCCTGCGAGGCGGGAGGCACACGGGAGGCGTGTTGGTTACAGACAGACAGGCAGCCGCAGATGTTTGAGCACCAGCTGTCTGGAAAGCTGAGATCAGGACATGAGGCCCCTGCAGCCACTGTCCCGTCCGTCCCACAGCATTAGGACGATATCTGTGTGAACCGTCTCTTTTGCTCGCATAGAGAGCACAGAACTCTCCTGTGGTCCCTTCCGGTCACACTGTGGTGTAAATCTATGCTCCACTAACAGAACTGGGTACCGATGTCTGCCCATCGAGGCTTTTTGAATGTTGGAGCAGGTACTGGGGATGAGAATCGGGGCTTTGAGACGAGAACAAAACACCCTGTGTGTTCTGCTTCATCTTCGGGGAGCGAGGGGGCGGGAAACAAACAGCCATCAAAAGGCCCATTATACATCCAAGCCCCGTTGTTTGCCTGGCAAATAAAGTCTCCCTGCCGTCAACACTGACAGCGTCGCCGTTAAATAATTAACCCGCACGACGCGCCAACTAGGCCAGCTAAGCGCAGTACCGTGCTAACGGTGCGGAAGTAAGCAGAAGGTCTCCGGATCTGAATGATTCGACCGCAGCGCCTTTTGCCGGTGGCCCCGGGCCGAGGAGTGTCTGTCACGCGGTGACCCCTCCCCCACCACGCGCCACCCGGCGGCGACCAGACATCGCATCATGTATTGTCCTGCAGAATCGAACCGTTCACGGTGGTGCAATGAGCTGTGAACCGGCAATTTCTCTGCCATTGCTGCACGGGCCCCCCCCCCGTCATTCCACATTTGTTCTGTGAACCGCTCACTGTGTCTGGATCACGTGTACGGGCTTCGGCCCGGCTTGGACCGGAGCGGGTGGTCGGTCACCAACCTAGCACTCCCCCGGCAAAGGCGGTCCGCAGGGCGGCTGCGAGGCTCCCGCTCATCTGCTGGTAGTAGACGGAGTCTGGGCAGGAGCATGCGGTGCCCACGGGGCCCGGCCAGCACCGCTGGGGCCGGGGGAATCCCACCAGGAAGACGGGCAGCGTGAAGAGCGGGAGCAGCGGGGCGGAGAGCAGCGCCGACAGGACGAGCGTGCACAGCAGCAGGGGACTGAACGCGGCGTTCAGGGCCAGCAGGGCGCCCGCCCACTGCCGCCTCTGCTTCTTCTCCGTCCAGGAGGTCACCAGCACCGTCAGGGCGAATCGCGCCTTGGAGGCCAGCTGCAGCAGACGGTCGCTGGCCAAGCTCACCTGGGGAGACGCAGGGCGGAGGGGTCACCGGTGCCAGGCCGGCCGCCCCGGAGGGTCCCCCGTGCAGCAAAAAACCGCCTTACCAGGATGAGCTGGACGCCCGTCCCCAGACCGTCCCACCAGAGCAGCTCGGAGCCCATCGCCAAGAGCCGCACCACGGCCACCACCGTCACCTGGAACAGCAGGTGCTCGGTGCTCTGCCAAACCTGGAAGGAGACCAGGCTCAGAGAGTCTGCTGTCCTGCTAGAACTTCCCCTGACAACCTCATGCTGCTCCCCCCTTGACTCCAGGTCAAACTGTATGGTTCTGTTCCACCTTAAAGCTTGTTTGGTAACACTTTACTTGAAGCAGTCTACGTAAGGGTGACATGCAACCGTCATGAGAACGACACGACACGTTATTGATGTTTATGACCTGTCATGTGTCGTGTCATCCTTATGACGGTTACAGGTCACCCTTATGTAGACTGCTTCAAGAAAAGTGTTGCCATTTGTTTCTTTTTTATTTCTTTTTTTTTTTTAAAATAAAAACACACCGTTCTCTTTAATTAAAAATGTTATTGCGAGAGACAAGGTAAAGAGTTACATCTGGTATGTAACTGTCTATAAAGAAGCCTCTCTTTTAGAGCTTTGCTTATGAGGCACAGTGTGCTCAGGGTGTGGTAATGGAGCTGCGGAAAGATGCCCCCCCTGGGTTTGCTCGAGCCCAGGTGAGAGCAGCCAGCTTCGTCGGGGCGTCACTCACTGCTCTGAAGGCCCGGGTGAAGCCCACGCTGAGGGACGCCGTGTGCAGAGCCTGCAGGGAGCCGTCCGTAGCCAGAAAGGCGATCATGGCGAATGGCGCCACTGTGGCGGGAGCCGTCAGAGAGAGAACAGAGATCACGTCAAAGCGGGTCCCGCTGGGGCCTCGAAACAGGGCTGCAACAATGTCGCTCGAGCCAGTCCTTGGGGACCCCAAGGTGGTTCACATTTTTTGCTCCCTCCCAACTCCCCACAGACACGGACCAATCAAGGTCGCCGGACGTCCCGGAACTGCTGTGGTGGCAGTTGGGAAGGATCAGAAACGTGAACTGCGAGACCTGGACTGAGAAACTGCAGTAAATGATACCTAAAGCCTCACCGAGATTGACCAGCACTCTTCGAGTCATACCGGCCATCCGAAGGCATTTACTCTGCACCTTGAACACCTTCACGTTGGTTGTCTCCTTGGGGTAAAGAGGGTTGTGGAAGACGCCCCCTAGGAGGTACACACCCTGGACCTCTTGGAGAGTCCAGCTGACCGCAAAGAGAATTAGTGAGAGGTAGCCAGCAATAGCCTGGGGTCCCACAGACCAGCCCGGGGGTGAGGGCAGGAAGTAGTGGAGAAGCCCAGCCTCAGTCAGAGCCCCGAGCAGCAGGGCCAGGTGGAGCAGCACCTCCCTCCAACCCAGCCCCCATCCCAGTGAAGAAGGCAATGCGGCGGACAGATCTGCAGACTGGCCATCCATCCTGCAAGCCCGCAGAAGGGCCCCGACCTGGCTGAAATCCAGGCTGAGCAGGAAGCCCAATGCTACGGTGAAGAGCACCACGCCCAGTGTGGAAGGGATGAAGAAGGTGCAGACCGGCACGCACACGGAGACCATGAACATCGCCAGCAGCCTGCAGTACGGGAAACAGTCGTGCAAAAAAAAAATAACCGGCTTGCGCGGAACTCAAAACCAGGTATATAGAACATCTAAGAGCCAAGTGTCTGATGCGGTTCAGTCACCTGGAGTTAGTTGACATGGGTGATCCGCCCAGGCCAAAGACCAAGGCCTGTTCCATTGCCCAGAGCAGAAGGGCGTCTAGAGGTGACAGCATGCCCAGCGCCCACAGCAGCGGCAGGAGGAGGAAAAGCACGTGGAGCACCTGACTGCTTAACACCAGCGCTGGAATGGGGCCCGTCGCCCTGCTGGGACCAAGTCGGAGAACAAGCGGCTGAGTAGGTCACCGGCAAACACTGTCACCTTAGTGAACATCATCTGGCTCTGAGGTTAAGCCATTTCTCTATCTGAATCTATGGTGTCAGATGCTGCCTTTAGTGCGTCTCTTGTTGGCTGCTACCACAAGCCACAACAGTGAGAGGATGTATTTATTACGAACCACTACTTTTGCCTGGCCTGCATTTGGTGGCAGGGATTTCAGGTCCCTTTTCCGGCACAAAAGGGTGTCCGATCCGTCCGTTACCTCTGAGCGATGTCCACGGCGATGAAAATGAAAATGTAGAGCGGGCGGGTGAGGGGTGTGACCTCGTAGGTGTCCTGCGGCTGAAAGGTGGCCGTCTCGGGGGCCGTGTTGATGATAAGGGAGTACTCCCCGATGCAGAGGGTCACCCAGCTTAGGATGAAGATCAATCCTGCCGCCCACTGGCTGCCGTACAGGCTGCTGAGTCTGCTGAGGAGTAGGTACCATGTCCCCAGGCCACACACGAACCCAGCCAGCACCACGTGTAGCACTGCGTTTGCGGCGAGCCTTTTTCCCGGGATGAGGAAGCGGACGGTCTCGGGACCAGCACAGCTGGCAAACTCCACCTCCTCCTCTTCCGCCAGGATGCCGGCCGCGTGTACGCGCTCCACTCGCCCCGTCCGCTGCGCTGCTCGCACGGCCAGCGCCTGGACGACCACAGCAGCCCCCAGCATAAGGCCTCCGGAGAGGGAGGCGGCACCAAGCTCCTCCAGAACCTGTAACTGATGCAGCAACGTGCCCACACCGCCTATGAGCCAGGGCGTCAGGAACAGGACGATCTGGTGGATGTAGACATATGGCGGGGCACAGTAGCCCAGCTTGAAGCGGGGGCCTCCCAGCACTGTCTGGGGAAAGCGCTTCCAGAAGAACTCCTGCTTGTAGTCATTGAGCAGAGGGACATCGGGCCCCATCTCGATCACAACCTGGGTGGGTAGAAGGTCATCCTCACCAGCCAGATGCCCTCTGCCAGAACATTGTCTGTGGAGAGCAAGACAGGGAAGAAAACATCACAGTGTGGCCATTGGCGGCACTGAACAGAGTTTGTCACGGAGTAATCAAATAGAGGAAAGAAAAAACTCCTGAAGGCAAAAATCGACTCAGCTTTCCAGCCACTACGGACATAAATGATGGGCTGATAAGGTGAGCTGAATATGGCAAAGGGAAGCGCGTTAGTTTAGCCGCGTTAACCATCTGATCCGTGCAGCCGGGCTCTCGGGCGTCTCTATGGGCAAATGTCAACAAAAACAATCAAGCCGGCGATGTCTCTCATATAATAGTATCTGCTTCACAATACAAGAATTTCTAAAACACAAAAATGTGCTTAGGGTATTATAATGATTACAGACGGATGCGTTTTGTTTCTTATCATCATCATCATCATCATTATTATTATTAGTAATCCAAACGAATAAGCTCATACAGGAATAAAGTTGGATAGCTATTGTTAGCAAGCTAGCTTAACGGCGAACTACTGCATGAATTTTATAAGTTTCCTATAAAATTTATAACCAGAGCATTAGCAAAGGACATCGTTAATCACAGTTGAGTGTAAAACTGAGTAAATAATAAAATACATCTCACACCAGCTGGATAACTAGAGCTGTGCTAGCAGAGTAGCGGGCTGTCTGTATTCTTTGAGATACTGTGCAGCTATGTTATTAAACGGCACATTTAATTGGCGATAATCGGTAATACGTACAAATATTTGCGTAGGTTTACTTCCTTTAAGCAGAATGTCCTCCGGAGGGTTAGCAGCGGAGGTATTAGTGCACCGGCCAGCTGCGGTTCCGCGTCTCCACGGCTTGTCTCCACGGGTGCCTCCGGCCGCAGCTCGCGCACACACGTGCGCGCGGACGCCTGGCGCGCTGCCGTGAGCGCGTGGCGTACGGCGCGAGCAGCCTCGTGGGCCGGTCGGAGGGGCGGGTGGATGGTCTTTCTTGCGCCACGAAGCGGGTCTCAAACTTGCCGAACAAAATAGAAATATTACTTATTACAAAATAGAAATATTACCTGTTTCTGAAGAATTTTTTTTAAGGTAGAGCATTATAGTACATATTTTTTAGGCGATTAGGATACGATTACTGGGTGTCGTGCCTGGAAACAGTGTTTCGTAACACTTTCAACTTTGTGTCGTTTATAAAACCTTTATAATGTTCTGCTTCCTTGCCGGCCCGGATCTAGACTGCAAAATTACAAATTTTGGATTAGCAGCATCCTATAGTGCCCTGTAGTGGACTTGTGACCCGAGAAATGGGTGGGGTACATGGGCATTTTCATATTTTATGTTTGAACTATTGTTGAACACTAAATTATGCTGATGGTCATTTCTCTAGTCAAGATAGACAAACTATTATTATTATTATTATTATTATTATTATTATTGTGTGCTTTCGGTAAGGTGCTTTGGATAGATGTGTCTGCTAACCAAACATAAACTTAACTTAAACATACACTTATTTACTGCCATAGTAAAGGCGAGTTTTGGATCTCAAACTTATGAACTGGTGTATAAGTACATGTAACATGAACAGGAATATAGTGGACAAATAAAGAGATTAATCAGTAGAAGACAATTACCAAACCACAAACCAACTTTGCAGACAAAGGTGGAATGACCTGCACTGCATTGGTGCGAAGTGGACAAGGAAGGTGTACGTAAATTATAGCACATCATCTACAGTTAAGGTCATAATTATTAGCACCCTGTACAAAATTTAACAAAACCATTAATTTTTCTATGAAGACTTGTGCAGACTTGAAAGTCTCACTGCAGCCAACTGACCAAGGTTGGCAGCCCTGTGCTGATATATAGCTAAAAGTTACCGAACCCACTACTGCACAGATTCTTGTTCAACACAAAAATACAGAACACTACAGCAACAAAAGCCACATTTTAACAAGAAGGAGCGCTAATAAGAATAAGGTAACATTCCTCCTGCACTTTCACAGGCGACTACAAACGCTCCACGGAAGAATATCTGATGGGGCGAATGAAATAAATGTGACTGTCAGATTCAGATGGCACGGGCTGAAGTTGACCGATTAGGTAGGCAGAGCAGAAATTTGGGTGGGCATTGCCCACCCCTGCCCACTTCTAGATCCAGCTGTGTTTCCTTGACCAGATGGAACAAAGTGTATTCCAGGTGTATTCCAGGACACAACCAGGACATCTTAATCGAAATAGGAAATATACGCATTGTTGGATGTATAAAGTGGTGGATAAAGTTGCCATGGAGAGGGAGGGAAGGAAGGGAGTTTTGAGGCCTCTTTTTACCAGAGGCCCTGTATGTAGAGGTGCCCCTCGTTACCTCTGGAAGATGTCCGTCTGTGTGTGGTATGTATGTGTTACATGACAAGTTGTATACCAATTGTAAACTAATGAATAGTTCTTTTTATTATTATTTATTACAGACCTACAAATTGTAAAATGTCCAGGCATAATACTTTTTGGTTTGCCTAATGCTGTCAGACAGGCAGCAGGTATGAATTCACAGATTTTTTTTTTTCAGTTTCTAGTCAAATTTTTGTGCTAGTAGTATTTTATGTCAGAGTGACAGTTTTGTTACATTTTACCGAGGAAAGAATATAATCCTGTAGCACTTGCTAATCTTGCTAAATAATTACACCACATTTATGTCCCGATGCCAGGTGGAATTCAAAAT